>CH002827.1:1361697-1434562 GCA_000149265.1 Ciona savignyi | reverse complement strand
TAGCTGTTCAGTAATTATTTATTTTTTAACTGCTATCTTGGTCTCTCGGAATGGTTAATTTATAATTCAGGATATCCTGCATTAAAGGCTTATAGCCAGACTCCTATCATTATACAATTAATACAGTTCAAACACCGGCTTATATATTAATAAAATATAGCAGAAACCAAACATCCATAGATAACGAAACCCTTGAAGTATAAAAGGTTTATATTCGACATCGGCCCTCTTATAGGTGAAGCTAATTTTTTTAGCCATTTGGAATAATTTCCAGTGATTTGTTTACCATGAAAATAAAGCTTTTGCTTTTACACAATATCTTATAAGTATCAGACCGTTTTGGATTTAAAAGACTGTTTTGGATTTAACAAGTGATGACTGTTGTACTTTATGCAACTTGACGCAGTGTTTGAACCAACAGCAAAAAGCTATTTTTTTTAAATCTGGGTGAATTCCCCTTAGCATCACAGGTGATTGCATTTGCAAACTACACGTTCCATTATATTGACAACTTCTCTCCTACATTGTATGTTCAAAAGTCTAAATAAACTTAGTCCCATTGCATTTGTATTGTCACACCATAGAGCACTAATATAGGAGTACTCTATGGTCACACAAACCTTAAGTCTGTCTGTATGCCACACGCTGAGTAATAATGTGTACTATTCGGCTACCTTTTAAGACATTTTATGAATATTCGTAAGGTATAATTGTTTTATTCGTGCCACAATACATATTACAATAAAAAAATGGTAAGAAATTTAACATATTACCAGAGGAAATAATCAGAAGGCATGAAATATTTAATTCAATTAAAGAATATATAAATAGTTTGGTGCTACACACAAGGACTAGCACAGTACTACTGAGTTAGGTAGGGAAAAAGTGATAATTCACTACATAAACATTATTTGTTGATTAAATAATATTATTACTATGTGAAGCATTACGACGCGGGAGATTTTTACTACTTAATTTGCTTTGGTTGTTGTACCGCGATTAACAAGTGTGATGAAAATGTATTTACTAACAATAATAGATAAATTGGTTAAAAAATAATGTTGGTACAAGTTAACACAATATTACTGCACACAAAAGAGTAATTGAATTAAATATATATACGTTATACATCTAAATATATATAAAGTTCTCGATAAAAAAAAAAAAATACTTGATTATTTTTAATTGCATTGAACATGATACAAGTATAAACTGATGTCAGTGGTAGAGTTTACACCCTTAACCTTTATACACACAAGTGTACACACTGTCAAAAGTAAATTTTATCACCATTTAATTATAATTCAAAGCAAAGCACAAAAAAGGAAATTAAATTGAAACAATTGTTGAAAAGGCAAAAAAATAACCAAAACGTCAAAGCCTGGAAAGCTCAGTTCGGTAGATTAGAAGATATACAAAACGAAACTTAGGAATTATGTTCGTCTGAATACTAAAAAAGCATAGCTCAATGTTTGCTTGATTATTAAGTAAAACCTAAAAGCTTTATTTTCACAGCTATTTTTCATTACAAAAACAAAAGGAATTATGTTTCACTGTGTGCAACTTTTCCATTTGATTGTGGATTGGAGCTAAGTGAAGAGGATTGCTCATCTTCATCTTCACCGCTTTCTTCCTCTACATCACTCCTTGCATCCTTTTCCACTTTACCTACCATCACCATTCGAATTGCCATTTTTATGATTATTGCTGCCCAAAAAATGTGCAAAATCTGCAGGATCATCAACAGAGCGTTGAAAAAATAGTATCCAGCATACGGTTTGAACAGCCACATGCTCTTCACCCATGTGGTGTGGATGACACAATACGGATATATGATAAGTCTAGAGATAATGAAGACCACGGCAAAGAGTGTGAATAGATTGTCCGCCCAAACTGCCTTTTTTGCATAAACAAAGCATTTTGCAAGCTCCAGTATAACATCTGATATATCATGGATTGCCATAACCATCGAGCCAATCCGGACAAAATTTGCAACATAAGAAAATACAATAAGAAAAATAGTCGCCATATGATGTATAAGTTGTTCGGTAAAGTCTTTTCTTTTTACGTCGTTCATAATTGAAAATAAAAGAGAAATATAAAATCCACCTTCCAGCATGTAGTAATAATATACAGATTGCCACATACTTTGCCTGGGATAATCAACCCAACAGTATAAGTTATCCCAAAACCATGGTGCCTGAACTAATAGAACAATGCCAAAAGTAAACGCCACGGTATAAAAAAAGCACCTCCAGCTTGCTTCACTCAGTTTTTGAACCAAGCTAGGTCGGTCCATATTACGTCTTCTTCTAAACCAAACCAAAATCTTAGATTTACTCCAATCCAATTTTTTCGATAGATTTTCTATTTTTCTACTTGTCGGAACCTTGGTTGATTGGTATGTTTTCTCCAACTCAAAGTTTGGTTGTGGTCGTTTGCGTGTATCCTTCACTCCTAAATGGTAGGCTAAAAAAGGAGTGCAAAAATAGTCAAAAACTCTTCTGATACAAAAGATGCAGATTGCCCATAATGGAAGTAGGTAGAGATCAGCAGGTTTTGCGTAATGGAACCCTGGTTTGTCCTGTAAATCTTTAAAAGAAATTCCAGCAGGAAGCCAAAATGAATCTGCCCAAAACCATTTTGAAATATTTTCCATATTTTTGAAGATATATAATTTCTAATACCGATCAGTTGGGTCAATTTAAAAAATTTTGTCCTAAGTTTCCACCTAAAATTATAAGAAATGTAATATATCATTATAATCTAGATATAGAGGTGTGTTGATGGGTGTTAGAAAAATAGTTTGAAATAGAAAAAAAGGTATATTAGCCCACTTTTCATATTACAACTTGTCAAAAAATTAATATTTGTTAAAAATGGCAATATGTGTATTTATATATTAAAAACTGGAATATAATAGTTCGAATCCATAAAAAATAAAAATAAACCTTTTGATTAGAATGTTCAAAGGCCAGGTAACTATTTAGTATTTATCGAATGCAATATTCTCTATATCATGATGTGACAAAGCTAGATTATGTAGGTAAACAAAATAACTTGGTGCAGTTGTCCAAGCAATAACACGTATTGAAAAAAATGCAATATATCAACCTTTTACAACATAATATCTGAACGATGATATGACAAAACTGTTCAAACAAGATACAAATGCTATAGTGTGTACGAAAACAGGATATAGCATAGAATTAATAGAAACTGTTATGATGTATATAAATAAATAAACATAGCTAAGTTGTAACGCACACAAACCCTGTTTGCTTCTATATTGGTAAACTGTAACTGGGGTAGTCATGGGTGATAACTTAGCATTTCCTTACAGTACACAAAAACCAGTACATGTTTAAACCTTATAAAAATACATTACAAATACACAAGTAAGAAATAAGTACCATCATTAATAAAAGTATTAAAAAGGCAAATTAATTAGTAATAATCCAAACATGAAACTTCTAAAAATGCAATATCAAATCTTTAAACATACTGGCACAACACTAATTCATTCTGCAACAATACGACTAATCAGTGATTTAAGAACATACATATATGTTAAACATGTAAGAACTATACATATATGCAATTTGTATCATTAAAAAAAACAATAATAAAATACATTTTTTTTTATGGTAACAATTCTGGAATTGTAACGAGTATTAATTACAGCAAAAAAGTATTAAAATTACAGCAAAAAAGTGGTTCAGTTAAACATTAACAATATACAATCAATAACGATCTTTAACCTTTATCAGGGGTAAACATATCTTAAGCATGATCAATTAGAACACAACCTTATAAAAAAAGGAATTTAATTACATTTCTTCACTGCTTAAAGACTCCTCATCATCACTTCGCTCATCGACCATTTTATTTCCTTTTGCAAATTTCATTGCCATTTTTAAAATAATTGAAGCCCAGTAGATATGAAGTAATTGAAGAATGATAAGCAGCCCATTAAAAAAGTAGTACATAGGGAATGGCTTTAAAACAGTAAAGATCTTCACTGCAGACGTGTGTAAGACATAAAACGGGTATATATACAAACGTGTCAAGATAAAAACCACTGCAAATATAATGAAGAGTTTGTCAGCAAGATTTTTGTTATTAGCATACAGAACTGACTTTCCAAATTCAAGAAATACATCTGAAATATCATGAATTGCCATAACAAGAGAGCCAATCCGAACAAAATTGCACATGTATGAAAATACAATAAGGAACAGGGTAGATAGGTGATGAACAACTTGAATAGAAAAATCTTTCCGCTTTACATCTCTGAAGATAGTAAAGACTAATGATAAATAGAATCCGGCTTCCATCATGTAATAGTAATACAACCAGTTGGGCAAGGAATGGTTGGGAAAACCTGACCAGCACTTCACATTATCCCAAAACCATGGCGATTGAGTCAGCATAGTAATTGCAAAGCTAAAGATGCAAAAATAAAACAAGAACCTCCAGGAAGATTCAGAAAATTTTGTAACAACGCTGGGACGATCTAAGTTTCTTCTAAGTCTAAACCAATTTTTAATTTGGTGTTCTTCCATGTCTAGCTGTTTGCTGAGGCCCAACATAAATTTATCTGATGGAAAGTTTTGTATTTTATATATGGCTTCTAGTTGATCATTCTTGATTGGAGACCTCCTTTTTACCTTTTAATATTATACTTGATCTGTAAATAGCCACATACATAGTTCTCGTAAACTTTTCTCAGAATAAGAAACAACAAGGCAAATATTGGGATTGCCCAAAGGTCAGAAGATTGTGGTACAACTATAGTTTCAGAGCTCAGAATATTATTTCTAATGGTGCCAGATGGAAACCAGTATTCATGGCTTACAATCCACTTGAAGTTTAGAAAGTTCATATTATGGCCACTTGTATAGAGCACAGCAGTCTTAATTAAATTACAGAAAGAAGTAGACCTACCTAGTTTAAAACACCTACACAGAAAATTAGAGTAACTTACGAAAACGGGTGTTCGTAAATACTGCCAATATTACAACCTAGCCTAGACGTATATTCTTTGTAAGTAGCTATTGCATCTGTTTTATAACAAAGGCTGATTAAATAATCCAAATCTAAGATTTTGTTCATGTGCAACAACGTTATCCTTATTTCCGTTAGATCAATTTACACTGCCGACACGCTTCAGTGGCAACGACGAAAGTTCTTTCGATTGGATTACTCAAAGTTGTGATTACGTCACACCATTTTCTAACGTGACCCGCCCCTTTTTTCAAGCCATAAAATTTAGTTGCAATTTAGTTTTTACGAGGCGAAAGACCACGAGACGCACGCCAATCTTCGAGGAGACAACACGCCACTTTTATGGGCCGACACGTCACTTTTTTTAGGAACTTTTGGCGTCTCGCCACTGAAAATTGTTTTGTCTATCCGAAAAGATGGCGTTAAAAATAGTCAACCTGAAGTGACCAGCCCGTCTTGGAAATTGCAGAGCTTTCATTCATTCTGTTAAGTACAGTACCGTAATTTAAATTTTTAAAACTAAATTTTAAAACTTTTTTCCAATCAATAAAAACTTTACGAACGACAAAACCACTATCTAAATTATGAATCGCTTGAAGCACTAAATATATACTTTAGTTTAGAGCCAAGAGTTAATTCCTTAAATTTTAACTGGTGTCTTCCACGTGTTAGCCTTAACCTTATTTTAAAACCCGTTTTAACTTTACGCTGGGCTATATGTTTTTACATGCAGAAACGGTGCAGAATAGTTATCGACTCACTCTTGGTATATCTGATACAAGGTGTATATAACCTTTGTTTCTGAAACAGAAACTAGTGGGTTTACCTAGTATTAATTCCAAATCGATATCTATATTTTTAATTGAAACAAACGGGTAGCTTGGTAATCTAATCCCTCTTTGTAATCATTTCTAAATTAAGTAGGTCACTTGCCCAACAAAAACATCCGACAACGGCAGAAAAATTAACAGTATTCCGAATTTTAACCACTCGTAGCAATACGATAAAAACGCAAAACAAATTTTTCGAAAATGGGAAAAAACGGCAAAATGACAGTCGTTAAAACAATCAATTAATTTCCTTTGGTATAATTACTTACCCTTTTCAACCAAATTATTATAATAGGTAGTGCGATAAGGTAAACGTCTTTTTGGGGATCTTCTTTTTATTTTGCTTAGTTCAGGCTCGTGTTAGCGCCTATTGCTGGCACTAGATCTAATATGAGATTCCCCCAACTAACAGACCTCAGCCGAAACTTGAAAGATTTGCAATCCGACTCCTTGCAAAACTTTTTTTTGTATTGTTATATTGCAAGCTAATACAGTACAAATCATACAGTTAAACTGGTTCGTAATACATGCTTGGAGATATTGGTTCCAAGTAGGCAGTGCTTGGGTCTGCGCGTTTTTGATAATTGGAATGATACAATTAGTTTATACACAATACGTCAGCTTGCCACGTTAAGGCGTAATGTGGGGAGGATTATACAGGAAGTGTTGGTTTGTGGATTATAGCTGGTTTACATAAGAATATGTTTTGACATAAGAAACAGCGGTGCGCGCATTAATTAAACGGCTACTGCAACGACTTTAACAAAACTCAATATAATGTGCAAAAAATATGACATAAGCCGCGAATGTCACTACACCTTAAAACTTGCCAAAACGATCAAATAAAACTTGCATAAAAAGTAGGCTATAATGATGGAACTTTATAACGATGGAAACCATCTTAGTAGCACAGCTCTTCAGTTTTTTCATCCCAAAGAATAACCAAATATTCGGCCACTATTGCATCTTTACTTTTCACGAAACTAACCTTGGTTTAAACAAAATCCTCCAACATTTCTAAACATGTTCATTTGTTATCTTGTGTGCGTGGTTCTGCGCTTCTGCACGACGTATTGTGAGCACCCTATTAGGAAGCGATAATTGATTTGTTCCACAATAGACACATGTCTGGAAAAGAGTCGTAAACCAGTACTAACCTAACCCTACTTAAACCAGGCATGGTAAATAGTACCCGGTCAGTGTTTCTTTATTTTTTGTTTATTATTGAATTGCGATTGTTTTATTGTCATTGGACTTTATATTTGAATTTATCTAATGTTGTAGTTAGCATGCACATAAACCTTCGTTTTTTCAGTTATGGTCAATTGATAGTACACACCTAGACATTGCAAATTGCAATAGGCTTATTATATTTTGTTATGTTAAGTGTGCTTAAAACCCACATATTAAAAGTTTTGAACCAAGTGCATGTAAATAGATTTGCACAAGTTAGCACATGGAAAGCGTTGAGTGGAACTTTTAACTCTGTTTCTTCCAACAAGTTTGACATTTGGGGTAAAAATGTTGGATTATTTCAAGTTCCTTATTTTACAACCCCTAAAGGTTTCACAAAAGCAAAAGATGATGCTGTAACTAAAAGTTGGCAACTTGTGGACAAGCTTATTTCAACATCTCCTGGACAAGAAACAATTTTATTGTTTGATGAATTATCAGATACACTTTGCAGAGTTGCTGATCTTTCAGATTTTGTTCGATGTGCTCATCCAGATTCTGCGTATGCAGAAGCTGCCGCCGATGCACACCTCAGTATTGGAACTATGGTGGAAGAATTAAACACAAACAAAGATTTGTATGATGCTTTGGCGAGAGTTACTGAGGATAACTTTGTGGCGCAAACTTTGGATGAACAAACAAGAATAGTTGCTGATTTGTTTATGTTCGATTTCCAAATAAGTGGAATTCATTTACCGGATAACGAGCGACAGAAAGCAGTTCAATTGCATGAAGAAATTTTAAAACTAAGTTCATTGTTCATGCAAAGTGTACACTCACCAATCGCAGTTTCAGCAGATCATCTTCCAAAAAATATTCTTCCGTATTTTTCTTTATCTGGTAATGATGTGATCGTGAATGGATTGAATAATGACAATCCTGATGAAATGGTGCGGGAAGCAGCATACAGGTTGTATTATTATAACAATCCTGCAGTTGAAGAAATCCTCAATAAATTCGTTCATGCTCGCCGCAAAGTAGCCCAAGTTGCCGGTTTTCAAAATTATGCAGAGCGTGCTCTAAAATCAACAATGGCAAAAAATCCTGAAACGGTTTTGTCATTCTTGCATATTTTGTCAAAAAAACTACAGTCTTTAGTTGGTGGAGAACTGAACGAAATGCACAAGCTAAAACAGCAAGAGAATGCCGCAGCCCGTGAGTTAATGCCGTGGGATTTCTATTACTACATGGATAAGTTAAGGGAAAGTAAATCTATTATTGGTGACCCTACTGTTTACAGTTCATATTTATCACTCGGTGATTGTATGGATGGACTAAATTTACTTTCTGAATCTTTGTATGGGGTGAATATTTTTCCAGTAAAAACACAAAAAGGTGAGGTTTGGAGCAAGGATGTTATAAAACTGGCGGTTTCCAACAAAAGCATTGGTGTGCTTGGGTACATTTATTGCGACTTTTTTCATAGACCTGGAAAGCCACTTCAAGATTGTCATTTTACAGTACGAGGGGGGCGCCAGCTCCGTAATGGTGAATATCAAGCTCCAATTGTCGTGCTCATGCTCCATTTGAATTCCCCTGAAATTAATAAACCGTCTTTACTTTCTCCCACCTCTCTTCATAATTTATTTCACGAAATGGGTCATGCAATGCATTCTATGCTTGCCCGAACACGTTACCAACATGTTACTGGTACTCGCTGTGCCACAGATTTCGCTGAAGTGCCATCTATATTGATGGAGCATTTTGCATCTGACCCGAGAGTTCTATCTACATTTGCACGTCATTATAAAACAAGACAACCTATGCCAAAAGATATGCTGCAGCACATGTGCCAGTCTGAAAAAGTGGGTAGGATTTCAGAACTCCAAACTCAAGTATTCTACTCAATTATGGACCAAGAGCTGCATGGACTAAAAGAGCACACTGGAAAATCCACCAGTGACGTTGTTCAACAAATTCAACATGAACATTACTTTTTGCCTCATGTGCAAGACACAGCTTGGCATCTCAGATTTTCCCACTTAGCGACTTACGGTGCAAAATATTACTCGTACATCATGTCGCGAGCAGTAGCATCAAGACTTTGGACTCAATGTTTTAAAAAGGATCCATTTAATCATGCAATGGGACATAGGTACACACAGACAATGTTGCGACATGGTGGTGGAAAAGATCCTATAACCATGTATCAGGACATGTTGCAGGAGCCATTTAGAATTGAAACTTTGGTTGATACTTTAATTGAAGATTTACACTAAGGATTTTTACTAGTATAATCGGTTGTTCTTAATAACTTTTTATATAATAGTAAATGATTCTAAACATTACACTTAGGTACCGGTACTTATTTGTTGTGACTTTTAACAAAAGTATAGGAACTTGAATTAATTTGAGCATATTGAGTTAGGTAATCGAAAAGGAATTAAACTTGTTCAATCAAATTCTTGTTTTAAGCTGGCATCTGAAAGGTAAGTAAGTGTTTTACCGATATTTAATTTTTAAAGAAAAACAAATGGCAGTCGACTGAAAATGTTGACATGCAACAAAAAAAATTAAATTTCGGCCATGTTAGCAAGCATGGCCCACTGGTCTCTATGAACAAAGTTAAATAACCTAAGAGATAGTTCTATCAAAATTCCACATACCCACATTCCTTGATAGGCATCCCGACCTGTGGGCAGAGATGGCATGTCACGTCACCTAACGTTAAAATTGTTGTGTGGCATCATACAAAATACTTCTTTATGCATTAGGCAGCCATTTTAAAGTTTAAATAGCAGCCGGTAGGAATATCAATTCCAGAATCAAATAGAAAATGATTCAAAATTATTTTTTTAAATTCCAGTAATTTGAGATACCGTACTTAATAGTATTTGTTGTATAATTTTGATTTATAATAAAAGTAGTAAAATGTGTTTGTACTTCATAGAAACCTGTGGTTATTACATGCATGACCCTCTCCTTGCAAGAAAAGTCTTGCATATGTAAAACTTTATAACTTGTTTTTTTTATAGATGGATCTCGAAGAAGTAAAAGATAAAATAATTCAATGCAACGAATTTTCATTGCCGTTTGAAGAATTCCAGAACCTCTTTCCAAAGAAATTGCAGAAATCGAAAAGTGTTTGCCATCTTTATGAAGCTGTACAAAAAAAGCAGAAAGATGCAGCAAACAAAGTCGGAACAAAGCTTCAAGAGCAGTTTGTTCAGCAAAGAAAACAAGACGCAATGCAGGGTAGCTTTGCTGTGTCTGCTCTTAAAAAGTTGGACGAACATCTCCAGAAAGACTTAAGCTACTTGGAGGATTGTGAAACTGAAGCTAACAAATTGTTTCAACAATATATCACTTACTTGGAGCATAAGATTGAAGTGGAATCAGAAGCACTTGATGATAACATTAACCCTTTGGGAACAAATAATAATTTAGAGACACTTTTACATTTTTTTAGATTGCATTAATTTTTTTCTTAAAATATTTTTTAATGAACAATGTCCATCCCCCGTATTGGCACATCTTAAACATCTCAGTAAGAAACTACAACATGTTTTTTTTTCAAGTCCATCAGATATTAACATGCTAATTCACTGCCTCGAACATAATACTTAAAAGCAAATAATATAAAAAAAAACGTTTTATATACTGTTTAATATCAATATTAACTTTAAATGTCATGTTTGATGAAATTGAGTTCTCTTTAAAATTGATAAATATTAACTTTTATACAAAGATAGATACAGGCTTTAATATAATCTATAGTAAATCAATAACTTGATAGACTCCAAGATTTGCCAATGCATAAAAGTTTAGGATTTGGTGTATAGTCTACACATTGGTGCATCCCAAGTCAACAGTACAAAACACGCACATTTTATACAATTAATTTATTTTATTATTTAAAGGTTTTTATATTACTGAGATATAACATACAGACCAATTGCGAGTATATTTTTTGGTCAAGATAAGGGTCATTATAGTTATTATTTATATTGCACAGCACTATAATCCATATTCCATTTCCCTTAGATTTAATTTTATTCATACTTTAGGTATCATTGCCAGATAGTAAATTAATGCATTTTAGGTATGCCTGGGTCGTAGGGTTTTAAAATATAGTAGATTTGTCATTAATAAACAAGAATATGGAATATTTGACTTGGTCATCTGTACCACAGCATATTCTGGTTCACATTTACTCCTACTTGCCCATGAATGATCGTCTTAACAGTAGTCTAGTGTGCAAATGGTGGTCCGAGTGCTTTCATCATCCTGAACTGTGGAGTCGTTTTTTGTTCAAGTTTGATACAGATGTTGACAGCGAAGGAAGAGCAATTACTGCCATTAAGAAATACTGCAGTGAACTTAAAGATGTTGAGATTTATCTCAACCAACGGCAAGAGATAAGCAGGGACAGGGCTTGCTTTGTGATGGATGAACTAAGAGCACTTGATAAAAAGAAGCTTCAGAAGTTTACACTCTGCTTTACAGGCATGAATCCACTGTGCTTTAATGGTAGTGTTATTCTAAAAACACTGAAGCAATTTTTCTCCAGGAAACCTGAATCTGAGATTATTTTTAATTTAAACAGCATTGATTTAAACCATTGCAATATTGCATTTGATAACGATCTCCTTGCAATATTAGCCTCTCAGCATAAGTTCCTACAAGTGATTCGCATCCAAAACTCATGTCTGATTGATAATGTTACACCAGCAGGTATACTTATGTTGGTGAAGTCCTGTATGTTTCTTAAAGAACTGCACACTTTTTATCATTGCGTGGATGCCAATGTTTTGGATGCGTTTCGCGAAGAGCAGCATTTTCCTGTTGAGATGCTCTCACTCATGTGCAACCGCAGTGACAAATACAATGAGGTGATACCAAAAGAAGCCTGGAAGGAGTTTTCATTGGCACACCCCAACGCTGAAGTAACTGTGCACTTTCACCACTCTATGCCACACCACATAATTATTCCACTGCTGTGCGAGGGTATTCCCTTGACATCACTTTACTTGAAAGTGTATGGCTGGCTCACCGATGAACTGCTGCATATTGGTGCAACGTTTTATTCTACACTTAAGTGCCTCTCATTTCACACAAGCATGGATCCAAGTATGAAATCTCCTCCTGGTTTAGACAATGCACTTCTGCTCCTGGTGTCTAACTGCATCCATTTGGAAGAGTTATATTGTTACTGCGTTCTAAGTGAAGATGTGATCCAAAAGATCAAGGAAAAACGAGATTTAAAAAAGTGCATCTTGTATGGTGCAAGTTCTTAACATTTTTTGCATGTTGTGTAATTTCTCATGAATTCCATTGCACTTGATTTTAACCGTTTTTTTTACATTGCTTAATTCTCTACAACATTTAGATAACTATGTTATTTTTGCATTGCTGTCCGAATTTGTGTAATTTTCAAATGTGCCTTATTTATGCTAGACGAACTTTTCGGATTTGCAATAACTTTAAGTTTCCAATTTGCGCAGTATTACGTTTTGCAGTTCACGTCAGTGTTAAATTGAGTACAAATTGTTTTCATATTTTTTGTGTTGAGCCTGTATTAGCAAAAATAAACTTAATTTTAGCATGTTTCAAGAAAACGAGGAGAGTAAAAATATTTAAGCTTCTACAATAAGTTGTGTGTGATCAAGAGATATAGTTTATTGTTCAACCCATCCGATGGGTACCAATAACTTCCACCAAGTACTCTACCTAAGGACCAATCCGTAAAGCTGGCCGATTTGCCCAAAATTCTTTTGGCTGCCTCACTACTGTTGAAAGTAGGAAGACTCCCAATTTTGTCCATACCATACAATCGAATAAAATATCTTTTGTATATACAAAAGGTCGTTTTTGTGGCTTTGCCTCTGCTGCTGTGTAGACCAGAGCAGTCCTTCTCAACCATAGTAAATTCATGTTTTATCCCCATTATTCGAAAAACTTGGAAGTGTTATCAGAGACAAACGATTACTGCGCGCCCGCAGTCGAGTTACCAGAGATATTGCAGTGCGCTCTATGCGATAGAGACGTTCTTCTTTAGACAACCAAATAATTCACTGGGTCCAGATAGGGTTAGATAAAGGACGCAACCGACTAGCTAGTAACTAGTTCCAAACTGGCAATTTGTCTTGTTGTATGGCCGATTTATTTATGCTTGCAGACCGGTAACATAAAACTCGATTATTATGGCGGTAATTAACGGGTTGTCATGTCCTCTTGGATTTGTACCTGAATGAGGTGTTTTGATTAAATTTGTTAAGATATAAACTGGGTATCGCAGGTATTTATATATAAATGAACCAAACTTTTGTGTCCACCCGAAAATGAACGCTGGCAGATCAAAGACAAGCGGTTGAGGTAATAGGATACATATAAATTTGAGGTCGTGGCGAGGCAGGAGCTAGATTGGTGGACATCTGTCAGTTTCGCTTAAAATCCATTAGAAGTTCCGAGACTAATGGTCTTCATATGGTTTTTCAGTCTTGTTACTTAACACGCCACTAAAGATGGCGTATAACCAATTAAAAGACCTCTTTGCGCGGGAAAAGAATATGTGACCCCCTTTCTCAGTCATGGTATTTAAATGAGTGTTTTGCTGAGTAACAATGGTCGTAATTCCCCATTATTTTTACGGTTGAAAGCAGCATGCGCAATGCTGCTAACCGGTGTTCTTGTTTAGCTCTGAAGTTTTGTAGGAGTGGAGTAGTGCTTGCAAAATAAAGGTGTTGATTAAGCATCTCCTAACAGAAATTAGTGTTTTAATCGGCGACGTTAAACATTCGGCCAGTCCTCAATAAAACACCTTTGAATGTTGGAGTAGAACCAGAAAGATGAGCATTATGATTAAATCTTGGCCAATAGTATAGGTGCTTCTGATGTTTCTCTTGCCGCATAAGCTTTCACAGGTTTAACTTCACTGGAATTTAGGCACTAGCTCCGTTTATTATTTATCTACTTCACTCTTTCACATGACTAATAGTGGAAATCATTCGCAAAGAGTAAATGAAAAAAGGAAATCAAAGAGTGTACACGATTGGCCGGTGTGAGAGCGACGATAATTGAAACAATGATTCGGAAATCAATGGAAGCAGTTTGCGACCTAATTCATAGGACAGAAAATGCACTTGTTGACGTGGTGTTGTGTTGGCGGTGGCGAAAAAATACAATGGAATTTTACTGCGCAATCGTAAAATAAAAATTGAAGAATTTCCAAATAAGGCACAAGAGCGACAGAGGCACTCCGCCGAAACCGAAACAACTAACATCGTCGCGAGGCTGAACATTTAAACAAGACAGAAAAACGAGAACACAAGCAAGGCAACTGAAAATAAGGACGGAACACTTAAAATCGTCATGGAGACATTACATTCGTACCGATTACGAAAAAAAGCACAAACGTAAGAAACTGAGAAATAGATACTGCTTGAAACGTATATACTATTCGGTGGGTGCAATTCACTACACTGCAAAAGTGGGCCGTTTGAAATACGTGAAAGATGTGATATAATACTAAGTAATAAAGCAATATTAAAGCGTTATAACAGGATAAAAAGTAATTCAGTGGCAGAGATAAATTGTGAAATATTGCGCTATGACAGAGTGTTGATTGGTTGGGATGTTTTAAACTGCAGAAATGCGTGTTGATAATTGAAGAAAACAAGAACATAGTGTTTACAGTATGGTCTTAATCTCGCTTTCTTGGCCTTTAAATATGCACACCGTGGTACCATTTTCTATCATACGTCTTTATACATAGTCGAAACTTGCGATGGAACAGGAACGTGGGTCGGCCTATTGTCTATACAGGAACACGCCTGCGAAATGATAGATTAGATTGTAAAGCTATTTTAAGAGTAGAGATATTCAATACAATAAATAAGGCAACCACCAAGAAATAACCGATAGCACTCAGAATGCATAAATAAGAGCTGCCATTTTGTTTTTCGGCTTAGTGGACTCTTTTCCAATTGATTAACCCGTGTTATCGATCTAAAAACGAACAATAAACCATGGACAAATACAATACAAAGTATAGGTAAAAACGGACGGGTGCAAATTTAAATCAATTTATCTAAACGTACTATCATGCGAAAAAAACAGCACTCACCGGGTGTTTAATGAATTACCCTTTATTGGCCTCCAGCGGCGGATGTATGGGGAATATTCAGCATCTGATTAAAATAAAGTTATGCATTTAAACTTAAAAAAATTATAAATTTGTTTAAGTTACATAAAGCGCAAATTGCTGTGTATTTAACTTACTTTATACAAAGATTGCTGGAAGGCTTGTAGTCTTGCTTGGTGCAAATTTTGAGCGTCTGTTTCGTTCATCACCTGAAATTATTTCACGTTGTTATAAAACACAAGGGCTCAGTCTGTTAAAAATTAAAATTTTGTTATGGAAAAGCCTTGCAACAAATGCGGATTTTGTCCTTAGATAACTTGGATATCGTCGGGGCTAGCCAGTTAGAGTTACGGTATATCCAGCCAGTGTTACCATATTCTGTTTTCCTTTACCTCCGTGTTTCCCGTCATCATTTTCTGGACGGCTTGTTGATATTGATGAAGTAGAGCTGGATTGCTCATAAGAGCGTTTGAGTACTCGTGGGGTTGATCGGATTCTGAAACAACGTTTGTTGGGATTACTTAAACGTTAAAACAACGGTATCGGATATAGAGTGTGGGTGTTCGTGAGGAGTGTTTTGACGAAGCATGTCGGTATAGATTCATTCCGTTATTTAAAAATATTTGTCGTCTTTACAGTTTTATTTTTTATATTCAAATCTTTAAAACACCTTCTTTATTGGGAGAAGAGGACAAGTCTTCGTTAACTCCGCATTCCGAGTCGATTGTGTTCACACCTTCGCAGTTCGGCGGGCGGCCCATAGTCTGCGAGAATGTGCAGTTTGTCGTGCTTGACACAGTGGTTGTTTGACCGAACGCTTCGCTCTGCTGTTGTTCGCACGGCTGTTGGTCGGTCATGTAAGAGTTGTCGAAACTGCCATGGGAGGAGCTGGGACTGCTGGAATAACCTGTTCGCGATATTCCAGGATAAGACATTGGTCCCAATAGCCTACAGACAAAAAGCTTACCACGACTAGGATCGAGACTTGTCCCAAAATCGGAGCCTTTTAGCAGCTGCTGCAGGTGATTGTGTGAAAATGTGTGCGACCTTGCGTCGTGCTCCGTTGAAAAACGAACGATGGGAAAACAAGTCGGGCATTCTTGTGGAGGACTTCTGTTTAATTGTACCAATATCAGTAGGTTGATTTAATAAGGCTTATAGGGTCAATTTATCAAGTCAACTTACTCTTCCGGATACTTGTCAAGTTTCTCAGGGTTTTGTAATTTATACTTCTTTTCCTTCGCCCGAGCGTTTTGGAACCAAACCTTTGGATCAAAAGAAGCTTAGAAGATATGCTGGTGTATGCGAACAAATGCGGACACCAACCTGAATGACACGTTTCGGTAAGCCAACTTCGCTCCCCAAGATCTCGCATTCTGTCAATGAGGGTGTTTTGTAGGATCTAAAGCAAGATTTGAGTGCCCGCACTTGTAAAGATGACATCTGAGTACGAAATCGCTTCGGAGGCGTGTAACTGCCATCTACAAAAACGTTTCTTTAACATATTGCAGTTGGAACCGGCAAATGCGAGAACGAACAAAATTTTTACAAAAATGACTTTTTAAAGAATAACTAAAGCTTACCGTTAAGAAATGGGTGAAAGTTTTGCATGTTCACTGATGATTGGGAAAACAGGGACCCGGAGACGTTAGTTTGGTTGGATGAAGATGTACCGCTCTGTTCGGCGGGTGGATTCTCCTGGTTTTCAGTATCGAGACTGATGGAGCTCAAGGGCGCCACGGGTGACGATACTCTTTCCCTGGTTTCATCTACTTGGTTTGCTTTGCTGCTTGCAAGCTGAAGGCCGAGAGATGCGCTTGGCTCCAGGGAGGCATGGCTGTCATTTCTAGCAGCGTAAAGAGCCGCAAGCTTCTGCTGAAGTTCCATGGTCGATGCATTGCCGGTGTTAATCCCACCAAACAACTCTTTTAAGGTGTCTATGTGACTCGGTTGAGCTGTGTTGGCTGTGTACTCGGGTTCTAGCAAAACATGATCGGTTAAATCACGATTTTGTGAGTTCAAACGCGAAATGTATCGACCACGCACTTACCTTGGTTAAACATATTCTCCTGTTTCGTAGTCGGCATGTTCCGGGACGACACAGGTGAAAGATTGCGCTCGTACAAGTTGTAGAAAAGTTTACCCGTCGACGCACCATCAAGCGAAGAACGCGAGTTGCTCTTTCGAAACTCTTGTGCTGTGCCCTCTTTACCAGCTGTCGGTGACCGCTGGGCTTGTGATGCGTTGTCGGACAGCTTAATCTAAGTATCCCATAAAAGAACAGGGGTTTAAAAAATTGAAGTAGGGCCTTTTTTGTACATACTGTATACACCAGTCGGTCACATTAACATCAACTAACAAACCCAGTATACCAGTTCAAACCTACCTTTTTCTCGCAGGATTCGTCCCTTGAAGCTTGCTCATTGTGTCTTATTTGCATATGCGTGTCGAGTTCTATCTTACTTCGGAACACCATACGACAAAGCTGACAGAACTTGTACTGGATTTGACCGCTCGCGCATCTTGCAACTGACGACCTGAATTGTCCCTTTCTCTCACGGGCTCGCGTATTTTGGAACCAGACCTGCGGACATCAATGATTAAATAAACCTTTATTCAAGAAACAAGAAATCATCGATTTCATATCAGTCGACTCGTTTCTACCTGCACCACCCTCTTTTTAAGTCCCACAGCTTCGGAGATTTGTTCAATAATTTTCCTGCTGGGACTTGAGTCAACGAGATACTGCTGGTACAAATATTCGAGTTGCTCCGGCGTGATCGTTGTTCGAAGTCTCTTAGGGTCTTTGCCCATCGAATCCCTTTCATCCATAAACGAACCTACACACAAAATAAAACGTCACTTTTAATTGACATTTGCGCGATTTTATGGAATCTGCAAAAGCATTTTCATCCTTCATTTTAATCGACCAACGAGAAACCGTAAATTTTAAAAGAAAATAAAAGGCTGCAGTGCGTTACCTTTATGCCGCATCATGCTGTTCTGCACCAGGGATGGACTTGCAGAGGAGGAAGAGGACTGGGACAGTGTAGGAGATGTAGATAGCTTCCTCTTCGTTCCTCCCATCGGCGGAGTGACCAACCTCGATCGTACTGTGCCAGTCTTGTCCTCCGAAACCCTTCTGACGTGGTTGAACGATTTCGTATCAACATGGTTCGGTTTCATCCACTGCTGGTTACCGTTCCATGCCGTTTTATCAAGGCTGTTCGACCAGTCATTGGCTGCGCGCTTGTCTTCCATTATCTTGTCGGTCACATTTTGCTCCTTGTCGCCCATCAAGCCTTGCATGTACATAAAACCGTATTGACCGAATACCGAGGCGACGTTGGCGGCTAAATGGACTTGCTTGTGAGCTTGCCACTGCGGGATGGTCGGGAATGAGAGGTCGCAAACCGGACATGGAAAATTCGACTTGTCATCCTTGTTTTCAACGAGGGATGTTGGCCGAGGAAGTGCGGGTGGCGTGATTTCTGTGCTTGGTTTACGAATTGAGCTTGCCTGTATTTCTGGTTGGTTTAAGGCGTGTTTTGCATCAATTTTCGCGGAGATGTTCTTACTAACTTCACTGACCACCTTTCTTGCCAGGTTTTCCACATCAGGCTTGCCTGCACTTTTGGTAAGCATACGAGCTTTGGCGATTGCTTCCTCGACGATTGGAGATACGGGTCTGTAGGCAGTAGTCTGGATCGGCTGACCAGGTGAGATGTTGACATGTGGCTGTTGGCTCTGCTCGAAATTCTTCCTTGCTTTTTGTCGGGCATTTTGAAACCAAACCACGATCACCCGTGTGCTAAGATCCAGCGTTTTAGACAATTTGTCCAGGTCGTCGTCTTTCGGGTAAGCGTTCCTGTCGAAGAACTCTTGCAAAACTTGGATTTGGAAATCGGTGAAGCGAGTTCTAGGTGTTCGCCTGCACGTCTGGTTTGACGGTGTGGATTCAAATGAGCCATCCATATACCCAGAGCCCTCATTAAATTTGGAAGACCAATTCGAAAATTGTTGCGGTAAAGATTGTTTCGCATTGTTCAAGTCAAACTCTTCGCCATTGGCCGTAATCGGGTTCAGACCAGAAGCCTGGGAGAGATTCGGGACAAGGGAAAGTGCATTTGTGAACATATTCTGTGGTAGAACTTTCGAGCCCATTGGTCGTATTGTTCTGAGAATATCTTCCGACAGCTCTTTTTTCAACTGCTCCACCACAGTATTTGGGTTTAATGACGTGGAGGCAGCTGTGTCAGGTTTGTCTTCCACATCTCCGTGATCCGACTCGTCGATTTGCAGCGATCCTTCCATCATTGATTCCGCGGGTTCCGACTTGACATTAAAACCCTGTTGCTCATGACACGGTGTTTTAGGTGGGGACCCTTGATCCTTTGCCACAGCAGACGACGTGGACTCTGGTTTTTGTTCGCTACTCTCATCTTTGCTGGAGGAACTCCGATACGCGTCCTCCAAGCTCATCAGAGGAGGAATGCTGAAGTTGTATGGGGAATCTTTCGATCTCTGCCTCTCTTTAAATAGCGTATTTCGGAACCAGTGTTTTATTACTTTAGGCGGCAACGTTGTTTGTGCTGCCATATCGTCGATCTGGGACTCGCTCGGTGAGTTGTTGATGTCGAAATTTGCACGAAGCACTTTCAGTTGATCATCGGTTATGCGTGTGCGCGGTCGCTTCACCGGTATCTCAACTGTGTTGGCGGGGGCCTGATGCTGCGGACCGAAGTGTGGACTTCCCTGTATCATATTGCCTTGCTCTTTTTTCTGAAACGCATCTAAACCAGACGACGGTCCGTGTCCGAAGAGCTGTGCTTTACTAGCCATTTCCTCAGAAAAGGCTGGCATGCCAGACATACTGAGTTGTTGAATTTGTTGTACGGCAGCAGCATTAGCAATGAGCTGGTACGGTGTAAGTCCAGCCGCCTGGGCCTGCGCTTGCAACAATGCCGAATACAGGTTCATTGATAACATGGAAGAATCTCCCATAAACATTTGCTGCTTATCCGCGATGCTGTTAGAATCCGGCTGCTCCTGGGAATTGTTTCGCGCGTTTAATATTGCTTTGAGAAACATGCTTTGCTGGAGCTTCTGCTGCTGTTGCTGCAGGGCAGATTCTTTTAACTGATTTTCGTCTGTGTTTTGCCCCATAATACTTACATTGGGTTGTTTGACGTTAGGCTCCGCACTACTTATATGGTTCATGTTGATATCCACGCGTTCCACATTATTCCCGTGTCCGCTTCTACCAGGACGCGGTTCCTTGAATGGATCAGTGTAAGCTTCAGCAAGCGATTGCACCGCGTTGGTAGGCACACAAACCCCATGGGCAACCTCTTCGTGCGCCTTCAGCACCCACAAACCAGTGAATTCCTTCCCGCAAAACCTACAGGACTGGCTGGCCCGGTCACCTTGGTTTCCATTGGATGTTTCAAGATGTTTTAAATTAGACATTTCTTTCTGAGTTGGAGATTTGCTACCATGAATTGTAGCGTTTGCGAAATGGTTTCCATTTATGGCAGAGTCGTCCAAGGGACCGTTCCAACGATTTTCCAATTTCCACGTCTTCGCCTTGCTCCTGTTTTCAGGACTGCGGTTTTCCACGTAATGCTTTGCTTGCTCCAGGCCGTACTTTGAGAGGAGACGCTCACATGCTCTGCTGCGTGAGCTGCTATCAAGCGGGCAGGATCTCACTCTCATTCTCCTTTGCTTTGGAGCATCTCCCGACTTTGATTGGGTGTAAAGAGACCGCACATCGGGTATTCTTCCGCGACGGGGTTGTTCACCGACAGAGGCAACCAAATTAGGACACGAACGAGATACCAAATCCATGCCATTTGAAGTTGGTTCGTCCTTGTTATTTTGATCACTCTTGCCGCCAACACGAGCCCTGTGCTCGTCGGACGCTAGATGGCGCTGAAGGTCCGCCTCGTATATGTACGTGATTTCACAAGGATTGCAGGCGAAAGGTGGCTTCAGTGTTCCGTTGTTGGGGGTTCCTAGATAAAGTACTTTAAAAAAACAATTCACCGAACCAGTTTCCACGAACGCAAATTACGTACCTTTCAATGAAAGGTCAGTTGGGGTCGAATCCAAGTTACCAACAATCGATCCGATTTGAGACTCGTCACCCGCCATTGGTCGATCTTCATTTTTAATGGAATCGGTTTGCATCTGAGACAACAAAACTGCGTCAAAGTATTAAGTGTACCAAAACATTTGTTTGCAAGCAAAAGCATATAGCCCACGCCCACAGACCGACCTTTTTGTCCATGTTCTGGGAAAAAATATAATATTTTCAGTCCCAATGTTAACAAACAAACATTTCTATATTTTTAACCCTATGGTAGGGCATAAAATTTGGGCCACGTGTGTATCAACAAATTGTACACAACATGCACCTAGTGGCTGGATCGGTTCAATGCTGTGCATTCATGAAACTACCCTCCGACAATTTAACACAAATTCCATTATCAAAATTTACTAATGGAGGCAATGGGAAAAAAATTTATAATATGCTTTTACCAACAGACAAACCGTTGTTCGCACATATGACTAATTAACCAAACTTTTTAAAATCTCCTGTCTGTTAAACGGAGCAAGAAAGGTTGTGTTGTGAGAAAATCGTCTCTTTGTACAGGCGCCCAAGGGAATTCCCCACCAAGGTAAACAACATGACTCGAAATTATGTTTGATCAATTTTCACGTCCCGTATTGGTAAAAGTGTAAATGCAGCGAGGTCAGTTCAGTTCATCCAAACCATGGAAACTCATAAAGCCGAAACGCTCGTATGTGTGGGTTTGCGTGTTTTTTAGGAAATAAATAACTTTAAAAAACAAAAAATATATATGCATTTTTTCGCTTGGTAAACTTTTTTTGTATCACCCCACAATTTAAAAAATGGAGCATCCTTCACAAGGTGGCCCTAGACAAATTTTAGTACGCTAATCCAAACCGCCATTTTGCTTCGTTTTCACGGAAAATTTCCGTGGTGTCCATAAAAAAGTTTCAAATCGTCAACATGTCAGCTAACATTCCTGAAAGTTTCAATCGGATTCGACAACCCCCTTAGCCGAAGTGTTGGCGACAAAACATCACCTTTACGAGCGATACGCAAAAAAACGTACAATTTGTCATTTTCATGTAACGGAACCCGTCCCACCACTAAAATATAAATAAAAATCTTTACAATATGATATAAACCTCCATGGTATTCTCTTCCTGTGTAGTTTCCATCGCAATTGGGGGATTTCCCTCAGAGAACGTGACGTTGGTACTTCGTTCACCTTATAAAAAGGGAGTTTATGGACGCATAGTCTTACATCACAAGGGTCAAAAGGGCAATCGAGGGGTCGAATATGCCAATTTACCTGATTCATCCGTGGCGTCATTGGGCTTGCTGGCACCTGAGGATTTCCCGTGAACTTGAGCGAAGTGGAGCTGAAGTTGGATCGAGTCTTTTAACACCTCCTGCGTCGAATAAGGAATTTTACTGGTAAGCTTCAAACCGAGTCCGGGGAAGAAGGGAAAAATACGGCTTCGATAAGAGTTGTAAATTGTTACCCTGTATGTACGGTCGAGTGATCGAATGGTTCACCTACCGATACATATACACGGACTTCTGTACAAATGCGGTACTAGAGGCAGGCCCACCATGGGTTCGAAACTCGGTAAAAAAATTGTTAGCCTGCATTTAGCTCAAGTTTTTAGATTTATATTCTTCAGTGGGGCGATTTTAAAGTTAAGCGGGTTTTTGGTGTTTGGAAGAAAGATGATAAATTTAAGAACAACACAAAACGTTTGAGTTACTACCTGGCAGATAGAGCACTTGACCGGCGGCTGCGAATTGTGCTGAGTCAATGTGTGCAGGCGCATCCTGCCTTCGTCCTTGCTTCTGTAGTTGCAGTATTGACACTGCAAGCTCTCCGTCTGTGTCAGAAAACAATGTAATGAAATCGATCATTTGTCTACATAATAATCGGACTCGTAGCGAAATGTACCTCCGGTTCTTCACGCTTGGTTGGACCGTTGTCGTGCGATCCGTTTGATTTGACGAAGTCGGTAGCAGAAGACGCTATCAGATAAAATCGGCGACGTTAGACAATTACGTGATACATGAAGATTGGTGGTTAGTCATAACCAAAACTAGAAAATAAATATTGAAGGAAATCGGGAAATGACAAATAAAACTTGATTTTGTTTAAAATGAACGTCAAAATCAGGACTGATCAGCTTACCCTGAGGTTCGATTGATATGACGTCTTGAAGGGTGGTCATACTATGACTCTGCAGTTGGTTCTGATGCTCGGATGACTGCATGTGCCGCACCATGTCAACAACGTGCTGTGGGAATTTAAAAATAAAGCTGGATGGATTGAAGTTTCGAGTCAGGTACTTTATGGATATGCCGTATCAAAGTGAATTAATCGCGAAGGCTTAGCTATCTCCGAAAATTCCACTGGAAACTCGACACTGGGATTGTTCAAATTGCGTGACAACTCGGCAATGAGGTTTATGTCGTGAAAATTAATTTTTCCATTTTTAAACAACAGCCTGAAACCAAAGACTATCGCTTTTGCTAGTTTTCACTTCAAACTTTATCTAATCTGTTTAGCTAGTTTTCACTTCAAACTTTATCTAGAAAAGTGAGAAAAAGGTCTCGTCACTGCGCTGAAAATTACAAAAGAAAATAAAACGAAAAAACAACAATAAGATTCATATCACATGTCCCACCTTGGTATTAAAATCCATGCACGCCAGACACCGCATCTCGAAATTTCCCGTTTCTTTATCCTTATGGCTCCGCATCAACGAATCGAGATACTAGATGATGAGAAAAAGAATTTGCAATATTTGAATCTAAGTTTATTTCCCATCGCGCATGCGTTACCTGGCAGACAGTGAGGACGCCCTGATGTTGGTCGGAAACGACGTGCATCTTCATCTTCTCCAGACTACTTGATACGAAGCGGCATGCGTTGCAGGAAACGCTCTGAAAATTCAAACTTGTCGGTAAAAAAGTTTTTCAACAAATTCGTAAAAAAAGTTTTTAACAAATTAGTAAAATAAAGTTTTTAACAAATTAGTAAATAAATTACATATGTTTAAAATGATAAAGAACTAAACAAAACCCCACGAATCCCGGTCTTGCTAAAATTGAACAGAAAGATGTAATCAAATCACAAATCGGTTAATAGTGTTAAGGGGTGTACTATCAAGACGAAATTTACCTGCGAAATATTTCCAGCAACGACGTGCGGGATCATCCACTCGGTGGCGCTGCCACCCTCTCGGACGTGACTGATCAGACACAGTTTCGAAGTGTGCTTCTCAGTTTTGCAGTGGAGGTTGAAATTCGTCTTCAACTATTAAATAAAGGGTCACAAATTAAAAAAATACTTCAATCCGCTAACTCATTAGCTTGGCTTAAAAAAAACAGTAAAGGAATTTATACCTTATTTTTTAAAACCTCACACATAACTGGTTTCAGTGAGATAAGTATTGTAACACGTCGATACAATGTAATAATCGGCCATAGATGGTGGATGGACAGGTGCCATTTACGAAGTTAGGTCTGACAGCGCAAATTCCTTAGGGGTTCAAAGTTGATTTTTAAACCAGTTCTCTAATGTTAAATATCAGTTTGCGAATATGGCGCTATCGCGAATGCGTTTATCAAGCGTGCAGTAGAGCGATTCCTGAGCAATTTTAATAACCTGCTGTGTTTAATTGCCGCTGGCTTAATTAAACGTACGCGTGCTAATATTTAGGTTCGGGATTGTATCTTATGTAAATCAATACGCGGCAAATAATTAATTTTAAAATGAAAATCGGCCAGCGGTTGCTCTCCGGAATTTAATTAGTATGGAGGAAAACTATTGCTTGCTTTGGTTGACACTAAGTTATTTCGAAATCGGCGCGAAGCGTTCGTTATTTTACCTAATTGCTTATCGGATTGATCCAAGGAAAGGAAGTGGTCTAATAAAGGTCGCTTTGAGTCGAAGGCGTCCTATGTTTGTTTAAGTCGTGTCTTCTGGGCCGCTGACAGGCGAGTTGCTCCACTAATTGCTGGGAATTAGTGGCGCGTGTTTACGCCGCGTTGGAATGCTGGAGCAAGTCTTGAGTGCTTCGGTTTGTGTAGTTGACAAGTTGCTTATCAACTGCGCCCGATATTGTGTAAGAGTGGTGACATGGAATGTTGTACACATTCTGCACAAATGCCGCTTCTAACCGTGGCTTCTAAATGTCAAAACGGATGCTGATCTTGTGAGGAACAATGTCACTGCCACATTTGGTGTGCGACAAAATGATTAAGATCGCGGTATGGCAACGATGCTGCGCCTTCGAGGGGAAATTGCCAATTACTGGTCACTAATTGTCATTGCAAACTTGGATGAACCGACTAATTAATTAATGGCGCCGCGGGCGGGAAAGACGGTGTGAAATGGTATCTTCAGTCCGCGGCTTTTTAACTCTTTCCCTCCCAACTCGCCATATATGGCGAGTTGGTGGGAAAACATGGTATCCCGTCTGTCCATAAATGGATACAAATCTAAAAAACGATTTCTCCGCAATGCGTAATGGTAGAGACCTCAGCTATGGCTCATTCGATCAAGGAAACCCTATATTTTATTCTCTGTGATTATCGTGGAGAAATATTAAAAATGCGAGGAGTGATAGCCTTTCTTTTTCAAGGCTTCGCCTCTTATTTCTATCGATTTTTACACGAATTTACACGTGACTAACTCAGCCAATAGGAGTCGTGTTAACTTGCGGAGAAGCTCTTTTTGTCAAGCAAGTCTTTCTTTACATTCTCTGTGAATTTCGTGCCGTTGAGATAAAAAGGAGAGCGTTGGTGACGTTTTCGCAGCAGGCGGTTATGCTTCGTGTTCACCAAAGCATGAATCCAGCTGGGCCTGCTGAGCGCACGATAAAGAAAAAGGCGGCGAGACTAGCTAGTTCGGTGTGCCCTGCTTTGAAGAATATTGGATATAGTATTTGCGTTTGTTTGGTTTTGTATGCCCTTTTTACACTTCCTTCACTGTTCTTTTTTATACTTTTTACTATTTTAGTTCTACAAAACTAAAAACTTCAATGCGTTTTGGTTCAAGTTTTCATAATATAGTCAGAAAAAAGGGAAATTTCAATTACAAATAGTAAAAAAACTACTGAAGATAGAAATACAGTTCGAATTTTCCTGAGTACAAAAACTATTAGACAATCTACATTCCAATTTTCATATCATTTGGGCATACCAATAATTAGTGAGTATTTCGTTTGTCAGTGCACCTCAAATTTTTCAAAGTCGAGCAGAATTTTCTTTGCATAAAAAGTGGTGTTCACTAAAGTTTACATAATATATTCTTTATTAGAGGTAGATTTTAGATGTGCAGCTTGTTTAAAAGAGGGATAAATTATCTTTCCAACCATACTAAATATTAAATCATAGCATAAACTTTAGAAAAACTGTGCTAATTTGAAAATGACTAAAAATTGTAAAAAACACTGCGGGACAGCATGTTTGAATTAATGCATTTGGCCGGGAGTGAAAGAGTTAAAACGTTTCACTTACTTAATTCGCTGATTTACATCTTATCTACGAGATGAGGCCGCGGTTGCTTGTGCGCGAGCTAATGCAAAAGGTCGAATAATTGGGCTGAAGGAATCGAGGACAATGCTGTTACTCTTTAATGGCAACGCCCTGCCGTTCTGCGGTGGTGGTTACTACTCCCCACGCTTCGACTGCTTGTGCTTCACGCCCTGGCGTCATAGAAACCACAGCAAAAGCCTTATCCCTACATGCAAGCGAGCCAGAGTCAATTAGCTCACTAATTAAGCATCCGGTTCTTCAGAGCTAAAAGCTTTCTCTGTCGGCAGTGCAGTTTTTAATAGAAGGCCCACACACCAAGAGCTTAGTGTTTACAAACGAATGGCGCCATTAACATGCGATCAGGGAGTTGACAGCGGGCTACCCCGAGCGTGTCCAGGAGCACATACAAACACTAACACGCGGTTGGACACTCGACAAGGAAACATTATTCTCTTATCGCTAACGCTGGAAAGCGATTAATCCGTAGCAAAAGTCTTTAAACTTATTTCTAGGCACATCTTAACATTATACTAACAGCATATGGACTTACCGGTGTAGCATACTTGCAAAGCTTGCAAACGAAACCTTCGCGCGAGTTCCTAGTCACCCATTCGCACGATTCGTTGGAACCGACGGGCTGCCGAAGTAACCTCATGTGCCGGTCGAGATCGGACAAGTCGTCGCAACCAAAAATTCCACACAGACCACACGAGAATAACTTTGACGACGCTACTTCGCCGGCGTGACCCTTGAAACCAAGCATTTTTGCGTTTAAACAGAACTTTTAATGTATTGTAAGCTTAAACCCTAAAGCCTTCGCACATCAATCTAACCTTTCCAAGTCAAAACAAAGAACCTACAGCCGACTGAGACGAACGAACTTACAGATACGTGGCTATGTTCCTCCAATGAGTTAAGCAGCCTGTTCCACGAGGGACTTTGATCAACAGAGCTCTCTTCAGCCGGTTTCTGGGCCACAATAGCCCTTTGGTTGGATCCCGATTCGTTTGACTTTACCGACGCGAGCTTTTGCTGGATGGAAGATGCTGCGGCCGCCATCATCACCTGACGAGAAGCACATCGTTGCAAACTACCTTTCTCACTATGGATGCTAAAAATACGATTCGGGAAAATAGGCCAGATAACGTCGCGCCGAAGCGGAAATAAAACCAGCTAACCTCAGTATTTCATTTGGTAGATTGGTAGCACTGATTACACCGACTTATTAAATCTCATTATCGGGTTAACCGCAGCATACACGATGGTACAGCATGCTTCATTTAAATACAGTCATTTACAGTGAAATTAACGGAGAACCACGGTAAAAGCTGTGGCAGTCCTGCCATTTCGTAATATGTCACCTTTATCATAATCTTCTATCGTTTATTTACAGCCAATACAAAATAGAAAATGGCCGAAAGCGGGATCATAATCACACGTTGGACATTATATTTAAACCAGCCTAGTGAAAATCCCCAGCAAGGTAAACGTGCGCAAGTAAACGAAACCTCTCCAGCAGTAATTGTACCTGCTGGTATTGCTGTGCGAGGAAGAGTTGCTGTTGCTGAGAGATAAGTAGTTGCTGCTGGAGGTACTCGGCCTGGGCGTTTCTAATCTGCTCAGCACTGTCCCCTTCCCCTACTTGGTCGCGGAGGTTTTTAAACGCTGCTGCGTAGTATTCCATGAGTCCCATTGGAGAGGCTTGGACCATTGGGGCGGAATGTTTAATCCGATCGATGCGGCTATCTGCACAAAAACAACATAATGCTATCGAGGTGGCTTTAAAATGGCCGCTATAATTAGTCTATAAATATACTCCATATAGGTATAGTATACACCAATAAAAATGATAATGGAAATAAGAGCATATTATACCTACAGAACGATTATAATACCGTGTTCATCTCTTGGCAGTCCAAGACCTCTATCCATGAGCGCCACGTTCTGAGCGTGTTTCTCGCTTGTCATATGTATGCGAAGGTTACGAGCGATGCTGGTCTCGTACCCGCAAACATCACATCTCCACTTGTTGCCCGACGCCGACTCCCGGCGCCCCTGGGAGGTTTTCGACGGAACCTCCTGACCGGATCGACTAGATGAGCGGTGACGACGATTTTGCGCCACCGATTTTGCATCGGCAAGCGGACTTTGCCGGTTCTGCGGTGACAGCGATTCGTTCAAGGCTTGCGGGAACTGAAAGGTTCGTGTGAATACCTCTCGATTATTTTAAACCAATACAATGTTTTGTAAAACACCAGTTTTGCACGTCGCATTTCATTAATAAAGAATTTATAGATATTAAACATCTCTCCTACCTTATTTGCTTCATCCAATGATGGCGTATCGTCTCGGTTTAATTGTTGCCTCGGTACGTAATACGTAGATGTCGCAACGTCCTGGCGAATTCCTTCTTGCCTGTGCTGTAACGACCTTGCATTGTATAAATGCTTATCCGACTGCATATGGATGCTGAGATTTCCTTTCGTAGTTGTAGAATAGTTGCAAACGGTGCACTTGAACGGCTGTATGTTGGAAACGTTAAAGTCTCCAGTTGGTAATGTAAAGTTTAGCGGTAAAATGACTGCATAATAATCACGGCCATACATGGAAATCTGTTAGTTAACGTATAACACTACACATATACATTCCACTGAAGCAGCTGTCCCGGAAGATTTTAATGAAAGACAGACCAGATTTCCAGGTAATCCTTAATTAATAACTCCCTGCAAACGACTGTCGATGATTAAAAACGAAGCGTTTAAGTATTTCGTCTTGCGTGTACACGCTTTAGTTTGTGTACACGTATGGTCGTCGCCGGATGATTTACACATCAAATTCAACCGACCAAGAAATACATAGTGGTTACTACCCCTAAATGACAGGTTTTACTCATGTTTATCTAGCATATACAAACACAAATTTGTACGACTTAATACATCGAAAATACATATAGGTAGGCGATTGATACGATAAAATGCATCAAGCAAATCTAAGCTCGCACCTTGTAACCGCAAGAATAGCTCTCTCCCCTAGATAACCTTGGATGAGGTTGGCCCGAGTTACAGAACCCGCAATCCGTCGTATCTTCCATATGCTTTTCTTTCATATGGGCTTCCAATGTTTGCCTGTAAGGATCGGTTTGTATACAAGTTTTCAGATTCACCAGATTTTACAGACGTTCAGATTGACCAGATTAATCGTAAACGTTTTGACCTTAACCTGAAAATACTTTTAGGCGTTGTTTGGTTATTAAAATCGCATACAAATAGATAAGAAGAAACTTTGTTTGCTAAACGACAGTTTTTTTATCAGCATTTAGGCGCACTAACCACTACGGTTCCATAATTTTAACAGAAAACGTCTAACCTGTACTTGTAGTGCCAGTTGCACTTCGGGCACTTTAGCGTTTTACAGGAATTCCGGGACTGGAACAAAGACATGGGAAACATAGAATCACTGCCAGAGGTTGTGGTCGCCATTTCGTTCATATGATTGTTATGTACTCTTTGGTTCTAGATGCAAAGGAAATATTGATTTTGATTGTTGGGTGATATGTAGGTGGATTATTCAACTAAATTACCGGGGATGGCGAAGAAACGTTGGGATTCTGCGATGATATCATAGAAATTGATGATGGCTGAGAGATGGTATGTTTCTATGAAAAATTACGAGGTTTAGTCGACGTTAAACAAGTAAAAACCTTTTGAAAAAGGCACAAACCTTTACATCCCCGTCCAACGTTCTTCTTTCGGGGGAATCACCTGAACGCGCCAGTGAAGTCATTGCGTTTTCATGGGAGTCACGTGAGAAATCGGGCATATCACGACCAACGCTATTGATAAAGAGATTGCCCCGTGACGTTGACGGTGACGTGTGTACGCTGATGGGTGTTGGTGATGCAACGGCAAATGACATCACGATCCTAGATGACGTAGTAGCTGACGGTGATGATGTCACTGACTTAGAAAGGTCCAGCACGTCCAGGCTGACTGGATCATCACAAATACTTGGAGATGGTGAACGCGACTTGTTCAAAATGTTTTTCTTTTCGTCCAAGTGCTCCTTATTTTCCGCTGAAAACTCCTCCGCGTCGTTATTGTCTGACTCAGTGCTTACGTTATCACATTCACTATCGGGTATGATCGCGCCGCTACAGTTGTCTCCCTGTAAGCAGCGGAGTTACAATAATGAAGCATAAGGTCAGAATCAAGAGCCCAAAATAACCAAGATTACAGTAACTTCAAAGAAACTAAGGCTGTTAACTCGCGTTAATTGAAAAGGCAGCTGGGAAGGCGCCCACGGCAATTAAAGCACGCAATGGAATCGAAATTAGATTGCGAATTACGGGTCCATCGCGATCACACAGAAATTGCATTACCAGTGGCCACATGAAGCGAAACCCCGGGCCGACCTTATCTCCGGCCCTTTCAAAACAAGGGCAATACTTTGAGCTACTGATTAAACTGCATGCCTCATCCAAGTAATTGGAACATAATTTCAACGCTTGATGGAATGTTTGTTAAACATGCTTGAACCACTGTACACCCCGAAAGCTACATAGGAACAGAGAACATGCTTTAATGCTGCTGCTATTTTCTCGGTCGTTACTTTTAACAGATGCTTCAATGCCTCACCTGCTCTAAATGTTTCATATATTTCTGTAAAAATAATCATACTTTTAACTGACTACCTGTCGGTTGTGTTTGGCCTTAGAATTAGCTTATCGCTTCGCCTTTGGCGCATAACCAAGCAGTTAATTTCAATTAGTGGGCTTATGTTTGCGAAAGCGGCCATATAACGAAGGTAAAATACGGAAAGACGCGCGGTGCCCATATGCCATACTGGGCTTAATAAGCGAGAAACTACGAACAGTCTGTCGGTACAAGGTCCTACGTTATCGCTACGATGCTAATTGGCGAAGGAGTCAAGAGTGATTAATATTTGTTGACGGAACGGCCGCCTTTTTCAACCGCTTATTAATGTCTTCAGGTTACTGGTGTTGTCCGATTCTCTCATTCCATGGATCATTAAAGCCTGGATGTATTGTATAACACTAACATTACTTGGATTTGAAAATAACTAAAACCTGAGGAAACAGCATCTCCGCCACTCTTATTGCCTATTTAACAGTATGAATGCTGGCTAATCAAAGGCAGCGTATAATTACACAGGAAACACTAGCTTGCTTAATTGAATCGCACACATTTAAGTGATCTGAATACGGTGGATTGTGGAGGGCAGAGAATTCGGAAGCTTCCCCTTACATCCACATTCACTTAGTGACCCCTTAATAAGGACTGACCCAATAAAACGGCCACTCAAGCGACCACGAAGCGATGATATCACAAAGCTAACAAGACGCGCCTAATTTATATAACCAATGCCTCTATTGTACTACGTACGGCCTGGCGTGTTTGAAGATTTATGCTGACTTTAATTAATTAATATTTCAGAAAAATGTGACGAAACAGCAGAAAGATTCAGAACTGCTTTTAGCACAGAAAAACAACGACTGGCAAACGACAAAAACGAGCTACTGCAATATACTCTGCTTGCTTGCTAATTAGTCGGCGGACACACATCAGACGTAACTGTAAGGGTGCTAATAATAACAGTGGAGGTGTTTCTATGAATAAAGAGCCATTACATTCTTAAGCCACAGCGACCGGTGCAGCAGTCCGACGAGGGTACATTTGGCCGTTGCGAGAGAGGGTGAGAATAAGTCCGGCTAATTACCACCTCTTTGCCTGGTTCGATACAATCTACGCTCGGTTAATTAGCGAGTAACGGGAAATTAATAATATTCAGAAGCTGACAGCATAGTCCTTCATTCATTAGGTTAGAGCCCAATCGACCTGGACTTAATTTAATATGGCGAGATTCAAGGAATATTTTCTGGGTATTAAATTTCCTCTGCGGCGGGCAAAATTTAATTGGGAAAATGCAATTTACAGGTATTACGTCTTCCTTAGCGGTAAACTTTTTTCTAATCTATTTAAGCATCATTGACAGTGAGCGGTCTCGACTCGTTTACCAACACCGGTAGCCCGCGATCGAGCGCATTGCAAAATTATGAGAAGATTGGTTATTGGGCCGAACCGAATTGAGTTTGGATTTCATTTTTGCCCTAATCAGTTTAAGCTAAAGGCAATTATGTATCATTTTGGCGCGACCACATTAAAGAGAAAAAAACAGCCTAATTGGTTTAGCAGTAATATCGAAAGATTGCTAAGCTGCGAGGGTCGCACAGCCCTCTGACCCCGGGAAATAATTTGACGAAAAATAAAACGAAATTAAAGCGGATTGTTCACGGGCGGAGATAATAATAAGACGCCTGTAGCGTTGTGACGACGATAACTCGATTAACAACGGGGAGTGCAATGGAAGGGAAGTAACGAGCGGAATCTCCAGACCCCAGAAAATGAGGGAATGGTATAGGGTACGCTCCCAGCGGGAGCTCGAAACAGATAAACAGGATTACCGATGACTTAAAGCGTTAAACTCGCAACGGGGTTTAGGTTGAATCAAGTAGAAGTCATTGATTGCTTGGGAGCGAATTTGGGTTGAGATGATCCGTTGTTTCGGCCTTTACCCTACAGCAAAGTTAATCAACTAAAACAGCGAATTCTTTATAATCACAATTTTAATAAAGTAACTAATTTCAATGGCAGGGAAGAGAGCGCGAACCTTAACCGACAACTTGAACTTGGAATAAAACAAACGGCTTTATCACGAAGACCTTAATAATCAAGTTCTCCCACTATTTGATTTATTTTCAGGAAACCGGTTTAATTAAAATTTAAACAAGAGTGACACAGCCTCAGCTAACTGGAAACGCAATATTTACGAGCGCGACAGCCATAAAATCGCTTTCCCCGCATACTATCCGAAACATCAGCGCGCTCCAGAGAGATAGAATTTAACCACATTTGATCAATTTTTCTATCGGTGTTTCTCCGTAAGTCAAATGTGACACGACCACTGGTAATCTGGCATTTCGGGCACTAACAGTTTACTAAAATTGGTCAACACTGGCCGAAACTAACGAGCGTTGATAATTGCTATTATTTTAAGCCGAAGGGACTGCGCAGGTTTGTTTGTTGTTATAAATTAAAAGGGTTCCTGGCAGATCGGAATCGCTCGTTTCTCATTATTGCGGTGAAATTAAAAGCAAATACGGCCGACGGTGACTGGTGTGTTAACGAAGTGCGAGACAGAGAGGGAGGGAAGCGGGCGCAATTAAGTGATTCTCTGGAAGCTCTTACACTCCATATTACGTAATTGTTCGGTCGACCAGCACCTGGTTCTGATAAAATCAATGCAAACATTATATTTTTTCCACGGTGCCTTATTTGGGAGGAGTCTATAATCTCATTTGCGTCCTAATTCGGATCGCTTCTAATTTATCGTATCAAAGTAGAAATAATAAACGACGTACTTTCGTGAAATGCTTAAATTCTGTGAAGGGTTCGATCGACCAAGAAACACGAAAGACCCTTTTAAATGACAATCCCGTAGCGACTACCACGTGGTGTAATAATAACGCACGTGTTGTCACTGCACCGCATCGAACCACTGTCAGAGTTATTAAATTAAATTGTCGCAATAGCAGCCCGCTGGTTTAGTTATACACTTCATTTCTTTGTCATTTTGACATTATTGGTTATATTGATACCAGGAAACGAAAATGAAGTTCTTTAATACCATAACCCGAATGCCTTCCTAAAAGAATATGCTTTGCCAAATGCATTGACACCTTAACACGGTAGCGAAGATTTGTTTTGAGTATCAGAAACACATCAAAACATACAACATTCCCCTCCGCGCCAAGCTTTATGTCTGGAGGGCGATTCACGCGACAAAATTAACCAGGGGCGGCTAAAAATAATGCTGTCTTCGGACGAATGCGATTGAAGCGGTTTCGGTATGTCCGGGGCGGCTTTAAACTACGTTGATTTTGAAGGATTGATTGCGAAGTGAATCAACCGACTTTGATGGGATTAATATTAGCATTTGGGTCAATCCTTGACTTGGCTAGCACACATAGATAAGACGAAAAGGGGGCGGCCGGCCGTAATTACTTCGTTTAACAGGAGACGACCCACTGTTCGACTTCTCTAAGGAACAAAGAGTAGGGAACGAGCGAATAAAGGAATGCCGAAATTAAATTGGTTTGAGATTAACTTAGACAATGGAACAGGGGAAGTTTTGTTCACTTAGAGAATTCTCGCTAAATAGCATGAGTTAAGGAAATTTAAAAACTTTAATCATCAAGAAAAAACATAGTACGCTAACACTGGCAATGCAACTTTTTATTATTAAAAGGTTTTTCCACCAGCTGTTGCATTTCCCCGAAACTGAAAATTATGGGAAACACAAACAATTTAATAAACACAAGTTATAATATCCCCCTATACGGCAATGAATACTTCGAGATCTAGTTATTTTTGCAGTTGGCCGCAATTTAAAACATAATTTTCACTTTCTAAACAATTAAGCACAAATAGTTGAAATGCTAAATGTGTTCACAAAATTTTAATCACGTAATAATATTTGACAAAAAATGGCAAGAAAATTCTGATTCCAACACTGACTTTTCTGTTATTTTATTACGATTTTCGTGGCGCGAAACTTACAAAACGAAAACTATAAATTGGTCAATTAAAATAGACATATCACCACAATCCTTGCGTACTACTGACCGGTCCATTGCTTGCTTACCTTACAACTTAATCTGAACATACTAATGTCGTTACCTTCTTATATATACTCAAGGAAAACATACTATTTCATTACTGGTCACGTCGTACGTTTGACAAGCATTATAAAATTTACGAATGAACTGATCTTGATTTGATCTTATCATTAACACATTTACGACCAATACCCACAGCTTACTTCGAGGTGTGAAAAAATACCAACCAAGAAGATTCGACGGTACCGAAATAATACATCCGCTAAGCGGGAAAAAGTTATTCGACCGGACAGCGCGGGGCCTGGGCTGCTGAATGTCGTTTTCCGCCGGTCTTCGAAACATTGTCGGGGCGAGCGAAAGGGGGAAGAAGTCACCTCCCATAATTAAGCTACTCTATAATTTAATGAGGGGAGATGAAAAGAGAAAGAGCAAGGGAGCAAAATTATGAGTGAAAAAGGCGACATTAAAGCGAGAGGCCGCGCGTCATTACTGGTAACAAAACACCCGAGCGAAAATGATTACCGCAAGTTAATTTATCTGAAAACAGTGAAATGGCAGTAGATTCGGGGAGAGAGTAAACATATTCAGTATCCGTCCATATCGTCCAATGACAACACATCGGGGATGACGCCATTCTTCGGCGTATTACGAGTCATATGATTGCAACTAGAAGCGAATTAAAATTTAATTCCGCGAGAGAATAAAGGAAAATGGCGACAGCTAAAGCGGACGCAATTACTGGTGACTGGGCGCGATATATTACGAGAAGGGAACGAGGAAGGGACTTATTACATGGGTCCGATAACAATCAAGGTGTCGTAGCGGGGACAGGGAATAATAAGCTGTAATTGAAGGACACAATGTCCCTCGTTTCGGCTCACTAACGACAAATATTCTTCCCAATTTGAATTAGCGCTGACGCGTTATGTAAAATTACCAGTGTTTCCTAAATTTAGGACTTTGACAGCCGAAAACTGCAAGACACATTTTTTGTTACTCTTTGTAAGACAAACTATAATAAAAATGATCTCGATGCTTTTAATTAAAGAAATCATGTATTTTTCCGTCCTCGGTTCACCTGCGAATTATTTTGATTTCCAATCAGTCATATGATGCATTATGACCTACTATCTCGGTTATATCTTGGGCGGGACCGACTTATTCAGACAGGTTTTATTCTCCCCGCGTTTTAACCGTTTCATAGAAGATTTCGCAATCATAAGTTCCTCCTGGGAGAACCTTTGACGTCACAATAAGAAATGGGCGCAAAGGAATCACCGCAACATTTCGCGGTTGATGATGTCATAGAAATATATTTTCCATCAGACGAGGTGAAATTATGCGTAAGATAGCAAGATAATGGAGCGGATATTACAGGTTATAAATGTATTCTTTTAGTTTAAGTAACTTTTCATTTAAAATTAAAACCATCTTGTTTTTCCTCGGTTAATTATTAATTCAGAATTTCGCTAAGGCTAACAAACAATTAAGCGTAAGTCATAATATCGTAAGATGCCATACATTATTAATAGCTAGCTCTGTACCACACGAATAACTACGATATTTATGTGGTGTCGGAGAATTGTAATGCGTGTAGACTTTGGCCGAAATTCTATATTTGCTTCGAGCATGACCATTAGGAACTCGCTGCGACCGAAATGTGGTATTACTGGCAGGGTTTCGATTGTGTACGTGAGAATGATGTATGACTGACCGGTGATGCGGAATACAGTTAACCACAGTCATTAAGAGGCGCTGAATTATTGAGCCTAAATTGCCAGGACAGCCACTCTCCAGGTGGCGCAAGTCATTCCAAAGGGTTTATAACACTAATCCACATTATTTGCGACAAAATTAGGCTTGATATAACAAGCGTAATAACAGTGATCATTAAAAACAGGATGTTCTTTGTTCTGAAGTGACAGCTCGGTAATTTCGATTCACCATGGGCGGTACACTGGGTATCGCCACAGAATACCGAAATGGAATTGCTCGAAACGACAAAAATACCGACGATTGCCCTGACTTTGAACTGAATTTAAGTTTTTTTCGATTTACGGATTACATCACGGTAATGACGGTGACTCCTGAAGCACGAAAATTGTCAGTCATTATCAGGTTTGTTTTCGGGGAGTAGCAGGAGATACTCGGCAGATAACAAGGTCGCGAGTAAAACTTACAAACGATAGGTAACATAAGGCTAATTTGCCATGTCAACTTGGAAATGAAACGAAACACCTCCCCCAAAACGAAAAAACGAGGCATGCGGTTTTTTAACTGCTTGTAATCGCAGCAGGATAAAATCCGAAACCTTATTATAGACAAATATTATGTCCAAAGTCACGTTTACTGTCAACAACATGCAAGATATAATCATCGACTTGACATCTTTACCTCTAAAATTAGTATACCGTTCTTTAACCTTAAGCGCACCTTTCTGACGGCGACGTAACAACACACTATTTCGTTAACTTTGACACACTAAACTAGCGAACATTAAAATTAATTACACCGAGTGACAACACACCCAAACATTAGTATAAATTTAAACAATATTTACTCGACTAAGAAAATAATTCATTTTAGACTAACCTTTTATTTGCATTTTTAAAAATACTTTCTGCCTCTTGGACAGCTGTAAACTCTTCCGCATGAACCATAATAAACATAGAAATTACATTAACCAGCAACTCATGCTCGGAACAAGTGCACTGTGAAGCAGTCTGTCTGCAGCAAGGAACCAGAGAAAATTGCCCATGAATGGGAAGTGTCAATTAGCGAGTATTTCTACGGCTTTCCCACGGCCTCTGCTTAATTTAATCGCGCTAATAAACCGACTTTCCACAGGGATTCGCCGTCAAATAAACTTTTCTTTTTGTACCACAAGCTACTTTCTCTCATGGTGACAAACCGGCTGCAGGGGCGGTTATTTGCAACTCATGAACCAATAACCTCATATTGAATTGGCGAACTATAGCGAAGAAACGCACAAGTTTTAAACTCAAAAATATAATATACAACTAAAAAACTGTTGATGCCGGCGTTTGAGCTTGCACTAATACATACCACTCCCTTTAACGTCTATTATGATCAAGTTAGCCTAGTTTTTAAGCAAAACACAATGAATCAGCTGCAAACTGTCGATGGCCAACCAAAATAATGGCGACCTGATTACGCGCGGCGTATAGAGATGGACATGCCGCGTACATTCATATACAACCGTTGTAATGAGCACGGATGCGTGAGTCGAGAATTAATCAAACCGGAACCAGGGTTTGGGAACCGAGCTCATCGCTGATTCGGCAACAGATTCATCGCTTCCGGGTGGTAGCGGGGTTTAGGTCGCAGCGATGACAGAATATGCAACTCCGATTCGATCTAACCACTCGGAAATGCTCGCATTCTCACGGGCGTGAATCCTTCGCTGCGGCCACGGCGGCGGCACCGACGCCAACAGACTCGTTTCAGAGAAAGGGAATGCACCAGGAGATTGCGCAAATTCCCATCGCGTATTCCAAATGTGATAACCATGCACGTAAAGCCGGAGCCACGCCGGCCGATGATTATATTGCTTATTAAACGGCCGTGTTCCGGAAGCGTTCGGAGCAATTGCACCGGCGTGAAACAGAGCATTGATTGAGTCCCACTCCCACGTGCTTCGTATCGGATCCTAATAATAGAGCGGCCGGTTTAATTATTATGGGAACTGACTTATTGCAATTCTCGCAGCTTTAGCAGCAGGAAGAATTGTCTGATTTATAGCTCCATACAACCGATTATGAAAACGTTCACACAAGCAACATAGCAGATACAGCGAGACAATTGATGACAATTTTTCACACGAGCTGATTGCCGTTCAAGTCGCCTGCCATCCCCCCGATTGCCAGCTGGACCGGCGATTTAGGCTTTAATACGATAATATTTTATTTATTAATCAACAGTTCGCTTTCAGAATTAATTTTGGTAAAATAATTTGCCCCTAAATGTGCGCCAAAACATCAATTATTCATTCGTACAGAAAGAAAAAAGTCGACTTTCCTAATTAAATTACTATCAAGCTAATTGAGCGGTCTCTCAGTGAAGTCTTTGGAATAAGTTACTTTAAACACATGTCGCAAAATTGACTTCGAGCGGCAAAAATACGTGTAAAACCGTGCCCGCATTGTAAACAACCTCTGTAAAACAAGGTCTTGTATTCGGGTAATAAACTCAGGTTGGGACGAACTTATCCAACGTTAGTCGGTTGTTTAACGTTACCGGGGCGTGTTGCATCTCAATTAGATGAGTTGTAACTGCATGTGCCCATTCAGCTGCGAACATAAACCAATTAACGTAACCAACGAAGCGAGGCGAATTCGTTAAGCATATAATTAGAGTGGGTGCACTGAAGGTAAGGCACCGCCGGAGAGGAAGCGTTATTCACCCACGCCGTGTATGCTTTATTCATCACTACCCCGCAACACGCTGACCTTTAATCAAGCCTCATGATCCAGGCTACCCAGAAAATTACTTTATTAAATTACATAGTCAACAGATAATGTAGAATTAATTCTATAAGCTACCTGTTTCTCGGCCACTCCAGTGTTTCCACTTGATGGGCTCTGTGCCAGCGATGATATATGTTCTAAAAAACAAACCATTGATTTCCCGTCCGAAGTTTCCTGGAAAATAACATACACTTTTTTCATACCTCGCATTGTTATTAAATAATTCCTTTCATGCATGTATAATGTAAGCACGACTTCGCCGATCGGTCTGCACCCGCAAAAATGGCGGAAATCACAAATGGTTCAATTTCAAATTTCCCACCTGGAGGACGGCGCACACGTGACCAAGCTCGAGCAGACTGCGTTCTGCTTCAGTGGGAACGACTTGATGAATGCAAGTCACGTGATCAAGAAAGGATGACGGGCGTGCGAACGTCAGACGACAAGGGAAGCACATAAGGATCGGATGGCGAGGATAACTGGAATTTTTAATTAAATTGAGATCCAAATATAAACTTCACATCTGCAGTAGGCTGGGTCGGAGCTGAGGTTATTCTACGGGAAGTAAAACGCCAAACAACAAAGTTTTATTTTGGTGAACGCCAAATTCTTAGCAATTCACAAGGAGAAACATTATGCTTTTAATTGCTTAGACATTCCGCTACAAAGTGAAAGGAATAACCTCGCGTTGTGCTCGTCATTGGTGGTTTGGTACTCTGCTCTCTGTAAAACGTCCATCAACGAACTTTCGTCGGATGGCCGCTCTCCGCGGAAGGTGTGAACACGGTACGTCCGTACTCCGGGCACAAAACCATCGGAGTCTATTCCTGGGAGGCAGGTAATTAGTGAAATGAACGTTGCACGTCGTACGCTCCGCTTACCTGCTACGCATTCCGCATCGGTTATATCATGTTTGTCATCACGTGCTACTTTTTCGTCATTAACAAATGTAAGATATTTCGGGATTTCTGCTCCAACGCAGGGGCGATTATTTTCGCCAGGGCAATTCCCGACCCTGGTGGAATTGTTATTGTTCGAGTTTTTCTCGGTCCTTTTTTCTTGCTCCTCATAGGTAGTGACGTCGGAAGAGTGAATCACGACAGAGCAGCCGTCATCCGTAAACTTGATCTCGCCTTGAAATATCCGTGGCCCATTTGAAGGTAGAACGTCCTCCGCGTTAGCACCACCAAGCGGTTGCATTCGGTTGGTCAGTGTCGGATTATGGTCCTTGGCTAATGTTAGCATGGTTATTGGTTTATCCACTTGTCTTCCATTTCGTTAGTGAACGCCTAATAGCCTGAAACACAGCCAGGATAATTTATCATCTATACGATAGAATTACTAGTCTATACAAAAGTTATTAGAGCATTCAAATCGAGCTGTACGATCAAGCGCTCTGTAAGCGAAGTTAAATCTTTCAACATTTGATTATCAGCAATCAGATATAAAGGTACGCAGCTGCTGCTCCGTTTTAATGGAAAGTAGGAAAACAAACAGTTAAGAGATCGTTAAAGCCAGTCCGAAAGAGCACGAAATCAAACAATTAACCGGGAACAATCAGTGACGTAACAAAAGAATGACGAGAATCGCGACGTGCAAGCTGTTGAAGTCAAACATTATAGCGTCGGATGACAATATGCCAGGCAATCACCTGGGTAATAATTGCTGGGCGAATAATTAATCCAGGTTTTTATGGCACGTTGTTAACATAGGATCGGTGCCAGTTGGAGAGGCTCGGGCATTTCAAGCCGACTGTAACTGTTAAACTTGCTCTGCTTAATTTCTGCTCCCAGCTCCGCGATTGTTAATTTGGTTTAACGAGAAGATAAAAGCTTTGACATATTGATTAAACATCGCCGCCCGTACTGCGCAATAAAATAGGCGCTCAAACGCTTTTTGTTAAAAGATCGTAAAATGAAGACTGTCGTTCGAAGGCTAATTTTAATGTAGAATCCACTGCGTAACCAACCGATGTGGCATAAACAAATCGCGCGATAACAACGGAAAGCTTACCAGAAATCTTTAAATGGTTTATACCATGGAATATTTTTCCCAAAATAACTTTATAAGAACGGCGGGTAATTGAAAATCGTGTCCAATATTTTATCATTTTTAAAAAGATCAGCATAAAAAGGGGGTTTATCCGCGACTGCTTTATACAGAGATCACGTTGGCGGTTAGGATTTTTTCGTGGTCACCAAAATAACATATCATCGTAAACTTTGACCCAGAGACTTGCAAATGCCAACACCGTAACTCCTCGAATAAGAAGGAAAAGGCATGTGGGTTTGGGAGTAAATCATGACGTAATCATAGAAACGGGAGCCATTTTTGCTCCCAACGGTCCGTTCTATGCGAAGCATGCTATCGTATACACTGCATTAGTTCTACGGCAATATTTAAGGTAATTTATGTGACGATTTGGTGCCATAGTTCGGCCTGAAGGCAGAATTCGTCCCTTGGGTTTAAACACTAATTGGAGATAAATGAAAATCTATCAGACCACTGGTCCCAGTGGGCTGCTTTCAATTGTTGAACCAGATTACAGCGAAAACGTAGCAAGTGCACAAATACATAGAGTGATGTGAATATGTGAATGTTATACAGCAGCTTAACCTGAAATACCTATCACCTAAGGCTGGAATAATTTTAACATAATTTTACTGCGTCTCTTTTTAATCTTATTATCAAAACGCATGTCTGATACGATCTGTATGAAGTCTTAAATAAAGTGCTCAATAGCCTGAATCCTAGCAATGTACTATCTGTAAACGGCACATAGTATTTTGAACAGAATAAATACTTGTGTAATTAATTATTCATTCCGTCTGACCGGCGCTTTTAACGCCTTCTGAGTGGAAAGTCACCGCCTTGCCAAATATTTCTAACTACTGGAAAGTCAGCTAAATCTTGGAATAATACTGGCGCGAGAGAAAGGGCCAAGGCCTGCTTATTATCTTCGTTTTCAACTCATTAATTTCGCCCTGGTGGAATAGGCGCAACGGTAACACCGCGGAACGGCCAAATTAGCCCAAAGAGAAAGAAAGAAACACTTGCAGTGGGAGGAGTGGGAGAGACGCTCGCTTGATTGCAACCGTTCACCAGCAAATCCACGGGATCTCTTTTCGTTTGTGATGTCGTAAAGATAGTACAAATACACCTGCCTGGAATTCGCTTCGACAAAATTCTCATTTGGTTAAACTTTTGAAACACAATTTAATTACGTTATGTAGAACACCATGTACGTCCTTCTGCCCCTACCCCGTTGCGTTCTGTTCAGTTACCCTGCACTATACATCTATGGTACTTCCAAATGGTATTTTCAGAAAAAAATGTGCCAACTGTTGTGTCTTTAATTATGACGTATGAATTGCTTAGAATCGGAGTCGCCTTTTATGTCGCCGTAATCTCGGCCAGGGCAGCACTTTTAACGGAATCCATTAAAAAACTTTCAAGTAATCTCTAATAGTTCGTAGCGATGGCGCGCCGAGCCGCGATACTCAATTATTTCGTCACAATCGACCATTGTTTGCTTAAAAACTCCAATCTGGAGCGCGTAAAACCAAACTAGGAAATGTTGTACGGTTTTTGAGGGGGAGGGGTGGGAATTTGCGGCCCGGATCGCTTATTAATCGCGATTGAACGCGCTTAACAATGGGAGGCAGCGATTTTTCGGTCGCTTTCTTAATTCCACATGGCGTCACGAAAACTTAGATTTTAATCTCGAGGCCGGGAGAAAACTTCAGGACTTTTACTGGAGTGGTGTCGAGCATAGAACGGTGTTGCCCCAATGGAACTTTGCTTTCGATTTATATGCGATACAGAACGATTGTTGCGCGATGACCATATACATTGAGTATCATAAACGGGTTATCGAGTATCCTAAACTAAAATTTAAAATATGCCTAAGTTAAATTGTTTAAACACTCTGTGATCAAAGTACCTTCATCAAATCAGGTGCATCAACGGTCTGGAATCCAGTATTTCCACATTTTGCTTCCGCTTCTTAAACACTACGCCTTCTTTTGGCGAATTCCATATAATTTCTCGTCGGGCAGCACTGTCGCGTTATTAATGAGGCTCTGGGTTCATTCTGCATCAAGTCCGGTGTGTAAACAGAGCAGAGCAATTAAGAGTTTACGAGGCCCGCCATACCCGACGACAAAGGCTCGGAGATAAGCTTGGCCATTCTACATCCTGCTCCGAGTTTTATCTCGCGTTCAAAATTCATAGCCCTTTGTCCCGTCGGCCCCATAATCCCTGCCAGGATCAAACCAACATTAGTGGGAAATTAAAAGCGCGCGATATTAGTGGCAAACAAGTCTGAACAGGCAAAAACAACCCGTGGTCTGTAATCACAAGCATAAACACATACGCGGTGCTTCAAACGGCGTCGTAACAAGTGTTGTGATGTCACCATCGTTGGAAAGGGCTCGATGATGAATCAAGATACCTACTAAACAGTGAAAGGCAAAGGTAAATCGAAAAAAATCCGGAAACTAGCGAGAGCGGGAGTAAGTACTAGACGTAATGATAATGCACCATTCAGGTAGTCGGTAATCAAACGCAAATCCACGAAACGTTGTTTAATCAAGCGTGTTCTATTGTTCATCCGAAGACAAAGCGAAATATTCGTCGGCATCACGTTGCCATGCCTACCTGGATAATCTCCGTCGCTTAGACAAAGCTTAGCGGAGGGATGTGCACAATTAGTTCCCCCCGCTCTCATTGAACAGCACTCGTGCGTTCACATGGTGAAATAACCGCCTGTCAACCACCTTCATCTGCACCTAATGAACGATCGCAACGTAAATAGGTTATGCCGCCAGTGTTTCCGCGGGAAAGGCGTGGAATTGAACGTGGTCGGCCTTAGTCAACAAGGGGAAGGTTAAACGAAATGGCCGACAATAAGCGGGCGACCGTTTGACCTCCCCGCAACCTCAAAATATACACGGGGGCCCACAGTATGTTTTTCTCGTCTTCGCCGCAAAATTGGAATTGTTGAATTAAAAGGGAGTTGGAATGCTGCGGCGTGGTTTTCTTCCGATTTTTATCGCAAATCGAAAACGACAGCTCTCCGCTTAATCAACTGACTGTTAAACTTTAAAAAGGAAATTAAACAAACAATTCGAAAATCGGTTACATTACTTCTTGGCGGAGACTGAATCGAATTCAACCTATCACAATATTTTCCCACAGCGCGCAAGACAAGCTATATGTTTTTCTAGCGGAATTAATTGTAAGATTATTTCAGAGAGTGTTTCCGATTGTGAGAAAGCGCAACAGATGACGACGATGTAAAAGCGCCCTCGGAAACACTGATAAACTCCCTAATTGGCAAGTGACGACGCGAATGCCGTAATAATATTTTCAATGGTTCCGACCTGCTATTTGAGTCCCAACGGAAATTATTTAATTGGGGCGGCTAATAACGTTCCCCCGGACGGTTACCCACGTTCGCATTGTGCTTTTATGCCTTGGAATTCAAAACAATCCTTTCCGTCAGTCATTTGTTTAGAAGCGCTCACCACCGCATCATGGCCAATTTAGCGCCAACTCCATGTCTTGTTACAGAAATCAAATTAAATTAACCGTCAGATAAATAATGAGCGTTCTGGGTACAGCAATGGCGTCAAAAACGGACATTTTCACACGATTGTGATCAGCGTGATCTAATGTTTATAAGCAAGTTCAGTTGCAACCTCAAAGCACTTTGGGGATATTTCCGTTCAGGCCGTTTGAGGCAGTGGCATTTAGCGAAAATCCTGTCCTCGTCTGTACATTTTCACTGAAATACACCGATTCCGAGGCATAATCTTCGACGAGAACAATTGTTTTCGAAGTGGGAATTGTCAGGCGAATAAAAACACATAATAAACGCCAACAATGAACCGTGCATGAGCGAATAATTGCGCGCTGTGACGACAGAATGGACCACCCAATGGTTCCATTAAGTCAGGCGACAGTGGCAATTTTAAGAGCATCTCGTAAACGCTTAATTGAAGCACTTCGACGAATTACGAATAATAATTCACGGAATTATATTTCACACCGAGAGAGGCACGCAACGGGGTCTTAATTCCCATTTGGGACTTCGACCGACAAATATGCTTTGATGCCGATCGGTTATTAACGAGCATGTTAATCACATTGACCGTTGCTTCGGTCGACCACCTCGGAATTCAGACTTGGGGAACTAGAAAAAAGTTTTTTGTTTTTAAATTGAATTAGAACTAAAGTTATAGCTATAGTTTTTTTTAAAATTATATTAGAATTACTGAATTCGCAAAAAAATTGAAAATTAAATTACGTATTAGAAAGAAAGGTATTAAAAATCAAGTTATTTCGCATAAGCATGAGAATGGCAAATATCTTTACACCAAGATTGGATCGTTAATGTCTTTACACCAAGATTGGCTCGGTATTGTTACTATTTTATGGTAGGAACACCCATAGCCTTCAAGTTGACTAGTTTTCCCAGAACGAGGGATATTCTTGTATAACTTGAAAAAAAGGCCGTTGGACAAAATAGCATTTTCGGGAAATCCGGAAACTAGATTAGAATTAAAATTAGAACATAGAAACATTTCACAAATTAGATTAGAACTTAATTACCGGCATTTTGCTGTAATTAGTCTAATTAGACAACTATAATTATCTAGTTGTCTGGTCAACCTCGGATTACCTTTCCCCATTGCCTTGAGTGTCGCACAATGTCAGAAGTTAAACGTGCCAACTAATATTTCGCCAACGCAGCAATTGATACTGAGTTTATTATTTTATATCGGCGTCTGATTTATAAAGTTTAAAAATGTTAAAAATGTATTAGCCAACTGCCCTAAACGTTATCAAGCCATACCACTTATACATGCTAAGTTTACTTCTAATAGAAAAAAACAAACTTTTTGATGATAGCTTCGAAGAAATAAAGAAATTACACACCGCAGTGCATCGCGTGTATTTATTTATCGTATAGGCCAAGTCATGGAAAAAAACATAATACATATCTATTATTACATAGAAAGAATATATATATAATATTTTAATACGGTACGTTTGCGTTTTGTCAAAATACGTTTGCGTTTTGTCAGCGAAAAAAAACAATAGTCGAATTAAAGTTAATCTACAGTTTATTGCGTCTGGTACGTTGAAGCGGCAATATCAACAGACTTGTGAGACACATAGAGGTATTGATTGGTCTGTTGATTGGGTCATTGAAAGCAATTAAGCAGGCTCAAGTGGTCTAATGGTTGGAGGTCGCGCTTGAGTGCACGCAGACGACCCGTCAAGGGAAGGACTAAGCATATTCTGACGTAAGGACCTGACTTTAATTAACTCGGTGCATAGTTCAAGTTATTAATACAACAACAGCTTTTTCCGCTCGTAATGAAACTTGGCATTCCTTCGTTTCCCGCTATCAAGGGTTGTTTTATTGCGGCGAGGACAGACAAGAGATCTCAATTTACATTCGATGGGATTTACAAGGACTGTACTGTTAAAGATGACACCACGCCTCTCTTCGCGACTAAACAAAGACGCCATGCCATGACGCTTGGTTTAATGATCGTTAAAAATATCAACCCGCAGCCTAGTCACCTGTTCCAATAAGTGAAAATCTATGTAGATAAGAGATAGCGAAAGAAGATACGCAGAAGTGCTAATTAGCCTTCGGAACCCACCCATCGAACGCGCAGATAAGAGTTTAAATTTGTGGCCACGTTTCAGCGGAACGAACACGGCATAAACATATGTCAAATTGCTTGTCTGTAAAAACAAAGTCTGGCCGATTCGCTCATACGCATATCGCCGCCGAATCCTTTCACTCTAAGTGTATAGGCATTTTGGCCGAGCCATGAATTCAAGCCTTACTTATCAGGGATCTATGTTTTTATTAAAAGTGCGTCAACATAATAAATAAAAAAGTCCCTTTGCTCTGTAGTACATTTGAAATGTTCATATAGTTTGAAACAGCTGCCGACGTGCTGTCATTACCAGTCCCCTCAAGCGTGTCATATTTCAACTTGGGTGTGAGATTAAGGGGACCGGAAATACATCGACGAAGCATCAAAACAGGTGCGCATCATATCCCAGGTAATCCCGGGCTTTAACAGCGTGACACGTATTATTTGCATCTGAACAGAACGTGGAATGCGAGGGGCATGGTTCGCTGTAACACTTACTCATGGGGCTATTTGAATCGAAATTTAGTTTTAACGAGAGATTTTCATAATACCCTGTCGCGTCTTGGTATATGACTGCTTGAGAGGTGCGAATTACGTGAAAGGCCTGTGGAGTTGTCGCCCAACGGATCCATACGTTTTCACACTGATCCGAGAAACTCTACACTTCCACTGTTTACAACTGGCGTCAGTATATGTGAGAATGAAACGCTGCGAATATTAAACTTTTTCCTCTTGTCACACTGATTAACCTCGAGTTGGGAAGCGACACATTAGTGCTGGTGGACGGGCAAAATGGGCCTTTACGGGCGTTGACAAATTAAAACATATCGTAAGAATACACACACATGACTGAGACCTCGTTTCCGCAAAAGGTTACAAATTCCAGTTTTTATTGCGTTTTTATATAATTATTTCGCAGCCACAGAAAGTTTTATTGGTGTTAATCGAAAATACAATGGTGTTACCACGTGGTTAATTCACGTCATGCCGTAATTAAATATTCAATAATTTGATAGGTTACATAACTATGATACGTATTTCCAAAAAGTCCAGCTTCGTCACTAAGAACCTCATTCGATATTACGTAATCTCTCGACAAGCAGAGCTAATGGATTTGCACGCACCAAGGTTCATTTTCTCATCAGGCAAATGCAGTAATAATTACGATATTTGTTGCGTGCGAAGATCGCCATTAATTCATCTCTGAAATTTGAAGCGACCAATTGAGATGCTATCACCCTACTGGTAATTGAACCCCAGCGGGCCGTGCGAGCCGCACACCCACTGCCCGAGAAATGTACGCTTGCCTTCGTTAACAATTACGGAGAATTATTTTGTCTTACCCGAAACGAGATCCCGTAATAACTCCGCCCTGGGAGCAGAAAGAGCGCTCGCCCGACCAACATGGCTTTAGTTGCGATATTTAAAATACCAGCGGACCGCGATTAGTCCGCCCCTACCCCAAGCGACGAGTTAAGTGGCCGAAATTAACCCGTTGCCTCCGATCTAATTCGGCGTCACCATTAAACTGGATAAGGATGAAATAACTTCGCGCATCAAAGACATCAATGAATTATTAAGGATTTTCGCGGAAACCGAACGATTTCGACAGCGGGGCGAAAACAAGGCGCACAAATTACAAGTTGTAACAACAGCTAATGATGGGTGGTTCCTTTATTTCGCATGCTAGCAGTTTTTACGTGCCATTACAAAACAAAGCTATGTGCAAAAATAGAAGGCCACGCCTCAGGTGCGCTGGGGAAAACTATCTTTCGGCGAGCCGGAAAATAGCGGGTTCTGCTGATTAGTTTTTTCGTCAATTTTCTTCGGAGCGTGTCGCAAGGTCGTACCTTGGTAAATATTATTAAGGCGGCTGGTTGACTTTACGGTACTCCGGGATGCACTGTGCGTGAGAATATGGCGTTTAATTACTGGCTATTGTCAAAACATAGCGCAAACTTAGACTTGATGTTTAAACGAGGACGACCGAGCCAGTTCCGATAACTTTCCAGTATTTCCGTCGTTTCGTTGTTTGGAACGACGGCAGATCCATACACAACGCATTAACTTCATACGTATGATCGTAATCGGCAGTAATAAAATAGGAGCACGATCGACTCAATTTTAATCTACGAAAATTGCTCAGATCCATAATTCGATAAAATCCGACTTTCGCGTTTTATCTGGGGACATACGATTTTCTACCGCCTCCTTTCGCCGTGCATCACTGCTTAGACCCAAAGTTGTTACTTCCATTTTACAATGGTCGTTATCGAATGTCACGCCCCAACTGCGGCCCCAATCAAGTAACAGTGCAGGTGCAGGTTAATTGTGCTGGTGCAAGTAATTAGAGCTAGACTCAATCGCAATTCCAACCCCACTCGTAGCCGCTGGGCCGCGACGACAAACAAGTAATCAATTTAAGATGTGCTTCGACGCGTGACTGCTTCACCAGTTGTGATGTACGCACAAGTTAATTACAAAGATCATCAGTCTAAAGACCACCAAAATGCATTGTTAGCAAAGTAAGCAATCAGAAAAAATCAGTTCCGAGATGAGTGGAAATGCAAATATAACACAACACCGTTATCTTAATGATCAAGTACTTCTATCTAAGCTGTGCGTACTGTTTACTATTTTTAAACGGAATTTTTTGGTCTAAACAAGCTAGCAATTATTCCTCAGTTTGAAGAATTGTCATTTCAAACAAAGTCTTAACACCAGGCCACCCAAAACATGATTTTGATACAATAATATTTTATTGTTTCATCACAAAATCCAGATGTGATGTAACAAATTTTTACTAACTCCACAAAAAGAAAACACACTTTCCATTGTAATTACCATCTTGTTGTAACGCACGTTCTTGTCATTTAAATAAAATGGACATTTATTAACTTTAGAGTCAAAACACTAAATAAGATTTAGAGTAACAGTTTTATTGACGTGAGTGTTTATAGACTTTTGAAGATTGAACTTGCGGCCAGCCTAACATTTAAAGGGCGGATGATTCACGGATTCCATAAGTGCAAAGTATTTGGTAACGGCCAACCTTATAAAAAAACAAAAAAAAACGACACAAAAGTCAAAGCAACCCAAAATTTTACATTCAATTAGATAATAATACGAACGCTCATGCTACGGGCCCGCAAATTAAAATTTCGCTGAAAATGTAAAGCACAGTTTTTGTAGCATCACTGCGACACCTACTGGAAAAATTATTTTCATATTCTTATCGTTGGATGTCTATTCTAATTCTTAAATAGGATGTTTATTTTCGTGGACGGTCGTGTGGCCAAATGATTAATGCGACCGATTTATATACCAATTTCATATATATAAAAAAACGAACTAGGTGACGAGCCCGTCATGGGATCGAAACTGAGCCCGGTAAAAAAAATTCGTGAATGGGAAACCGCAGTGGACGTTAACACACGGGTAATCGTCATTTTCCCTCGCGCCCACCGTCGGGTTACCATATTACATACGTAGCTATTTCAGTGTGTTGTATATGATTCAAACATTTATTTAATTTGATAGAACACAATATTTTACTGGGTTTAGGTAATGTATGTTAAGTACCTTACCCAAGGACACAACCGATTAGCTATCAACCAGTTTCAAATCTGCAAGCTTTCGGCTGAAAGGCAACACACTAACCCACGACGCTTTTTGGTAGGACAAAATTCGATGATAATAATGATATTTTTTTATTCCGTAGATGCCGCTTTATAACCGGATAAAAAACAAACACTATAAACACTAATGGTTAAAACTGGAAGAATTCTAAGTGAATATTTTTGTGTTGTTACTTTATTTTACAATGATTTTAAATAAAAATCGTTTACAAAAAAATCAGACCCGAGAAACATTGTATTCTTTTGAGACCAAAAAATGTTGTATATAGGTACACGAGTGCCTAACAATGGCGTATATTATACAAAATAACAAAGTAAAAGAAGTATTTCTGTTGGTATACACAAAACAACCAATTAAAACAAAAAGATAGCTAACATCTCTTAAAACGTTTAATATGGCGTACAACCAATTAATAAGAACTCTATGCTCTGGCAAGTGGTAGTACTTGTCTGATTCATGGTGGTTTGCTGAGTAACAATGGTGGTGATTCCCCAATGTTGATACGGCTGGAAGAAACATGGAATAAGCTTCGCGCCAGTGTTTCCTGTTTGCTTTTAAATAATGCATTTTTGTTATATATAAGAGCAGAGCCTCGTGAAATAAAGGTGTTGATTGTGTATTTTCAACTGCGGTTTTGTCGGGACCACTGTTGCAACAAACTTCGAACCATGTTTAAACTTTGTCATCTCTAATTATCCTGAGAAAAAAACTTTAAAAGTACAATAAAATACTTCTTAGCTGCATTACAGATTATCCATAGTCTTCCATCAATGATACAATTTTAAACGAGATATATGTAAGCTTTCAAGATCACATGTAAAAAACGCCCAACCAATTATTTTTTCCATCTCTCCAATGCAAATTGACATTACAAAACTCTATGTTACTTAAAATACTATAACAGGAAGCCTTACATTTTTTACAATTAAAAAATAATGCTGGGATTTTAAACTACGCTACGAACATATGGAACTATTTTTTCACAAAACAGCTGGGAAATGCACTATTGACACCTTTATTTCACAAAGGTCTGATCCGCTATTATAAAGTAGCACAGCTATACGAGAAGTCTACCACATGCTGCTTTCATCCGTAGCATCATTGGAATATCACCGGCATTGTTACTCAGCAAAAGACTCACTTAAAAACCATGACTAAGATGGAATCACACGTCAGATCCGTCCGCGTATAGAGATCAACTTAATTGGTTGTACGCAATCTAAAGTGCACTGACAGGGTCGTATGGCCTAATGGTCAACGACTTACTGTAATAATTCTCCGACTGAATCAAAGCAGTTACCAAAAAAAGTTCGAAAAGTTCCAGAGTTTTTGCAAAGTTTAAAAATGCCGTAAGCTGCCATTGCCGTTAGGAAACCGACCGAGACAAACATTTCCCTTATAATACGTCTCATAATCGGGTGATTTTCGATTGCTTCTTGAACAATCGATCCTCCAATGTTCGCATGTGGAAACGGGTGGTCCGGAATTTCTTTGCCCAAAAATTCACACAAAGGTCCCCAGCCGTCTTTTAAATTGTAAACAAGAAGCTTATCTTGCGGTGCGTTCTGCGAATACAACTTTTAAATAATGTGGAAGATGAGCGCCACATATTGCAGGAACAGTTTTTTCAGAGAAAATATTTTTTATGTTAAATTTTTGGTTAGCCAAAATTATTGGTCCTTGTTGTGGGAAATAATGGGAACCAATACTATAGCTACTAGGTGTAAACGAAAATTTAGTATGAAAATATTTGTTTTGTAAAAACCTGCTCACGACGAAGTACCGTTCTTTCTTTGGTTTTTAAGAGAATATATGAAATTCATATGACATACAAAATGCTTATAATAGACGCAAAATGTTAGTCCAATTTAGTTTTGACACGTATTTCTTATAAAAACTATAATTTTCTTACAATCGTTTGAACGATGTTGACGTAGATGCAAAAAAGCTGAAAATAATTGTTTGGGGAAAAAGACCAAAAAAATATTAAAATAATATTCTGGGGCCATAACATTTTTTAAGCAAAATTGTTTTTGCGTGTTGTAGTCCCTTTAAATTTGATCGGTAAATTAGAAACGACTAAAATAATATATACATGAGATTATTATGGTGCTTTAGTGTTCTCAGTTTAAGTTTTTCTTTATATTGACTTTTACAGATATATATGTGTTCGTTATGGATCGACAAATAAAATAATTTAATAAAGTTATTCTAATTACCCTACCTGCTTAACTAATGCATTGTGAGCTCTGTATTGGCGAATGGCCGTTGTCGGACTGAAAGAGAATTTCGACCAGGGCCATGCTCTATACGTACCAATGTTAGCATTCACTGAAATTGAATGGTTATTAGATGTCCATACGTTGTACCGATCTGATGGCAATAACAGAAGCTATTGTTCTTACTTTGACAAAGCTCTCACGGCTGAATGCTTGAACTTAGGCTTAGTAGATTATAAAGTGGTCAACCCAAAACTTAAGCTTGTATCTATATATCTTGTAGCCTACAACTCTACAACACATTGACATTCCATATTCCTCGTTATCCAGCCGTACGCCGGGTACCTCAAGGTAAACATGTGGTTCCGGACTTACTAACTCTGTTTGACCAAGCGAAGTACTTCCAACCGGAGTATGTCAGTACTTGCATCATTGTGAGCAATCGATTGGACTCTATCATGTCGAGCTGGCTTCTTCCACTTTTGAGCCAACTCTCTTCATCACGCAAAGTTAGTATCACCTATAGATAAAGCATACAAAGGTTTGCCTCAAGAACATGATATTTTTGGCGGATGGCCTGCAAACTTGGCCGATGGTCTGCAAAATTAGTGCCCGATGGCCTGCAAACTAGTTTTGATCGGTTTAATTTGTTTCTTCATTGTATACGGCGGAGGGTTTATTGTATCGGTCTGTAGTTGTAAGTTCTAAAACAATTGTGCTTTAAGGGTTGAATTACTTTGTCAATTGTAGTCTACTTCTATGAATTGACATTAAGCAGTATATTAACTATCCTTTAAAACTGAGAATACAGGGAGTATTCGATTACTGTAATTTAATAAACATACAAGGTAGTGTGCACTAGTGGACATCTATTAACATTGGTGTCCAAAGCTTGTCATTTCAATTGTTTTTCTGTAGTTAAATCTAAATAACGAATACACAAAAGTTACAAGCAAGTCGATTTGTTTACCGCGTGCAGTAACAATAGTAGTCTCTACACTGTTCTGTCGATTAACTCAATGGTACCGACAGCTTAACAGGACGTCGAATTTTTGACTTCAGTTGTCGGTAGTTATATCAAACTTACTTTGACTTTAGAAGTCAGTAGTTATATCGAACTTACTTTTGCATCGGGGTAGGCTTCGAAAATTTGCTCCCAATAAATGTTTGCTGGAGCGTCTACAACTGCATCCACCCCGTCATACATTTTTCGAAAGTCTTCCACTGTTCCCCCCGAGGTGAGAATACGGTTCCAGTCATCTCCAATGTACCAGTAGTTTTCAAGCCAATCGTATGTCTTATACCCCAGAATTACAAACGCAGCGTTTATTGTTTTTGTTCCCGTCTTGCTATATCCAGCATGGATTACCTTCATTTTATGGTTCAGCCTATAAACTAACTCGAAAACCTATAGTTTCTGCAATAAAAAAAAAACAATGTTAAGAGTAAAAGGTCACTTATCTTACATCAATCATTCCTTCCAGAGTTATAACTTGAATATGTTATTAGATTTCTCTTGCAGCCTAAGTAAGAAAAATACTAAATAAACTAAATACACTATACTAAGCGAAAACTCTGATTGACGTGCAACGAGCGTGGTAGAGGAAACGAATGTGAGTGACGTACCTGGGTGTGTTATAAATGTTGGTACAGCGTTGTAAACACCAACTAAAACTCATATCATTAAAAAACGTATTTTACACTGACATTCATTGTTTGGCAAAGGTATGCTAACATCTGTTTTAGTTCACACAATTTCGTAATGGGTTTTAAATTCACCTGCGGTGTATTTAATGTAGTGCAAAATGTTCTTTTTCATTTAATATATACCGGTGTTTTCAAATAGGTAGCAAGCGATCATTAACTATATATATATTAAGCCAGTGAACTGTCGCCTATTCGGCCTGCCGACAATGTTTAAATTTTCGAAATAAACGAACTGGTTGTCTGGTTACCTAATCACGCTTGATATATCTTATACAAAGGCTTATGACGTTTGTATCTTTAAGCACAAACTTATGGGTTTACGAGTTCCAATTCAAACTTGATATCCATGTTTTCTGAATAAAGCACTCACATTGGTAGACAAATACAATAAAACACAGAAACAATTCTAAATGTGTTTTCTTCAAATTCGAAGGGAATCCATTATGACATAAAGGAGCATCATTTCCGTTTTTTGTACTGCCCAACTTTACTTAAACTTACTTGTGAACGCATATGCGGTAGACTACGTTACTCACGTTAATTACAGAGTGATTTGCTACACCAGCTATTTTTGGTAGATTTGCTGTTACGATAGCAATTTAATTGCAAATAAATTGTTAAATATTTATTCATAGTATCATATTAAATTTTGATCCCCTGCCAATACTTAATCATTGATAAATGCATCTTTAACTCACCGTACAGGGCTGCATTATACCTTATATGTTTAGCATATTGTTTTCAGCGAGAGATGCTTAATTTAAAAAGACTGATGATTAACGAGACACCGGAGAGCGTATCATTACAGCAATTTAATGTAAGGACGTTTAACTCTAAACTTGCTAGTTGATACAGAATATTCCGTAACCGGCCGTCTTCTAAATGGCCTGCCTGCAAATTTAAGGACACTTATGTGGGTGCGTTTCCCATTCTATACACTAATCATTATCACTAAGTGATTAGTGTCCCTTTTTCAATTTCTCCTAACTGATTACCGTTCGGCGTAACATAAGACAAACCACCTATGAACTTATTAAGTGCAAACAAGGGAATAGAATGTTAAGCCAACAGCTCTGTCTGCAATGAGGCTGCGAGGCGTGGGTGGTCCAAACGGGAGGGGAAGGGATTTTACAACAGTAATACAATTATGCAATCCTTACACTATACTTCCTTCGGAACTTTAATTTTCTGTGGCACATAGTTAAACCATACTAACTTACAGACATGCAGAACTGTAGAAGTGCCCTCAAACGGTTAAGACTTCATTGTCCGCTTTGAATTCCGCAATTAGAGGCCTTTAAATCTACCATAATGGAAACTTTTAAACTTAAACCGTTTAATTGTGCAACACGTCTTAACTGTTGAAGCTTAGAAACAATGTGCACCATCTGTTATAACCCGCCAACCGACATCACTATTTGTGGTAAAAATAATGGTTTATTCTCTCTTATTATTACTATGAGCTAAGCGCGGTCGGACGAGTCAACAAAAAGATATACGCGCCTGCTCTTTTCGGTCAGGGGGGTGGGGCGTTGAACTTGGGCTAAACATCCGGGTTGTGGATATTTACAGTACTGCGTAAATAACACATACACAAATAAACGCTTAAAAAACTCTCAATTTACATGAGGCAGATATCGCTGAGCCAATAAAGGCGTGCCTATTCACGCAAATATACATTTAACGAAGAACAGAATGTTTATAGCAAATAACGTTTTTTATATTTGTAAAAGTTGCGGGTGAGACGGCATAAACCGGTTTTGTGGAAACGCCACTTAACCTTTATGGGGATTTTTAAAATGTTATATGGCCTACACTTATCCAATTTTACTATCTCACATCAGGGAACTATAATATCATCATGACATAAAATAGATTTAGGAGGTACTTACTTCTTATTTCACCTCTTACATGAGAGACGCCGATCAATACGTATATATAGCGTATTTGGCTGTATGAGCGATTCAATTTACGTCTCAAGGCTGTTTTTGTCGAACCTTGCTCTGCATTTTTCACACAAAGTCGAAGTTTATATCCGTTACCGTCTTCAAAGTAACATGGCTGCACAATTATAGATGCGAAGTGGGCACAGTAAACAGTCCGCAATCTAAACGTCTAGGCCAAGAATGGACAAGAAAATCTCAAGCGATTTTATCAGCACCGTTGTCAACTGTTGCATCTTAACTTCCAGTGCAAAAATAACAAAATATAACTTTGATATTTACCGTCTTTCCCGCTGATTCAACCCGCAGCATAAGCTGCCAAACTGATCTTATTTTAATGGCAATTAAAAACACGTTAAGCTTATTTGTCAAGGTTGATTGCTGCTTATCTTACATGGGTTAGACATGTAATAGCTGGCCATTGTATACGGAATTAAAAAACATCATACATTTGACATCGATATATTGAGAACATCGGCTGTGTGGATTACTTGTAGCTACTGGTCGTGTTTCGTAATCGATACTACTCGCTTGGAACAATACATACAAACCGAGATGTTGTTTTGAGAAGTTTGTCGTCGCCGAGGTGCGACGCATTCCTCATATTGGATTATATTTGAATCGAGTTCGAGTGTTTAGACCAAAAACAATTAAACAAGGAGCCAAGTGGGCGTTTTGATGTCGTTTATTCAATGATATGCCACCCGGAGCTAGTCGACAAGTAAGGTAAAACAGTGTTTGTCTCAGTGTAGATTGTGTAAACCGAAGGTGTGTGTGTTTGATATTTCGGCGGGACTCTTCATTTATGCTTATAATTTATTTTTGTGTGCTTATTTGGTCCAACGGACCTTTTACGGATCAGAATGGAAACTTCCACGTCTTCTTCGCATAGCAGGTTTCTAAAAGGAAGACGGCAAGAAGCAACGGCAGAAATTGAGGGTTGGATTGCTTCCACACGAGCTGAGACTATAAAAGGTAACGATTGATTTATATGTTAACAATATATATGTATATAGATTATAATGTGTTTGGTTTTCCAATGATGCAGTTGATGCGATAGCCCTAATTGGAATGTTCTCTATAAATTACACCTAACAAGACCTGGTTTACAAATATTTCGAGGTTGAAAACTATCTATTATTAGAATAGCGCCCTCGAAACCACTTTAATGTTTAAATGGGGTTTAACTATGTGTGCTGTGAAGCGCCGTGGTGTCATGTTGCAGTGGAACAAAAGATCTTATATACAATAAACTAATTGGCCATTAAAGAGAAAAAAAACAACTAAAAACCAACCACGTTATTTTGAACTAGTTCGTTAACATGCCGTAAAAGGCCTTAGGGCTTTAATCACCTATTAACGTTTACATAATGCATTTTACTCAATCACAGTGGGAGCGGCAAGGTCAGCCAACCAACCATCAAAAAACATCACAGAGCAGAAAATGCTCGACTCAAAATTGTACGACATGTCCAAGCAACGCTTTAACTTTGTATTACAATGCCAGTGGCAGCGGAAGCTTTTTATTGAAAAGCAGAAACGCAAAACAGTGGTCATGAGAGACTTGTTAAAGAACGTTGATGTTTCAGCAACGTCGGAGAACCCGTTCACCACTGTAAATAAACGCAGAGGAACTACCGTCATACCTGCAGCTCGTTACCACCAGACAGTTACAATGCCGACTAAGGCTGCCACTTCAGTACCTCGCCCTCGTGCCACTCCAACAGAAACATGTTCAACTGACACAGACGTCTTTAAATTTGTCACAGAAAAAGAAGCCTCAAAAGCAGATACCGATGATGCAAGTTTAAACCAAAAAATAACCGAAAAACAGGAATTACCGAGCCGTTTTAAGAGCTGGCCAATGTGCGACTCTCGGTTTCATAAACTCAATGAAGCACTAAGCAATAACTACAGCAGCTCATTAAACTCTAGATCTGGAAAAAGTAAATTATACCTAACTCCTTCACATGTATCTACCGCGAAAGTATTCTAAATAACAACTTGCGTCCAACAGATATATATACATTGCCGCCTTCTTGTTCTGCATTACGTGTTACAATAAAGTGTGGTTTTTATTTTCATGCGATATTTACAGATCACTGAACCGAAATGTTGGGGTAAACTTGATTATCCGCACTTAGCATTCCACCAACTTTCGTTAGTTTTCCTTTAGCAGATGAAAGAGATCGTTGAAGACGTTGTGTCAGCTGCAGAAATAAACTCTTAGTTTTCATCTCCCAACCCGATATAAATCAGACCTATGTCTGTTTTAAAAGCCTTGTTGTGTCCTTATTAAAACTCAGACTGTTAGAGTATAAAACCGTAAAAATTTTATAAAAGATACATAGGGTAATAGTTTAGTTATACTCTACACTGCGCCTATAATTAGTGCTAAGTTCTTACTGTCTGTAATTGACTAATACGCTCCAAATCTGTCGCGCGATCTTGGTCACGTGTTGATAAATCGGTAACAAGTTGCGCATTTTCCTCTCTAAGATTTTCGGAGTGTTTTACAGCAGCCTGATATTTCGCTAGAATTTCTTCGTTTTGTTTCTCAACAATCTATGAGACAAATTTGAAGTAATTTGGTGTGTTATTTACACACGAAAGTGGTACTATATTCCGCGAATTAAAGTCATTACAGCTTATCAAGGGTCAAGCAAAACTGCACGCTAAATGTCATTCGGATATATGTAGTAAGTGTTTTTACCACGGGTGTGTATATTTATATTACGTGAGTAATTATGTAGGCAGTGTTTAGACCTTTACTTGATTTATTAACATTTTGCACTAGATTTAAACTGTTGGCTCATGCGCTCCAAAAGAATATAATACACGTTCCTCGTTTTACCAAAATTATGTGATATCAGCTTTTATTTTTTTTATCAAGCTTAGAAAAAACAAAATTTCACACTTAAAAAACATAGAAGAGAACCATATTTGTCCTTAAATCGAGTGGTAAATGTATCCACCCTAAATATACTCAGCCTTCACAATAGGTTTACCGAATACAACTCCAATATAAATGTGTCGAATACAAATCCAATAGAAATAAAAAAAATATGCGGACCTGTAAACTTCTACGCAACAATCTGTTTTCTTCAGCTGATTTAGTTTTTTCACTTTGAATCTCGTGCATGGAATCTTCTATTTCGTTTAGTTGTTCTCTGAAATCGTTCGTAGCTCTGGTAATCTTTTGACTGAAATAAAATTTAATTACCATTTATTAATGAGCTAATAAAAGTAGTATATTAGTTCACAGAATTTTTTATAACATAATTTAGTTGGGAAATTTAATCGATTTCACTTATCATACCTTTTTAACTGCAAGTCTCTTTCAAGATTTTCCTTCGCATCTTGAACCGTCAATAGCTTTTTCTTCAGTTCGGTATTGTGTCTTTGGAATTCCATTATCTGTGCCTTCAACTTTTCGTTCGATTTACCAGTTTCGTGTTCAAGAACAGACTTACTCGCAAGCGCTGCCCTAACATATTCCAGAGCATCACAAATGCTGCGCTGTGATGTAACTTCATGTTCTAAGCATTTTGTTTCACATTCACTTTTGATCTTCCTGGTTCTACAAAAGGAAATTAGACCTAATTATCAACTGTTAATTATATAAAATCATTTTCAATTATTTATAAAAATGACCTACTTTTCCTCCATTATTTTGCAGTTGCTGTTACTGAGTGCATGCACACAGAGACACAAACAAATGGCGGCGGCGAACCACAGTTGAAATTCTCCGTCTGAAAAATGCCTTACCCATGCTGAGAATCCAAGCAATGAAATGAACACAACTTTCGTAGCACCAAACAAACACGTCGCTAGACCACTTGGAATAAATTTAAGAATAAATAAAACTTTTTTTAATACAGCCAGCATAAATTGACTACTGTAGGATGGCATGTACTGTGTAGTATTGTACATGCTTTAATAAATCTTTTTCCTTGTTATCCTATAACTTCCAATCGATTGAACATCTTAGCGACAATTACCGCCAGGCAGAAATTGAGACTGCAAATCTTAGAAATTGCAGCAAATGAGTTTACGACGGTGCTAAAACTTTATTGGACCCAAAGTATACTGAACCAAAATAGTAAACTAATTTTTGATAGGTTATTACGTAATAAACGATTATTTCCTAAGAATAACACTCTTATCTACATTTTTGTGTCTATACATTTAGTTAGTGTCCCTTAATGAACAGAGTTCCGACATTCGGGTTTTCCCGCCAAAACCGCATGGAAGCAAAAATGTGTCCAAATTATTGTGTCAAGCATAGGCGAAATCATTGAATTAATGCAACAATTTGAACACCAAAGCTTAGTTTATCTAGATACTTCCGTGAAAGGAAGTTTATTTACCTAGTAGACTATAATTAGTTCAGTTTTGTTACATTTAAGGGATTTAGGGCTATTTTACCTCACTTTGACATGTTGTACCAATGCGGCAAATTGACTTTTGTTTGTGTCAATAGCAGATTTAGTGGCGCCAGGCATTTAGCAAACTTTGAACCTAAACCTTCCTTTCCTTAACTATTTCTATTTTATTTAAGCTATATACCGGTAGCCTGTAAGTATAGCGTACTATACCGCCCTTACTGTAAATTGAATTGAATACTCCAGAAATTACTGTTAAAATTGAAATTTATTTACAGACTATATCAGTCAGGAGCCATTGATTATCAAACACTAGAAGCATGGAAAAAACAAACCAAATAGGCCAACTAGAGATATCCATTTCACAAATCACAATATTATGTAATTTAATAAGTCGCCCTACTGCAATGACTGCACAAGCTTTTTCTTAGCCATGGTTTTGCTGCCCAATTCTCCTCGGCTAGCTTTAAATTTTTTTTTTGTTTTTCTCTCATTTGTTTGCAAATAATTTGTAAGCGAACATGGACGATTCTCTTTAAGATTTTTATCTTAAAACTGTGGCAAGTAGGAAATTGGAAAGATTCGGTGGCTGCCGACACTTGTTTTAAAATAACTTTTCTAACATTTTTCATTGCTTTTAATTTAGCTTCCCCAATTAGTCTCATGGTTGATTCTGATATTTTAATCATGCTGAAAACTTTGTCCGAGACTTCAACGAGAGAGTTTCCAGTGTAATCTTTTAATTTTGTGAGCTGTATAGAATCATCATGCAACAGTTGCACACTCGATAGTTGAGAGGTAAGAACTTCCTCCATACATTTGTCGCATGTTATTTGATGTTTTTTTACTCTAGAAACACTACCCAGCCAAATAGTACAAACTATTGAGATCACTCGTCAAAGTTGCATGGTTCCAAAGATAGTTGCATGTCAACTTCAGGTAACGGTATATCATCAGATGCTGCTGCCAGTTGTGCTGGCTGTTGTAAAAATTCTGCCAAGTATTAAGCGTCATCTTTTTGATGGTTTCCCCCGGAAGAAGTATGCAGAAATTGGGCAACGCTTATCATTTTCAATGCACATTTAAATTCAAGAGGAGATGGGGTGGGATTTTTCAAGCGAACAGAACTGAATAGATTTTCAAGGCAATCCTGTGTGAGCTTAGAGGTGAGTAGGTAAAGATGCCATTGTATCTAGAATACTGAATCAAAATTAACTTTAAAAGTAACTTAGCAAACTTTTATTTAACAACAAATTATTTAAATGATGAAATTATTAAAAGTTTTATTGGAATAAATAACTGTAACAAATGGGATCCCAACTTTCAATAGTTTCTTCTTCGGCTTCACTCGTCTCTATAACTGCAGATGATGAAAGTTGGCAGTAAGAATGCTCTTGAACAAGCAGTTGTTTTCTTTTCTGCTGTGCAGCAAGTAAATTTATTCTTTTTTAGGTGATTTCCGAGGACTCTGTTTTTTTTTATGAGCAAACAGCGTTGGAACTGCTGTCTTCTTTAATTTTTATTCCCCATAACGAACTGACTGCAGTGAAAATGGTCCTGTAAGAAAATGTGTATGTACTTTGTTTCATTTTAATTTTTTAGCAATGTTTAGGCCTACACTAAAAAGTCTAAATGTCATTGATATGTCCTGTTCTGTAATGTCCTGTAATATCCCATTGTCCTGTTCTGTTGTGTCCTGTCCTGTTTTACCAACAACCTAGTGAATTCTTAGCTATTCGGAGTACAATTTCTCTCCTATGATTCAAAATGCACACAGTTTAAATAACAAAATACTAACTTCACATAAACGAGAATTGTCTGTAACTTCCCAATTTTTTCCGTTTAATTTTGCTTTCCACATAACTCGCTTTCCTTTTTCTTTTGGGAATCTAAACATTTTTTTCTTATTTTCAGTGTGGTTTGTGCATCCCCAAGCACTACACCCTGTCATTTAAATCTGTATTCAATTTAACCGTTTTACCTTTGTCAGACTTGTATATAGCAAATAAATGTATAAGAAAAAAACAAACATGATGCAGTTTTTTATTTAATAACTGGTAGGTAAAATCAGTTGCATGATATGTTTGAGACACCACTTTTCATTGTCTATTACTGAAATTCTGTTGGAATTTCATTATTGTTTGTCGACTTTATCATCTCAAGGGGTTTGAACTGCATAATTTCATCCCTTTTGGAGAGATTATCTAAAAAGTTAAAAGCATATGCTTGTCTTGATTTTTGAAGTTCTTGCAAGTTCCGTAAGATATTCCATATAGCCAGCAAGAAAATGCGACTTCTCTAGGCCATATTACACAACCCTAAATCCTGTAGCAGCAGCAGCAAAGCAAGTAACAAAAACAATTAAGTCCAAGATAAATATGTTATAGGCTTATCGCCCCACCATCTGACAGACTTGCAAAACTCAAATAATCTGATGAGTTCACCACAGTTGCTGAGAAAACTCTTTGGTACAAGTCCTGCAACTGTAGGCCTAATAGCCTCGTGCTAATAAAATCACAGTCTAAGTAATATATATTTGCAACAGAACAATTTTCAATTAAATAAGCAAAGTACAACAGTCCAAATATTAGTAAATAACCTCACAAACTTCCCGTACGCATTAATTTTATACACATTTGTCTGAAACTGCGCACTGGGCTTGTAGACAATTTGGACACAAACAGTTCTTCTAATTTTCAATGACGCAACTCTCTCTATTAAGGAACACTACATTTAGTTACAAGAGGAAATTCCGGTTTATACCCCTGATTGGGAAAACCCAAAGTTCGTTATTATACGAATAACCGTTCAATTTACCTTGCGCCAAACGTTGTGTTAGGGGAGCTATTGCAGTTTGTTGTATATAATTAATACGTGCGTTAGCGGAGCTATTGCAGTTTATTGTATATAATTAATAAAAAAATATTTTAGTCAGCTGGAACCAATTTTCGATAAGTAGGTTGGCAAAGGATGGATACAACCGACTACCTAAGCGACCAGTTCCGAGTTTAGAACCTTGCGGCTGAAAGGCGACGCGAAGTAGATAGAGTCTACACTTGGCAATTTTTTTTTATATTTAAAATACACATTATAATATTTAGGCCGTGAAACACCATTAGCATGAAAACGATAAAAATACTTCTTATTATGAATCCGATAGGCCGTGAAATTCGGCGTTGATGCGGTTTATTCGCCATTTTCTTTGCTTTGGGGATTTTCCTTCGTTTGTTTTAACAATAAATGATAGTTTTAGATTTGGTAGTACCCACTATCTTTATACTTGTCTACTTATAGGCAAAAAAACAGTTATTAAGGTTAAATTGCATGATTAGGTTATAGCTACAGTCACAAATAAGGTTTATGTTTTGCAAGGTAAAGATTAGAGAAGCAAGTAAACAATTAAAAAACCACAACAATTACGCAAGGTCCAAGAATCATTTAAATAATTTATCTTATAATTTACATATTTCGTGGGCCATAGAGATAGTTAACGATTGCAGTTATTAAAAAGTTATTTTTAAACATGGCTCTTAGTTTTATTATAAAAATATATGATGCTTTAAACAGTGTTTTTATAAGGCCTAAAAGCGCATGATTTGTCCAATAAATTCATTTTGGTGTCCATATTTTATTGATAGAATTTTATTTATGGCTAAATAACCAATAGGCATAGTGAACCAATTTGCAATACCACTGTTGTAACTTCCCGACAAGGTGCTGGCTCCTAACACCTCTCTTAGTGAGATGTTGCAGTATCTTTAGACGGCGTCTTTTATTCAGAGTTTAAAATAACGTGTCATTGTCCAAAACTTGTGAATTTATTCGAATTTGAATGATGGCGGAAACAAAAAGTCTTAAAATCACGGTTTTCTAAGGAAAAATATATGTACAATTTAATGATCACAAAAATTACTAGTTTAAGATATAAAACCAATATTTACCAAATTGTGACTGAACAGGAGCCAAAGCACGTCATACACATCTTAACAATAACCGATAATTCCAAACATACTAAAACTACCAAAAGACCAATTACCTCACGATAATGCTCAGGCGCTAAAAAACTAGCGTTTTATAGTTTGGTGAAATTGTGGGAAAAAAGAGAATACATTATTAGCGATCTTATTTCCTTGTGACATCGATATAATATAAACAGTAATGGTGACGATAAATCTTACAACTGTTTTGCTTTAAAATATGAATATTATAATCTTTTAAAATCTGTTGTTGCTAAGTAAATAGTACTTATCGGTGTATACTAATTGATATGTAATAACTATATTTTACTGCGAAGACACATCAATATTGCTTCAAAACTAATCAGAATGAAGCTAATTGATATCGGAGCCAATTTAACTGACCCGGTATTTCGAGGCATCTACAGAGGAAAACAGAAGCATTGTGATGACTTTGAGGATGTACTTCATAGAGGTTTTAATGTTGGAATTGAAAAGCTTATTGTTACGGGTGGTTCACTTACAGAATCTATGAAATCTATTGAAGTTTGTGCAGATAACCCAAAATTGTTCTGTACGGTTGGTTGTCATCCAACAAGATGTGATGAATTTAAAGCTGATCCAGAGTATTTTTCCAAGTTAAAGTCATTGTTGACATGTGATAAAGTTGTAGCAATAGGAGAGTGTGGGCTTGATTATGACCGCCTTAATTTCTGTGCCAAAGATGTCCAATTGGAGTATTTTGATCGACAGTTTGAGCTCGCTAAACAAACAAAACTGCCAATGTTTTTGCATTGCCGCAATTCCCACAGTGATTTTGTGAATATTATGAAAAGACACAGAGGTGATATTGTAGGTGGTGTAGTTCATTCATTCACTGGTACAGCAGAAGAAGCAAAGGACTTAATTTCACTTGACCTTTTCATTGGTATAAACGGGTGCTCTTTGAAGACACAGGAAAACCTTGTGGCAATGAAATCGATTCCAAGTGACAGATTAATGATTGAAACAGATGCTCCATGGTGTGATATACGGCGTACTCATGCTGGCTTTGAACATGTCTCTACCATCTTCCCATCCAAAAAGACATGGGAAAAAGGATCATGTGTTAAAAGTCGTAATGAACCTTGTCACATTGTTCAAGTACTGGAAGTAATGGCCGGTGTGAGGGGAGAAAAAGTAGAAGAATTGGCCGAAGTTACTTACAATAATAGCAATCGACTTTTTTTCAAAAGTGGTTCTTAGTTCAAATTTGTATTTGATCAAATTATATTATTTTATCATCTACTAGGATTTAGCATATTCAAACACTTAATTGATACTTTACATTGCATATAAATTGTTTAAAAATTATTTCCTAATATGGGTATGTATAGATTAGAGCATATGCTGCTATAACTGGGTGACCATAAAATCTCTATACTAAGTTAGTAACCGGTAATTATATTTGTCTCAGACACAATCCTTTAGGTAAAGTTGTAAATATATATATATAGTTTTGTTTTAGGAGAATTGAACACTTGAAAGAGAACCTCAAATATATACAAAGCTCAAACAGGTTAGTCAATATTGATTTTGATATCTCGAATTCACCAGTCAATGTGTATGTTCAATGTGTATTCTTTTATATTCAACATAAAAAAGGATAATTTTTACTTTTTTTACACTAACACCACAGTTTTATATAACTAAGTTAAATTACTTTTATTCGCATAGTTTGCAGTACCAGTGGTACGGTTGGTATAATGTATATTTTTAGTTGTTATATTCATGAATTATTGCTACTGGTATTTTTTGCAGCAACTTGACTATTACAATACAATGTACCAGCAGTATTAAACGTAATCATAGATGCTGTTTTTCACTAAAAAAATAAATAAAAGTACTATTGTCGGTACAATATGTTCTGTAAAGAAAATGTATCCAAAGAGATATTTAATGTAGTTGTATCATTTCGTCATTTATTTATACATACCGTACCAGTGAATTTGTTGTTTGAAATGTTGCTATGATTTAGGTTTATTGCTAGGAGCCCACTAATTGCTGGAAAACATGTTAATGAAAGTCATAGCCTCATTGTCTGGTCATAAACATACAAAGTCAGTTGTGGTAATGGGTGCCTGGATTATATCACCATTAAATCAGCAAGTGACAGACAACTTGTCTGTTTTTCAAAGTTTGGTTATTCTGTAGTTTCTGTTGATATGTTGACAAACTGCTGTAAGCCGAGGGAAAAAAACAAAAAAGAAAAGCGAGTTTGTAAACTAAAGCACTCGCCCGCACAGTATAAACTGTCTGAAATGGTGGAAGAGAATGATATTTTGACCAAACCTTTATCTCCCCGGTGTCCATGCATGTGTGAACATTGTATTCTCGGTGGCTGCTCTAATCATAATTTAGTAGCGCTAGATCGAAGTGACTGCATATCTGTTAACGATCAGTGTAGTCTAGACAGCTGTGATAGCGTCGACTCTAATAGAGGTAAAGGTTTGTAATTGTTAGTTCATGCAAATGGAAATACAATACAGTATTCAAGCGTTAAAATGTTATGTTTTATTTAAGTGGCAATCTTGTCTTGTAACTAACAACATACCCAACAGTACCAGAAAACATTTATTTTATGTATGAACACTCTTTTTAATTTAATTTAAAAATATAGGAATAAAAGTATGCTATGTAAACATTTTGGAGTCCAAAATTTGGGCTCAATATTTTTTTTATTTTTTTAGATTCAATATTTTTTTAGATTTTTCAAAATCACTGCATCGGGGTTCACTGCGAAGAAAATCTTCTATTTATGAGCATTTTTCTCAAGGCTTAAGAAGATTATCTTCCAAGTCAGAAAAAAGGTTGTAGGATCTAGGACTTGAAAATATTTCACTTCACTAGCGCACAATTTGCATTGTATTGGATGCAGACTTTTATATAGAATTTACATTTTGTAATGTGTTGTGTTAAGTTATTTGAAACACTGTATAGCTTTGCTTTAAAAGCAGACTTATGTCTAGTAATTATCCTCCATACCGTAGCAGTACTTGAATTATTATAGTTTTTATTCATCAGGTATATTTATACACTGTGTACTTCTGAACTAGCTGTGGTTGCTTGTGAATTGCTTACATTCGTATTTCATCGATTAAAATTATTTTTTTAAGTTTAAGTTGGTTTTTGCTGAAGTTATATAATATACTCATTATGCTTAAATATGTACTTATATGATTATGTTCTTAGAAATGGTGCCTTCTAAAAAGGAGGTTAATATTATACCGGTAATTGGCATGATTGCATATTGCTGCAACGAATGTTTTTAAACATTTGTTTTTGATTGTTTATTACTTTGATATATCAAAGACAGCATGTAAGTATGGGTAATCATTTACAGGACTTCATCATCTGCTAGTGAAGGGTTATGCTCAGAACTGTCTGATAAATTATCCACTGTCGGTATGTATGCAGATGAACTCTGTATTAGATTATTTGCATTGTAAAACATTAATATTGATTTGGTCTTAATTATATATATGCCCCATATGCCGTATTAGTATATAATTATTCTGTTTTAACATTCTGACAAGATTTTTATTCAAAACAAATGCAAAAATTTTTAATTTTAGCCACTTTATCAGCTAATGGTAATTAAACATCGATTCTTGATGTTTAAAATCCCTCAAGTTATTTAATTCATCCCAACTTGAGTCGTTGAGTCTAATCGAAACCCCTTAAATAATTGATGCAACGGTGCCAATGCCGATACTTTGATAGTTACCCATTGCCCACCCTATCTAGGTATGCTTAAAAGGAATACGTCTGAGTCTTCTGCTGATCCCCTGCAGTTGCATTCAACTCCAGTTCCAATTGGAAGCGCCTCGGAAAGCTCCTCTTTACATCATTCCGAGTCTCTCCCCTCCTACCAATCGATTCAGAATCCACTTCCTGACGACTTCTTGCACCCTTTGGGCCGATCTGATGAAATGATCGACCTGACCTTGGATGAAGTAAGTCTTCTGCTAAGTAATATAAATGCCAAATTCTGTTGCTGTGTAATAGGCTAATATTAGTATTATATTATAATTTTATATCTGGTAAATAGTTTTTAAACATTGTTTGACTACATTAAAATAAAAGTAAGATAAATGATAAAATGTGTTCTAAATTAGTAGTGGGAAAAAGTACTATATCAAAATGATTTTATTTTAATACATTATTAATATGCAAATAATTTTTTTTTGTCAAATATGCTTTGTTTAGTGCGGTGTTTATATATATTTTGTTGTTAAAGGAAATGTCTTCACCTGCGAATGACTTTCCTGGAGAGTTAATGGACCGTTTAAGCTTGGATGGATCAGGTATTTTTTGAATTAAAAGCCTTATATAGAAATATACATAATCCCTGGTTCACTATCACTATTTAGGACAGGACATTTGTTACAGTTTATTAGGTGTCGACAAGTCTTTGTCACGCGTGTCAACATAATGTGCTTTCATCTTGGTTTGTGATGTAACAGAAGCTAGATTTGTTTATGTTATTTATCATTTAAATGATTTCCTTCCGATACTTTTTCTTCCTAAAAACATTTCTTGTAATACCCAGATGGTTAAATATTACATTATAAAGTATTTCCACTTTATTTTCCAGAACCTGATGATGAAAATGACCGGGTGTATGGTTTATTTATGAAAGAGCACCACTGTTATGATTTAATCCCAACTAGTTCTAAGTTGGTGGTGTTTGACACTAAACTGTCCGTGAAGAAAGCATTTTATGCACTGGTCGCAAACGGTACTAAAACATTTAAATGATTTGATAAAATTTATCTTTCGTAAAATTATATTTATTTTTTAGGATAATTTTGGGATAATATTTTGTCTAAATGCTTGTCGAGAACAAATCCACAAGCTTGTATTTTTGTATAATTTGTGATGTTTAAATTTAAGGTAGCTCTAGTACCCAAAGGATATTACAGAGATTTAACATTATAGTAATGATTAAAACAAATAAACATGAGTATTGTATAATACCTTGTAATTTCCTTTGGGTACCATAGCTACCAATTAAATCGATTGTTCTTGTTTGTATGTAGAAATATAAAACAAATGTCTGCTTTTACAAGATTCGCTTGGCTTACTGCCAGCCTACTAATGAGCCGTAACAAGAATAAGCCCAGCCTCTTCGTTTCAGGGCTACGTGCTGCGCCATTGTGGGACAGTGATCGGCAGGAGTTTGTGGGAATGTTAACGATCACCGATTTCATTGTAATCCTGCACACTTACTACACCTCGCCGCTTGTGAAAATGCACGAGCTCGAAGAGCATTTGATCGCAACTTGGCGTCATTCTCTGAACACGACTAAACTGGTTTCTATCGAACCAGATGCAAGGTGAGCAAACTACTTAATACCTGTGAAGCTTTTATAGAAATAATTGGACACAAGCTGGTATAAGGAGATGCATAAGGATTAATACATTGTCATGCAAGTGGATGCAACACAGTAAATCTTGCTTACTCATTCTAGATATATAAGACTCAGTAATCGTATAAAATATTCACAATAATAATCTGTATTAAATTAAATTAATATAACTTGTACCAATCAATAATTGGTCAAAATTTAAAAGAAAACTGTGGGCAATCTATTCTGGAAAATTCTTAGAACATATTTATGAAACCAATTTTTTAAAAGCAGCATTAAACAAAATATAACTCTAATATTTACTTTTTCAGTTTGTACGATGGCCTGAAGCACCTGATAAAAAACAAGATCCACAGATTGCCGGTCATGGAAGCGACTATGGGCAATCCTCTCTATATACTTACACACAAGCGGATACTCAAGTTTCTCTATCTATTTGTAAGTAGATTCCTCAAGAAATATTAAAACAAACATATGCATCATTGCTTTAAATTTCTTGTTTGTTTTCCTATAAACATAATTTTTTTTGCATGTCAGTTGTAACTTGTTGCAGATCATAGGCATAAAGTTGGGGTTGCCAAATTTACCCAATAACAACAAAAATTATACTTTACCTTGAATTAGTTTGTTTTAAAAATCACATGAATAATTCGTATTTTCTCAGATGGCATGATATACTTGGCATAGAGCTAATCAAACTCAAACAGAATTTACATTCTGGATTATAAGAGTATCTTTTTTTTATCAGGTACAAGAACTGCCAAAGCCAGCGTTTATGAAGAAGACTTTGGCTGAAGTAAAGTTGGGCACATACACCAGCATATATACTGTTACTGAAGAAACCCCCATTATAGAGGCTTTACGCATGTTTGTGCAAAACCGTGTATCAGCACTGCCTGTTGTTGATCCCACAACAGGTTCGTATTTATACTTGTTAAAACTTTCTATGTGTAAAACTTAACTTGAAAACCGTTTGCTTGGTTGGTGTTGCATCTAATTCTCTTTTATTTGCAGGAAGAGTCGTTGACATTTATGCCAAATTTGATGTCATTGTAAGTTTCAGTCTAAGATACTGTAAATATTTGATTTTTGTGACTGTCGACCTTTTGTAAGACTTTGCTTGCACAATTAGATAAGAACACTTAAAATTCCTTGATTTTTGGTGTTATATAACATTGTAAATTCATATGCGCTTATTTCTACCTGTGTAGACTGCATAGTGTCTTTCCTAGAAAAGTTTATTTAGTAAATTCGTCAACTTCCCTGTAGTAAGTTGGTCAATACGTGTTGTGTTGATTTAGACTTTCTGTGTTGCTGTGTGCCTAGCTTACAACCCAATTGGTAGTCTTGAAAAATAATAAAACGATTTCTGATAAATTGAAAAATGATAAAAAGTATGTTATAATATAATGTGTGATAAAATCACACTAGACATATTGGAAATAACTTTCATTTCCACCCAGAATTTGGCCGTTCAGCGCTCGTACAACAACTTGGACGTGACAGTGAAACAAGCTTTGTCACACCGACCGCTACGATCACACGATGGCGGTGTTCTTCGCTGCTATCTCCATGAGACAATGAGTGTCATTATTCAAAGGGTTGTCCAAGCCGAGGTAAAAGATTTGTTATTTTTTGTACTTCCATTTTTTTTTATTTAAGATTGGGATTTCAACTACAGATAGCTTGTTTTACAGCATAAAGTTACATTTGCTCTTAATTTGTTGTCTAGCCTCTATAAACACTATTACTACCTAATATGCTAATTGCACATCTTTTGAATTCCATTCTTGGTTAGGTACATCGGTTAGTGGTCGTGGATAAAGAAGACAAAGTTATTGGAATTGTATCACTCTCTGATCTTCTCAGTTTCATTGTGCTAAAACCCTATGGAGAGGGCTAGACAATTGTTTTGGATTATCTCTAACTAGTCCAGTTTTTGTTCTGCGATATATTGAACTGGCCTAATTTTTTAGTGTTTCA
>CH002827.1:1348029-1361597 GCA_000149265.1 Ciona savignyi | reverse complement strand
CTGAAACCTTTTTTTCCAATAACTGGCCTGCGTGTATATCCACCAGTATACTGTATGATGCAGTTTTTTTGCCGTCTGTTTTAATGAAAGAACACTAAATTTAGTTGTACTGCCATAAAGAGTCGACATTGCATAAATAGTCAGACAGTTTTTTGTTAAAATGAAAACCTCCACCATTAAATTGTGATATGATCATTGCGCAAAAACCAGATACGGCCTGTACGCTATGCATGTTAGTATCCCGATATGGTTAAATTTTTCAACAACAAAATAAACACTGAAGAATATTCGTTGAACGAACCCCCTCTTATTTTATAACTTTTTTGGCTGCATTTTAACAAAGTATTTTATATGCCACATCGCTTGCATTTTGTAAACATGACGTGTCGCATACTTGTAATCCGCGTCTTTCATTAGTGAAATAACTTTGTAAATGTTCAGCATGTAGGTCATGGCCTTTACATCTCACATGCAATCTCCTGGTATTGATGTTGTGTACGCGTTAATTACCGATTTGAAAATTTATTTTAATTGCTAGATCGATGACCTCGGGTACCCAAAGTGGCCTATACTTCCATTACCAAATATTCAAATTACAGTATATATATCACAAACTATACATAATTTATTTATATTGATATCGTATGTTATTTTGGCTCAAATGTATATTTACTGTAATTTTTAGCGGTATTAGTGCTATTGTGCCGTGCATTGTGAAAAAAATCTGTCAAAACCAGCGTTATGTTTGTTACAGACACTTGGATCGCATATTAAAAATCGAATATTTAAACTTAATTCATTGCGTGACCACGTATAAATAAATTTTACTGCAGCAGCCTGTTCGCTGACTAGATTGCCTAATGTATGTGATTCTGTTCTTAGGCAAGGTACTTAAGGACATCGGGTGTACCCAGTTATGGTTGTACTGAAACTGATTCTATTTAGGTGATTTGATTATTAACGGTGTGATAACGGTAACTATTGCCTTCGCGGGCTTAACTGACGACTGCATATGTGATAATTTTCGTATACACGCACACACGCGGATATTAGACGATTTGTGACTTTAAAACAATTGTACGATGGTTTAGTCTGGTAGTTCCGTCGCATTTCAGTCAAAGGGTTAAAGGTACAAAAGTGGTCGATAGCTAGTCGGATTTATGGGTTCTACTAAATAAAAGGAGTGAGTGAATCATACACAACACTGCAATACCTCCGGTAACCCGACGGTGGGCGAGAGGTAATCTGCCGATTGCCCGTGTGTTCAACCCCCTTGGTTTTCCCACGGGAGTAAACATGAATATCCTATCCCCACACCTCGTGTTCGTTAACCTTTTCCCCTCTGCTTACTTACCCGCATAAATGTAACATTTTTGGTTGTGTTTTGCTGTATTCCTACGAATACGTTTAAGTAAAGTCTATGTGTAAATTATTTGGACTTTTTCACCGTTGCCTAACATTTTAAGTAATGTTTCCCACCCATGTTAGGCTTACCGATGACCTCGGTAGTTTTTGTGCACCCTGGCAAAACCACAGAAATTTTGATAAGTTGTTTTATGTCACACTGCAAAACGCAATCAGATGAAAGATGACAGACTGAATGCTAAAATTCACATTTATGCCTACCTTAACTTGTATGATTTCTACCGCATTACACGGGTCGGTTAAAGTAGCAGAAGGGGTGAAGTGTTGCAAAATTTTAAAGTAACACCGGGTATAGTTTAAATATCACCCATGGTACCACCGTACTGGGGTTGGGAAGTAGATTTAAAATTAGTTATGCCGCTCGGGGGCTGTTGTCTGGTTCAGTGGAAAATAAAAGGTGCCTATATAAAAATTAAATTTATTTGGTGGTGGTTAGCTTAAAATACTAATGGAACATGTCCAGTCCCGCCACTACTGTTACTTCATGTTAGTCATCTTGCTATTGTTTCCTTTTACCCTATTAGTTAATATGGTATTTGGCCTGTTGGGCTTTTGTTCGTTGAAAGGTCTTTCTATTCTTTAGCCCGTTTAAAGTTTCTTCTCTCCGACTTTGACAAGGTTAAACGAGACGGCAATCGACAGGTTCTTATGGGTGCTTAAGTAGAATATTCTTTTCAGGCAGACTACTTTAAATTGGACAGCCAATTCTTTTAAAAAGAAAACTTGAACTTCAGTCTCGAGTGTCTAGTTACGCAATATTACTTTTTCAGGGAAAGAAAATATTCTAACGTTTTCTAAAATTTATCATGCGCCTTCATCATGACTGGTTGTTTGTGACATCATAACACATGGTCGTTTTGTAAAAAAAGCTTGTATTCTGGATTTATGTGTCCCCATAGCAACGGCCAATTTACTGCTTTTGTCAGTTTCCACCTGTAGTTCAGCACTGGTGGGTTGTATAATTGTGTATCAGATTTTTAGTAAATCAATAGAAGTTGTAAGCTGGTTTATATTAAAATGCGCCTCCATATAGGTCTTACAACGTAAGAAATTATGAGCGATCTCACCAGAAAAAAACTGGGATAGTAATTGTCAAACTCGCCTTGCCTAATTATTGTTCATCGTCAGTATATGACCTAGGTACAACCAAATAAGTGGGATGACACTGTTAACAAGTTATAGGCTGTCTTAAATAGTTTGTCGTAAATATAAGATTCGAATATATTCTCTACGGTAGATGGTATTTTAATTTTAAATAATTCGATTAATTTCCTTCTTAACTTCTTCATTTTCTTTTTGTTCAAATTCTTTATTCTTGTATTACAAAAGTTACCGTATATCCGCCTATAACTGTACATCATTCCTATGTATACATGTTTTTGTTGTTGTATGTGCTCATTATTGTCCCGTCCTGGCCATATTATTATGTTATTGCAAAATGCAAATGTCACTTAAGTAGATCAACGACCATTGGAAAGTAATTAATACCAGTTGGTCTATTGGTCCTTTGATGCGTCCAGCATCTGGAACTGTTGGTATCGACACGTAGAGTTGAGTCAACAAGGTCGCATGCTGACAGCTCGGCTATATAAGCCAGACGCCGCGGCTGCAACTTCACCAGTCGTTTGACTCCCCTCCAGCCGCAAGAACATCCAACAGCAATTCTTCGTCAGTACTGTCTTTTCTGTATTCAAGCAAGTTCTAGAATAAGAAAGATCATGCCCAACACCAACACCGCCCGTTATACCGCTGCTGAGGAATTTCCAGACCTCTCCAAGCATAACAACCATATGTCAAAATGCCTTACTGAGGAGATCTACAAGAAAACTAGAGCTGTACAAACCCCAAATGGCTACACCATTGACCAAGCAATCCAAACCGGTGTCGATAACCCAGGTAAGTTTTTCTCTTTCTCATTTTTATCTTTCGTTAATTGTCCACAGCGGTTGATTTATCTTCTATCATGAGGTATCAGTTATCTAATTGCACTACTTTTTCTTATTATATATATATATATATATATATATATATATATATATTCTTCTTTTATTCTGCTTTAAAATTTGGTTGCCTTTCAAGTGTATATGAGCGTATATTCTTATAATTACTTTTTTTCAAGCATAAAATATTCGGTTTATTATAAAAACCTATTTAACCTTCAATACGCCAATGACTTTGGTGGTTAATTATTAGGGGTTTGTAAGAGACATTTTGCACGTACGCATAAACAAATGTGTATTTAGAAATCCTAATCAAACACACTTTCTTTACTTAAACTTGAACCAATACCGCACGGTTGTACATATTAAACTCAAAGTCCAAAGTCGTGTATAGTTCTTTCAAAGTGACATCCTTATCGCTGAAAAAACTCTTGTAACATCATTCCTTGAACTACGCGCAGGATGATAAGGCCGATATTTTCCATTCAAGGAATCTCATATACATAGCTTATACGATTCTTTATTATTTAATTATCTTAACAATACAAAGAATGGGGTACATGATTTTAGTTATTGATGTATTCGTGGTTGTGCCTGATTCATTACATTCCAACAAAATTACTTCAGGGACAATGGGGATTTCCGATCAATTCATCGATATTTTGTGATTGTCATCGGTCACATCAATATGAGGTTACAGTGTGCGCTTTTTACTAATTACTTTCCCCAATCAATTAATCCCGGTCTCTGTGCATACGCATACAGTTGGTTTGGTGTACCGGTACTCATTTTTATCAATTTCATATTACTTTAAAACAATGACAGCACTAATATGTTTGACCGTGCGTATTAGTAAATTCTCACGGCTCGATATAACATTAATACACTTTCACACAATGTGTAACTGGCAACTGGTTGAGACCGCTTTTCATTAAGCCCCTTGTGTCATTTTACGAAGGGGCGAATCATCGTCGCAGCGACCTTGTCAAATGTTGCATTGTCCGAATTAAATTTGATGTTCTTTCTTATTTTTATTTGCCTGATTTCATGTGTTATTAATGTTAAGCTATTGCCGTTAGGTATTTCAGATTATACGATTGTTTATTTTTAAAAACCTCACAGCTAAAACTCACTCTCAGTTAAGCTTCCCCCGATTTGTGTTCACCCATTACTGGTATGGTATACATACATCTAGATGCAGTAGTTTGACCTGGTGTGGTGGGATATGGTCGCACCCAATGCGCGAACTGACAGCCAAGACCGCAGCTGTTAAGACGTGTAAAGATAGCACCACTCGTGGGACAATAACCTCCGATGTAAACGTGTACCGGTATGCATAAGCTGCAACTGGTTTTAAACGACGGAGTGTTTTTTCCGTTTTCTAGAATAGCAGCAAACTTTTCTGAAATGTATAAACTTTCGTCACTTCTTTGCGTGCAAGGTGAAGTTTAGGTTCTATTTAAAACGCATTTGAATAAAAGTTAGTTACATTTTCAGGCTATTTAAGTATTAATTACATTATAAAGCAAGTTAGGTTTGTTGTTTGCCAACGATTAAGCAAAATGAACAAGAATAGCGCAAAGTTCAGCGATGCAGAAGAGTACCCCGATCTTACTCAACATAATAACCATATGGCACACGCATTGTCGAAGGAAGTTTTCGCTAAGTTGAGAAATAAGGAAACGCCAAGTGGCTACACTCTTGACCTGGCCATTCAAACTGGCGTGGACAACCCAGGTAAAATTATGTTTGGAAATATAAATATTTATATATCGATTTAATATGATAGTGTAGAACATTTTTTAATCTTGTAGTGGCATTGCACAAATCGATCAGTTATGTTTATTAATTATTTAATGTCCAATATATATTTTTTCATTTTTTCGCTCATGTGTGGCCTATTGCATGGGCTGTCTTTTATTATAAATCTATATATAATTTATATATCTAGAATAAAAAAACAAGGTTTTAAATTACCTAAAAGTGCAAAGTACATAAGTCCAGCTAAAGCTATATAACTGTGGCAGGATGAGGGGGTATAAAGATGTTCAGGAGCATTGTATTTATTTCTTGTACCATATGTTTCCCTAATCCCGTGCTCGTTTTGTAATGGGATGGCACATCACGGTTGCAGTCCGATTACAACCCGATTAGTGATTCTTGTACAATCCATTAATTGATGTTTTATTGAACGGTTTTGTCCTTTTACTGCGCTTACAAAATAGAGAACAAAGCTGAATCTCAAGTCTGTCTAGTGCTCGTGCTTTTTAGGTTGGACCAAAATTATCTCTGTAATTTGTGTTTGTTTGTAAGTATTAGTAACATAGTTGAAAAGTAATAGGCCACTTAACAAAATAATAGAAAGCAGCAGGATTTACACAATAACATACTTAATTTAAGCAGTTCAGAAAAATTTATTTGCCCCAGTTGTAGGCGTGAACTTATACTGATATAGATGTGATTATTTTAACTATAGTCAATCAAAACTTAATTTATTGTAGTCGATATAGTGACATGACGTAAACTTTTTTCTTCTGTAAGAAAGGCACTGTTATAATGTACTTCAATAGTCCTGGTGGTGCTATGGACTTTTCGTCAAACGAGTTTAACTTTCGTTCTGATGCCGCTGAGTTTCGCAACTCAGAGCCATCGCTGCTGGAAGGTCAGGTAGTGCACACTGAGGAGGTGTTGTTGGTAAGCAGACTTCCTGCTACCTCTTGGCGAGAAAGACGTGAAGCTGAAAAGCCAAAGGTCGAACAAACAGCAAAGAACTTAGAAAACGAATGCAAATCTGAAGCTCGGGCCGACACCGACCTTCAGTGTCAAATTAAAGTTGACCAGGCTAAAACCCAACCACCCACTGCTCCTGAGGCTAAACGTCGGGATTCTCTACGTTCAACATCAGTTTGTAAACCTAAAAGCTGTCGGACTTCTTACAACGAAACAACTTCAACTCAATTGTCAACCTCCTTGTACGACCCTCCACAAAGAACTAAACACGTGCACTTTCCGGCCACAATGTCGGAGGGCGGGCACGTTAAATATTACAAAAAATTGAAGAAAATTACTCAACTAGATTCTATACCTTTTCCTTGCCCCGGTTCCCTAAAATGTCCTTTGAAACCGAATGGTTGCGTAAAAACCGCGCTGTGTAAGTTTACAACTGTTTTGCTGTGTCCGTTGTTTCGTTCCTACATATTGTATAACGGCAAGTAGGAAACATTAAACTTGTACCACACAAGAAAGACATGACCTTCGCGATATAAATATATCAAAGCTAACCCTATATCTAGGACATTCTAAATCCAATCACGGCAGCTGCTTGGTTTACCCGCATGTTCTGTTACCAAGTCCCGAAGGAACGTATATGTCTCGGAAGTTAAAAGCTATAATTTAATTTCGCTTTTAACTTGAATTAACCTCTTGCAAACACAGGGCACCCTTTCATCATGACTGTCGGATGCGTTGCCGGCGACGAGGAGTCATACGATGTCTTCGCCGACCTCTTTGACCCCGTGATCGAAGCCCGCCACAACGGCTACAAGAAAACCGATATGCACAAGACCGACATCGATCCATCCCACTTGAAGGTTTGCTTCAATCATTGTTAATATCGATTTTCCCATCCTCCCCGGTTCCTATGCCAGGGCTGATTAATTTTGTATAGTTTTTCTTAGATTGCGGCCTATGCATATTGTTCAGATGAAGCTTCAAACATTAAAACAAAGGACATATATCACTTATACTTCACTATTATATTACAGGGAGGTAACAACATGGACCCAAAGTACGTGCTCTCGTCGCGTGTGCGCACTGGCCGAAGCATCCGTGGCCTCTGTCTCCCACCTCATTGCACCCGCGCCGAACGCCGCAAGGTAGAGCAAATCTCATGTGAGGCGCTCGCCAAGTTAGACGGGGATCTCAAGGGCAAATACTACCCACTGAAAGGCATGAGCGAAGAGCACCAGGATCAGCTCATTGCTGACCACTTCCTCTTCGACAAACCAGTCTCTCCCCTTCTTCTGGCATCCAACATGGCCCGTGACTGGCCCGACGCACGAGGAATCTGGTAAGCTAAAAGCATAATCACCTCACGTAAGTCTTGCATTTCTGAGTTGTCCATAACTTCAATTCACACAGGCACAACGACAAAAAGAACTTTCTGGTTTGGATTAACGAGGAGGATCATCTTCGTGTGATTTCCATGCAAAAAGGAGGCAACATTAACGAAGTCTTCGCCAGATGGTGCAAAGGACTGCAACTGGTAAGTTTACTAATTGAAGAAAGACAGAGTTCAAAATGCAAAATCGTCTCTTGTCTTAGGTTGAGAAGCACATGAAAGAGACCGGCTACGAGTACATGTGGAACCCACATCTCGGCTACGTTCTCACTTGTCCAAGCAACCTTGGTACTGGTGTGCGAGCTGGCGTCCACTTGCAGATTCCTCTGGTCTCAAAGCACGCCAAGTTCGATGAAGCTTTAGGCAAACTTCGCCTGCAGAAGCGTGGAACCGGTAAACGTTTTTGTAACATTAAAGTTCTAGTTTTCTTTTTCACCGTATGATCGGTTTTATATTTAGAACTTCGTTGCGTTGATATTGTATATATATATTTTTGTGTAGGGGTCGGTATATGTTTTCGAGGCGTTAACCATTCGATTACCAAAGTTTTATTTTAAACCATGAAGAGCTCACTGCCGTTTTTTTATATATAAATTAGTACCGGTATCTAATTGTGACCGTATGCATATTTTCCCGTTGCCATATAGGTGGAGTGGACACTGCATCTGAGGGTGGAACTTTCGACATCTCAAATGCTGATCGCATCGGCTTCTCCGAGGTCGAGCTGGTTCAAATGGTTATCGATGGAGTCGAATTCCTCATCGAATGTGAGAAGAAGCTTGAAAAGAAAGAGTGCATTAATGATGCCATCTCTAGTCTTCAGCAGAAGTAGATCGCCAGACCTGCATCACTTAAACAACGTTGTTTGTGTTTTCTTAGTCGTTGTAAACCAGTTAATGCTGTGATTTGGATGTGGTAAAGTCTAACCGGCAGTTTTTATAATTTAACCAAAACGAATTAGCTAATCATTTTGTTTATGTAGTCGCTGGTATATATTTTCAATAGCGCTTTGATTTAAATATTCAATAAATTTCCCAATTGCTATATTTCTTGTTGCATTCTTACCTCAATATTTATCAAATCGCAATCGAAATTACAGTGTCATCGATCGCCGACCTTTTGTATCAAATTTAAATGCATTGGGTCTCACTATATTCCCCTGGTTATAGCCATTGCTCCAAACACGTCAATGTTTTTTTAATAATTAAAGTCACTTAGGTCTTCCTTGAACGTAGCTATATTGCAAGAATTAACATAGCAGATCCCTTTGCCTCACACATCTCCAAATAGATAAATAGAAGGCCGTGGCTAATTACGGCAGAAATAGGATTGTACATCTACTGCCAGTTCAATAAATAACGTTGTAGAATGACTGCAGAGGGCGCTTTTCAGTTTAAAAAGAGAGTATTGGTCTCCAAAAAAGAAAGGTGGGGACGTGTGGCCGAATGGTTAACCCGGCCGATACATATACCAACTATATAAAACAGTCTTAGAGACGAGTCCGTCATGGCATCCAATTTTAGTCCAGTAAAAAAGCCATTAAAAAGAGACCGATAGCAAACGGATTCAAATCATGGTATCTGGCAATTTAATGCCAAGCAGCTTCTACCATATAAAATCTGCCTCCTAAAATATCTAACGCTTTGGGAAGTCGGTTAAATAAAATGACTTTTTATAACATGAAATAAAACAGATTGGCAAAAAAACTTCGTGTTTTAATACCAACAGGACAGCCTTTGGCTTCCGTGGATTGCCAATCGTTGGCCTTGTGATAAAGAGCCAACGTAAGCCCACCATATCGCTTTTGAGGCCGGCGATAGAGGATGTGACGTCAAAATAATCGGTCGCATCGCTCTTATCGCTTTAGCAAAAAACACAGTTATGTATTGATCAATTTTTTGTTAATAGCCTTCCCAAAAGATTGTCGTCATTAGGACGTTAAAACACAGTAGGACGCACACGGGTAATGTTACCCCGTCTAACCATATTGTAACCAAAATTATTTAATCTAGAAATATAAAACGCGGAAAAAGGAAGACGGAAGTAAAAATGTTTAACCTTTTACGAGGAGCTACAATTTTTAAAAAATACACACTTTTCTAATTAAACCTATAAGTGTAAATTAAACTCTATAAGTGTTCATCTGGACAAGAAAACAATAGCATCTTCCATTACATTCCTATCCGCCGGGTTATGAATATTCAGACGCTTAGTGCATATAGCAGCCCGCGGTTTTATATATAAACTAAACATCATATTAAAGGTATGTATAAGGGCAACAATTTTTAGAACTGTAGCACCTCGTAAAAGGTTTTAAGTTTTTACTTCCGTCTTCTGCTTTTCCGCGTTTTATATTTTTTAGATATTATAAGAACTTTGGTCAAAAATACGCTGTCCCGCAGATTGGTAAAGCTAAAAACAAACTAATAAACAGAAAGCCAAGGGTGTTACCTCATGGACAATATGCAGCTAGCCTTGAAAAACATTAATATAAATAACCAAGCAGCCTATTAATAAAAGGCCGAAAGTAGTAATTGTGGAAAAAGTAAAGAAGCTGCCGTTTATCAATAGCCTATTAACTTAAGAGTCAAAGGACCCAACACAACTCAGTAAGGGGTATTCCTGAGGTTATTCCTTTAAACAGTACTCAGACTTTTAATGCAATATTAAACATATCAAGTTTACAATATCAGGGGTGCACTATATTACTATATGCACTATATTAGGGTTTTTTAAACTGGAGGCGGGCCCCCCTTGCCCCTTAGTGGGCGCAAACGATTTACAAGGAGTAATATCTTGTAATTATGTTCGTAAAGACGACATAAAGGAAATTATAATATACAGAAAATCAGGTGTGTTTTTATATAAGTTAAAAATGATGTAATGAAGCGGCATAATCGTCCCCTACCATTTTAAAGTTTGTACTGTTTAGCGGCATTTTAAGGTTGGTAATACATATTGGCACAGGTATTTTCAGGGCTGTTTGTTTAATTTGCTTTATATTAGGTAAGGAGCGAATTATAAGGATAAGTGGCACGGTGGGCGCGGCTTATTATAAAGTTTGCCCCTGCACTAGATGATAACTGTGTATAAATCGTTGGAATAAAAATGACAAAGCCATTCATGAATGACTGAAAAGCTATTACTGTCTTTATTTGGTCCATTTTTTTATAATAAAGCTTAATATGTTTATAATTAAGGTATTTCAACTTGAAAGTGAGAATTTGAATATGAAGCACTTCATGACTACCGATTTGTTCTACCATTACAACCTTTGGCTTTAGTTCTGACAATTATATAACCCGGCTGCTTTAAGTAAATTCTAATTATGAGAATACATATCAGTTTTCTATTCACTAAAAACCCATTTAAACCGGTTTTAATTTCTATGTTACCAGTATGTTTCATTAAGTCAATAGTTTTAAAGACATATTGGATTAAAATGTAATTATTAATAAAGTACTGTTTAATTCTCAATATTAAATTCAATCCATATACTAGTGCAGTAGTACTTATATTTTTTTAACAACACTAGTTTAATAATAAGTAAAATGGCTTATTCGGGATATGGTAATCAACCTCATTATCAACAACAACAATATCCTGGCGGATACGGTCAACCTCCACAAATGCAGGTTTTATATTTAGATTTTATGTTTTTTAAGTAGACTAGACCATTGGTTCTTAACCAGGAGGACACGCCTTCCGCATTTTCTACACTGATGCCATCAAAACCAAGTATAGAAACAAGCTGGAAGTTGAAGGAGACTTGCGGTGTGCACTCTCTTGGATTAAACCACATATAAAATTAAGCTAGTTGCCAATAACAATGTCAAGTGTCGTACTGGGTTAAGAACCACTGGACTAGACTATCTGTTTAAGTAGGCTAGACTATCTCTTAACTTTAATCATATGTTGAAAATGTGCCACTAAACTGTTTTAAGCAGTTTTTAGTGTTTCGAGTTTCCACCAGTTGTATTAATATTGGACAAACTAATACTGGTTTTGATATTACATCCACCATGTTGTAGTTTGTAATGTGTTCTGATTAATGTTCTGTGCCACCCAGAATATGAACAATCAATCCATTCATGCAGCAACCCAACTTGGCAGAAATATTTGGACGTGTAGACCGTGATAGAAGTGGACAAATCACTACCAAAGAGTTGCAAGAAGCACTTTCCAATGGATCCTGGCAGCCGTTTAACCCTGAAACAGTTCGGCTTATGATAGGTTAGTACCGGTAGTATGTACTATGCTGTAAAGCCATTATGTGGTGTAATGAAATTGTAATTCATATTGTTAAGCAGTTACATTGATAGCAACACAATTAAAAAAACTTATCATTTTAAATTTACCTTAATGTATGGAAACATAAGTTTTATTTTATACAAATGTAGAAGGACTATTTTATCAATTACCAGTAGTCCACTATATCGGCGCTATGTATTGTAAAATATCATTTCCTTTTCTCAGCAATATATTTTAAGTACAATATGTATCTAGTATCTATATCTATGTATGCCAAGCTGAGTGCCAAGTAACAAAAGGGTATGTCACTGTATCTTATAGAAATAATACTAATATATTTTAGGAATGTTTGACCATGATCACAGCGGTACAATCGGCTTTAATGAATTCTCTGGTTTGTGGAAGTATGTGACGGACTGGCAGGCAACGTTTCGAAGCTATGATCGAGACAATAGTGGCACTATTGATAAAAATGAGTTGAAGAATGCCCTTGTTTCTTTTGGTAGGCTATTACGACTAAATTATTTTGCTTTAAACTGATTTGATATGTAATTTTTGTTGCCAGAGCCCTAAGCATATATAATAATTATTAACGGACCGCTAACATCCATTTTTGTATACCTTTGTAAGTAGATAAAGTGACCCACTCAGAAAAAATGTGACAGCAGTAATATGCCTACTCACAGCTTTTTACCAAAACTCCATACATTCACAGCTGGAAAGCAACCTCTTAAAGGTGTTAGGGCGACCTAATAATCATAATCATGAAAAAACTTTAATGTTAATATATTACAGATAGATTAAACACTGTTTTATTACACATGTGGAAAGCCAAACGGTGGTTCGCTATTATACGGTAGGCCAAATCGTAAAAGGAGAAAGACTTTTAAATAATTAAACCTTATTTTACCATTTAAGTCAATTACTTTCTGTAAATAACATTTTCTAAATTAGTGGTGCCATGTTAACAAATTGCATCTTCAGTGCCTTTACTTGGATTGGCAATAACAGTGGTTTACAAAATGACATAAAAATAATGTGGTGAAAGACGTCAGTCATTAACAATACCAACAACATAAATTAGATTATAATAGGTACTAAACAAAAAAATTCTGTGAGTTTGTTAAAAAAAAACTCCTTTAACTTGTTTGCAAGTAAATATTGCTACTATTTTAGTGGTAATGTAAATGTTAATTGAAGCTAAGTAAACTGAATCAATGCTTTTGATGATGTATGGACGCCATAATATACACTACATTAGTGCACTCCATTGTACATGGTGCTGCATATATTTCTCTTGAATCAATCATTGATTTTCAATAAACATAGATTGTCATTTTAAAAGATTTCCGACAACTTTTTTAAAAATGTATTAATTTATCATCATTCTTATCTACAATAATGCAATGGTATCAATGTTGCTAATTTATAAACAAATGTTTCCAGGATATCGGCTTTCAGATCAGTTCTACAATATTTTGTTGCGCAAATTTGATCGTCAGAACAGAGGAACCATTGCATTTGATGACTTTATTCAATGCTGTGTGGTTTTGCAGGTTTAGTAATTAATTATATGTTATTAAGGCTAATGTATTATCTTAAACGGTCGTGGGTTCGAGCCTCACGTTGGGCGAAGGTTAAGTCCGACCGGTTAGTCTGGCGGTTTAGTGCGATTCTTTTTAATCAAAAGATTACAGGTTCGAAACTGGTTGCTAGCTAGCCAGTTATGTCCTTGTGCAAGGCACTTAATGGACATTGCCTGAACCCAGCTGATTAATGGGTTCACCAAATTTAAGGAACGTTTCTATCATACACAAAACACACTGCAATAG
>CH002827.1:1327476-1347929 GCA_000149265.1 Ciona savignyi | reverse complement strand
TTCCCATTAATAAACATAAATATCCTATCCTATCCTTAAATTATAATATGCAACTATTTTTTTGTACTTGTTGGACCTATTGCCAGTCTCAACTGTACTCTGTACATATAGTTGAACTACTAAAATATGCACTTGCGTACTAAACAACAACAAAAATAGGAAGGTAAGAGATAATAAACAAAACCCCAGAGCGGTGTAACACCAGGTGTTAAAACTCTTTATATAAATAGCTAATACAGAGCATTCCATTTCTTATGATAAAAAGGTTAAATATTTCCCGACTTGCTTTAAACTACGCTTTTCATGCAGACACTGACGACTGCATTTAAAAGTCATGACACAACGAGAAATGGATGGATCACTGTGTCTTACGAGCAGTTTCTGACGATGGTTTTCAGTGTGCGTACGTAATGCATAATCACAGAAATTTTGACACAGAAACTCCACCCATGTTGACACCATTTTAGATTTAAAAATTGTAAATGATTTTTGAACTTTTCAATTACTGAATTTCTTGTTATGCAGTTTTATTTCAGTTTTATATATATTTTCTCAATTGTCAATATAATTCCTGAAGTAAAAATATAATTTTTGTATAAACCAAAGCAAACCTGTTATCTGTATATTCATTTTTTCCGTTGTAAATGGATTTTTGTAGTTGCACTATTTTATTAGTTGACAACAGATATACTGTTCGAAAAATGTTTAAAACGCCGTAGTATTAAATGATCATTTGTAAATGGATACTAAATGTTTAAAACTTGGTGTTTATATCCCTCATTAAATATTCTTAGAGTAGTTCTAAAGTAATTAGAGATATTCGAAATAGTTTTCACAAAATATCTTAATAACATTGCAAAGTAATTTGTTAAAAATTTCCAATAAATCCATACTGAGAATATGGTACTGGTGCCATTTTTTTGTGTTTTAACATATGTTTTTCAGAATATGTATATTCCATTACTGTTAATGGAAAAATTTGGTCAAAAAAAATGTTCCAATATTCAACAAATCTACTTTCGGTAAGACAATCAAAGTCGATCGAGTTGGAAATTTTCAAATAGTTATAAAATTTAGTTATAAACATCAATTGGATCAGCAATGACGCCCCACTTTTTAACAAGGTAGTGGTGGTATTCTTTCATTACTACGTCCGTGATTGTGATTTCCCTGTATAGTACAAGTTCACCGATCGATATAAGTGAAGGAAATGACCCAGTAGCTTCTATACTTCCGATTGTAAACACTGTGTCTGAGGGAGACGTCCTGGCTTGGAACCGTTGAAGTAATTTTCCGTTGCACCAAACACTACTGGCGCCAACACCACCATCGACATTCCATTGAACGCTGAGGATATTCCAAATATAAAGCGTGGTTGGGTTGGCATTTATAGGAAAGGAAGTTATTGTAATTCCATCTGGATGTGCCCCACCCACAATCAACTGTCCGTTAAACTGATTACGAAATATGACAAACCTATCAAAGCCTAAATTGTCATTGCCAAAAAGGCCGTTTATGAATGAATTCGGCGCGACTTGAGGGTGATTGTCGATCCTGTAAGCAACGAACACGGTTATTGAGTCTTGTTGCCCAGGAACTGGGTTCAAATCAATATTCGCAATGAGCCTAGTGGACGGGCCATCATGGAACACAAGATAGCGGTGGCCGTTTTGACTGGAACTGGAAAGCAAAGGCTGTAGATTTGGGTTACTTTGGTTGGCAGGTACGGAAGAAGTTCCCTGGTTATAAACAATGGATACTTTGGAATTGTTCGGAGTGAATTGTAGGTTCCAGTCGAAGTCGACGCTATATTGCAAGGTGGCAGTTGCTGATATGTAATCTGTTAACGAAAGAATTAAACTGAATAGTATAGGATAGGATAGGATATTCATCGTTTCCATGCCGCCGTGAGTGGCCGAAAACCAAGGGGGTTATCACACGGGTAATCGTCAGATCACCTCGCGCCCATCGTCGGGTTACCGGAGCTATTGCAGTGTGTTGTATATGATAGACACGTTCCTTCAATTTGGTGCAGGTTGGTGTGACATAATAATCTAATATATTAAATAATTACACGTTTTTTGGATGCGGATTATTTCGCAATTCAAAATTACATTACTTTTGGTCGTGCAGTGACAGGTTATGTTTACGTCTTGGACAGGTTAGACCAATGACGATGGACCACATCAGTAAATTATATAAGAGGTTTTTTGAACATTTAAACTGTACAAGGTAATCATATGTAACGTTTTTACTATCATTTTAATACCTTTAGTTATTGGAACAATATTCACCGTTTTGTTTCTACTTTTCGCGGGATTGTACACCTACATTTCGAAAAATCTATGTATCTTTCTAACATATCCCGAAATTTCAAACAATACACATATTTAAACAGCCAATGCATAACGAAGAAAACTAATGGAAAATATGCACAATGTAGTTTTAAATATCTCGTATACCTGATACTGTGAAAAGCTGCCAGTCGATTTTTAAATCCCCTCTCCAACCCGAGTCGCGATCTGTGCGTTCCAACTGAAGTATGAAGTGGTAGTAGTTAATTTTAACTACAGTTACGTTGAAAGTTTCCGTAGCAGTCTGATTGTAGGGCCGAGCGGTAGCTTTGATGTGGTAGGGAAGAAACGACAAGCACGAGTTGTAGTCGATTTTGATGTTCCATTTTGGTATGTCGGATGATGAAAATAAGTCGATTGATCCTTTAATTGACGGTGATTTATCTGTAAAAAATAAACGAAATAATAAACATGAATTTTATTATTTAAAAATCAAACTCAAGCAACATTTGACGTACGTGTCTGTTTTACATTATTTAGGTTTATATTATGTTACTTACTTGCAGAAGAATCAGCAGATAATAGGTAAATCATCAACACTAAAATGCAAACCATTTTGTATTCGAAGTTTCGTTATGCAATTTACTTAAATTCACAAATGTTCAGTCCACCTATGTTAAATCTGTATACGCGAGCCTAAAATGAATCTAATTTAACTTAAGTTTGAAATGTACAATGTAGCCACTTAATTTAACCTCCCCCGTTATTCTGTGAACAGTTTTCATTTATTGGTTGCTAAAAACTCAGTTGTCAATTTTCCTGATTTTTCTACTCTTTTTTCGATGTGACGAAATGACAGTGTTCTTCTCAAAATCGATGTGAAACATGACGTAACGCGTCTGATAGACAGAATACGGTATACACAACCACCGTCCAACTTCTTTTTAATATTGTGAAGAGCATGCGATTATGAGAAGAACACTGTCATTACGTCACAACGGCAAAAGACGTAGAATAAGCAGGGAAATTGACAACTGAGTTTTTTTCTTTTTAAATAAGCTAAAACCTGGTTTATATGCGAATAGTTGATTTACACGTGTACCTTTTTATTACCTTTCCTGAGGTAAAAAATACAACTTACCGCCAGTACGTTGCAAATATTTTATTCCTTTAAATTCCACTAAAAACAGTTTTTATTTTCAATTTTATTACAATGTGTTGGATTTAACTGTTCAGGTGTTTTAAATTTGGTAAGTTTAACTTATAATTAAGTCTTAATATTAATCTTGGGGTATTCCCCGAATGGATTTTACTCTTTTGACTCCTAAAAACTTCTTCATTTCGACGCGATCTCCTGTCACCTTCGATTTGAAATATTCCTTTAAAATTTGGGAAATTGCCCAATGTAGTTAAAAATGATTACTGTTAAAAATAAACTAACATCATACACAATAATTTAAAATCTAAGTAATTAGGTTGGTTGCAATGATCCCTAGAAAATCAAATGCCAAAAAAATCTTTGACCAAGCACACAACCGCCTGTTGCGCAAATTTGACCGCTAGAACAGAGGAACCATTGCATTTGATGACTTTATTCAATGCTGTGTGGTCTTGCAGAAAATATAGGTTTACAAGGCTAATATATTATCTTAATCTATATATTAATATATTATCTTAATCTATAGATAATAATATATATATATTATGTAACTATGTTCGGCTCATTAGTACTTTTTGTCACTCTATATATGTGTGCGGTAGTTATACTGTACTAAAGTATAAGTAACTAAGTACATACTGAACATTCAAAAGGGTAAAAGATAATAAATATTTATGCTTACAGTTAGGTAGGTAAAAATATTCATTAAACGGCAACTATTCATGTAATGTAAATAGCTACTGCATTACCGATCAGTTTAATATCACGATAAAATTGCGGTTGGATTTAAAATCTTGAAGCATTTAATATTTACCGACGTGGTTCAACCTCACTTTTCACGCAGACACTAACAGATGCATTCAAAATTTATGACGAAAACCGAACTGGCTATATCCATACCTTGTTTTTTTTGTACGCGTTCGTAAACTGTGGACTCGCAGAGATTTTGACACTCAAACCCCACTCCCATCGCGACATTTTAAATTCGAAAATGTTAACCTTTTGATAACTGGCGTTATTTTGTTAGGCACTTTTTTATCGCAAATGGTTTTGCATTAACAATTGCAACCGACAGATATCTCATGAAAGTGCAACAGGGCGTTATCACACAGGTATATGGTTGGCCATCGATGTCATAACTCAGTAAAATCAGCCCGCTGCTAAGTTAAGTGAGCGCACAATGACACTCTTGGCCAGGTAAAAGGTTACCAGCGCGCTGGTAAATTGAGTTCCCGTTAAATTAACAGCTCGCTGATTTTACTGAAATGCGACACTGATGGCCAACGGCGGTCGATGTTTTTTTGTCAGCAAGTTAAGTGCACACTGGTAATTTATGAAAGCGTACTCAATTTGTGACGCGTTGACAATTTTCCCGCTTGATGGCGTAAATAGTCGAATTATGACACACTTGGCCAGGTAAAAGGTTACCAGTGCGTTGGTAAATTGAGTTCGCGCATCTAAATTAACAGCTCGCTGATTTGACTAAATAATAAAATCGATGGCCAACAATACAGGTAAGCATCAAATTACTCGCAGTGGTTCCGGGGATGTAAGTGTTTACAATTTGCCAGAGACGTTTCTGAAGTTTAGTAGAACCAAACACACCACTGAGTGTGATGAAGTTCAAGTGCTTTGCACATCACCATCAACTAGAAGCTGGTTTGGTTGGAATAAGATTTAACGGCTACGTATTTTTTTCTCTCTATTATACCGTGACTATTCATTGGCGTGTTTTACCAACTGTAATTTTGCTGTTTTATCCGGGCTCCTTATTTAAATATGCCATTTTTTATTAATGTAACTAAGGGGCGAAAAAATTAACGAAGCTAACATTATTTCAGCTTTCTGTAGACCTCCGACGTACTTGTGGACCAAAGCTACGGAACTGAAACAGACACCCATCTTTATTGCCGAGTGTGGGAATATGTAAGTAATGCTAACTCGGAAATCTTCAGATTATGATTATATATTTGGATTTAATTTATTAATCACTAGACTCAAGATGGGCAAGCTAAGTAACTCGCATAAGCACAGACCGGCTTTGCTGGTGGCTGGTGTTAAATTACTATTTGAATGACTTGAGTGGTCGTGGTGTATGTCACTGATTAAGCTAACCTGCTGGACAAAAGTACTACGTAATGCACTTAATGAAAAAAATTCTTGACTTTGATTAAGACTAGATTAGCTTCCCGTAAGGTATTTACTACCACATAATAACATGGGGCAGTGTTGGAAGGTAGTACAACTTTGTAATACTGAAATTTAATGAAGTATTTACTGAGTATTCAAAAGCACAAAGATAGGTAAAAAAGCATTTAAAAAGGAAACACTAGCACCGTGAGTAGGTAACGTCGAAAAAGATACAAATTTTAGTTTTGGCCTCAATTTATGACTGAATGTGCGGCATTTGCACTGTGTTGTAACTCCAGTTTGTTGGTGTGTTCAAGGAGCCTAGAAATCAATGTTTTAGTGATGGACAAACATTTAAGGATAATTTTACTTACCACCACGTTTCGATTGCGGAGGTCTACTGTTCGTCAACTTTTTTTCCTGCGAAAATGATATTGTTATAACAGACATGAGGGAAACATATATCAATTCATTTGCGTGTTTTTTTTTACATATAGACGTGCAGAGATATATATCGCAACTGATTTTATTTATAGGATAGCATATTCATGTTTATGGGAAAAACGAATGGGAAAACGCAAGGAGCGTTAACACACGGACAATCGTCAGATTACCTTGCGCCCACCGTCGGGTTACCGGAGCTATTGCAGTGTGCATGATTCAAACGTTTCTTTTTAAATAGGTAGAACCCAAAATTCCACTGGGTTTAGGCCAGTGGTTCTCAAACTTTTCCAGCTCGTGGCACACTAAGAAAATTTAAAAAAAATCGCGGCACACTTGAACAAAACAAATTAAATCAAGGAATTTTATTCAGCAAATTTTAATGGGATTTAATCGGATGGGTGTGCTTGTCGTTTGGCACAAATAAGATCGCAACGAGGTTCCATTTTTGACAAACACAACCGCATTTTGTCGGCAATTCCAACTGAGTACTCAATAAAAGTTTGGGATCAAATAACTAAAGTTTGCTTATGGAATAATCTTATTAATAAAATGGCTTCTCTCCTGTCATCTAGGTAGTTTTCGTGCTGCTTAACTCAGCGTGCAGGACAAAATGTGATGCATGTGTTAAAATTACATTAATATACTACACTGAACAATAAATTGTGCTTATGACATGTAATCACTCTTAATCCATCGCTACACATAGCAATACTGTCTACTCTACTTGCTACTAAACTAGAGAAAATACATTTTTGTGCATTAAAGTCGCGTATGCCCAATTTGCCCATTCTTAACACAAATAGGTTTCCTACAAAATTTTGCAAAATTCCAAAAAAGTTTCGCGGCACACCTGAGAATCTCAGACGGCACACAGTTTGAGAAACACTGGTTTAGGCAGTGCCGGTTAAGTGCCTTGCCCAAGAACACAACCGACTAGCTAGTGACCAGTTTCGAAGCTCTAACCCTTTGACTTAAAGGGCGACGCAAAAACCCACCAAGCTAATAGGTCTAACTATATAATTACTGGAAAGTGAATAAAAGGAAAACTATGAATATCCAAGTCTAAATAATGTTGTACATATCCTGTGCACACTTGAAGAACCGGGTGTGTCACTGTGTATTGTATGTGAATATCATAGCGAAAGTGTTGAAATTATTGTTAACGGTTTGGACCCCACTTAGGGTTCAGTCAAGAAAAGCAAATCACAGAATTTATACTAAAAGTTAAAGAAAGAACTACAGCTACCTTTCTGTTGTTTATTTGTTTAATAACTTGTAGAATTTGCTGACGTGGCAACTCCTGAGTAATTCCTAATTCATTGAGGTCACCGTGAGTCAGCGTAAGAAAATCGTCCATGTTGATTTCTTGAGCTTCAAATATTGGGTGATATTTTTCAAGTGAAAGCTTCCGTAGTATTCCGCTCAGCTCATCTAAAATGATCAGTTGTAAGGTTACTAATATTTTAACCTTTTCAAAATGAGTTTGTATACATATTGATGTTTCTGAACAAATCAACATTGGTCAGTACCGTGAGATACTATTAAAGGCATTTAGTAAGTTTCCACGGCTGGCTTCAATGGAGAGAATAATTGCATTTGCAAGCAGAAGTGGCCACAATAAGGAAACAATAAAACGTCCAGTAATGCTTAGTGGAAGTTAATCCGACTGCAACCTGGAAGATTGTGGGATCATAACAGTACCCATGTGATATGTGTTGAAAGCCTATTAATAATCGTGCATTTTCACCCTGAGGTTGTACAATGCATTCTATCCTAACCTTCCTCATTGAGTGATGGAGGAGTGCTGAACAAAGATCCTTGACTCCTGATGCTCCTTGCTCCTCGCGAACCTTCCGATCTGCGTGATGTTTCCGATCGCAGTCCACTCTTCGGACTCTGAGGGGGAGTGAGGGTCCTGGAGGAGCTGGTGGATCGGGAGGAAGCTACAGATTCAGCTCGACTTCCCGGCTTCTTCCTGCTCTGAACTTCGTATCGATGTAGTGGTTTCTGTGGGGGTGGATGGAAAATGGAATACTGTGGGTTTGTAGATGCGGCTAAACAAGAAAATAATATAATAAGGTTTGTGGGGATGAAAAATACTCTGTGGGTTTGTGGAGGTGGATGGAAAATGAAATACTGTGGGTTTGTAGGTATAGTTAAAAAATAATATACTATGGTTTCTGTAGGTGCGGGTAAACAAAAATATAACATAATAAACGAACTCCAACAAACTCCTAAAATTGATTGAGAGAGAGAGAAATCATTCATTCAAAGTTATGGCAGATAAAGATAGATATAAATATATTTCCTCTACAAAGGACATTATCAATATTTTGTCAATGACAAATTTTACTTTTAATCACATTCTTTTAACCATTTTTATCATTATTATAGGCAATACAAGGATATAAAAATGAAATAAAATATATACAATGTAAAGCCGAAAACTTTTGGCACTGTGAAAGAATCATACTCATGACTTTAGATTAACGCTACTACGCTCTGACCACAACGCACAGTACCAGTGGTCAGAAAGTGGGGTGTTAATACCAAGTCTGAGATCGATTCCAAGGCATAATTTTTCTAACCTTACAAATTATTATTATAATATTTATATTTGTACTGACAGATTTTTCTTGTCATTATAAACTTATTTATAATCAGCGTCTTTATTTTAATATGGCTATTGTTGGTTCGTTCCGATTTATTTTTTTAAGTAATAAAATAAAGCAGAAAGATTGGCTTCTTGCTAAGTTAAGTATCCGGGAAGAAGTAACCTGAAGAGATGTGGTGAGTTGTTCAGCTGACATGGCACTTCTCATTTGACCACCTCCGTCAACACTATAATTAAGAATTGCTTTATATTACAAATATCACATTCCGAAAAAGAACAGAACATGATGAAACCAAACCGAAGGCGAAGTACATCATCTTTCAGCAAATGGTGCTAGTTTCAAATCTATAGCTCAGTTGTATCTTTCGGCATGACACCTAACTTCAACTAAACCGAATAAATGAATTGGTTTTATCAAAATTAAAAAAACATCTAAATCATACACAACATACTGCAATAGATCCAGCTACCTGACGATGGATGGTAAAATACCAGTCACCCACCTTATAACAATACCTTACATATTCAAGAGTTAATCTAACAGTTGTATGTGTAATATTTTACATTCAAGGAGATAAAAAAATAAGTAACCATTTAATACCTGCTTGGGGTTGAGGTATTTTTCCACTGTTTTCTTTTACTCATGTTGGCTAGTACGGTGTCGGAATGCCGATCACCTGTGGTATAATGTGTTATGAACTTAAAATACAAATCTCGGCATAAGCGATCATCACTGGCACATACCCGAATTGTTGTGGGGTTCTCGTGCCCCAGTTGAGGGGTTTCGCTTGTGGTTAAAACTCCTCGTCACAGAAGTGGCACCACCAGAAGAATGGGGGCTACCATTGGGACCAGAACTACCATTGTACCGACCAGAAGTATTGGGGCTTTGTAAAAACTTAAAAGGCCTCACCACTACCAAACTTGCAGAGCTCTGTGAAATACAAGGTTTAAAGAAACATTGTTCGAGTTAATATAATGACACTAAACACCTTTTTAAGCAAATATGCAAGAGCTGTTATTTTACTTATGATTTGCACCAGTTTCTTTTCTAAAGAAAGAGCAATGGGACAATCTTGTTATTGGAAAATGGCTCCATATTTAAGATAATTATGATTAAATTAAAATTTAGAGCTGTATCATGTTCACCTCTCCACTGCTATTCAGACTGTTGGATATCGAAGTCTTGGAACTTGAGAGTTTTCGTTGCGCAGACATCGTCTGTTTATCAACACCAGTGGCGGATTGGAAGGGGGGAACCACCGGAAGCAATTTTTGTACAGGGAAGTGGGCACTTGGTGCACAGTGGTTCGCTTGTGCCTGTCAATTATTCATGTATTTAGGGGCAAACGGAAATTTACAACATTTTGTAATAATTTTGCTACATTATGCTGTTACAAGATATAAAAATTGCAGTTATAAACCTCTATCAAGACATTCTTTACTGCTTATATAATTAACATCAATTTAAAAAAAGTCTAAAGACATGCAAGGTGACACCTGCAACAATAACTATCACCACACTGCATAATTAAAAATTCCTACATATATGAATATCCCCATACTTAGGCTAATGCATTGCCATATTCTGTGCTCAACATGCTCACAGTCAATACAAATGAAACACATTATCCATCCACATATATGTGTTCTTGCATAAAACATATTGCTACAGTAATGAATTACCATTGCATATGTGTCACCGATCGTAACGTTGCTTCCTCCATTTGAGTCGACTAAACAAAATAAATTTGTGAGAATATAAGGAATTGAAATAATTACTGAAAACTAAAGACTATTTTCAAATCCAGTGTTTTATATCACATATGTTCCATAACCACCATATCACTATAAGTCAGGGGTGGGCAACTTCTTTAGTTGGCGGGCCAAATTTTGAGAAAATGAAGTCCTTGGTGGGCCGGATTATTCTATAAATAGTATTCAATATATTAATTACAGGGTATGTTTAAATTCAGTCTATGGGCCACTCAAAATCCCTTTACGGGCCGGACCAGGCCCGCGGACCGTATGTTGCCCATGCCTGCTATTAGCGGTGTTTTCTTCGTTAAGAAATCTCAACAAAAGCCTTTTATAAAGCAATCACTTTAATTAATTAATGCTAATTCTTTAATACTGTATGTTTCTTTTAAACCATAAAAAAGATTTTATATATCTAGCAAAATATGGGACCAATATATATCTATAGAGAAGAAGAGAAAACACAGTTGTTAATAAAATCTATACCATAAGTACCATATGCTCACAGTCGAATTGGTAGAGTGATTTAAATGTATTTTGATTTTCATGTTATATGGAACAACCTGTTTGATCCAATTAGTGGTTTCATACCTTTATACATACAGAGCTAAGAAAATTTGACTATATCCTTGCAACCCCAAACTAATCTAGCATGTATTAAAAGATAAAACAAAAAATGCATGGGAGTAATACACATATAAATTGTGTCATTGGCATGTCATCACTTCTCACACCCATAGAATTCTACTTCACTAGATAAATATAATGTCTGCAAAGATCACAAACGCAACCGTAAAGTTCAGTAGCTGAGGCTGAGGATCGAACCTAAAAACATAAGGTTCCCATCTGTCTTACTTTACCACTGCAATACCGAGGTTGTGTGTTCAGACTCACATTTGCTGTCAGCTTCCAGCACTGGCTCATCAGGTGCTATGAGAGTCTCATCGAAAGTGGATGTTTTCGTCTTGAAAGTTCGGGTCAGTTTCATTCCTTTCATTTTGGAAGAAACCTTGGATAACCAGTTCCTTTTCACCCCGCTTTGGTTGGTCACTGTTGGTTTTGCAAAAGTTTTGGTTAATTCTGCAGATTGGTTTATTACCAAATAAATTCTAAAAATTACTGGAATACTGGTGCTATCCGATTACACAGTTCAACAAAGTGACAAAAAATTATAGGTCTGTCCACAGTACTTGAACTCAGTCAAGATAAAAGGGAAAACCACTAACTTGTAGTTGGTTTGATAGATTGTGACTTGGCATCAGATAGGAGGGAACCAGATCCGGTGCTCTGCCAAGCTTTGGTGAGTTGGATTGGTTCCCCACCACTCTCTTCCCTGTTGTTGCTCTGCATCACTTTCTCAGCAAGCAGTCGGAACAAGGTGGTGTCGTTCAAGTCTACAATGTACAATATAAACTGTAGCAGTCGATATAGAAAGATAAAGCGCATTTGCAGCAGTTGTGAGGTCGATTTCGACGTCCTAAAATGAGCCTAAGTTGACATTAATTTGTGTGAGAATACAGTGAAAAGAGCAACAAGTGTAGCAGAGGTTTTGTGGTGTAAGTGATTTTAAAAGTCCACTAGGTGTATATAATAAAACAAGTGTAATTTTTATGTTACTGATGATCGTAGTAATTGTTTTTGTATAAATAATGTGGATTCTAGCGCATTAAGCTGCAGTTTTTCTAATTAAAATTGTTTCCACAATAGTGTGATATTAAACTTACTGATTAGCATGGCCATATCAAAGGCTGTGACCCCATTGTGAGCTGGTATTCTTACATTTGCACCGCGACGTATCAAATATATGGCTGCCTGTGTTTCACTGAAAATACACAATACACTTAAAATTGCAGCTTAGAGACTCAGTAATATGATTAATAATATATTCTCATGCACTTTGAATAATGAATTATCAAAACAGGTTTTTCATTATCAACTGAGTAATATCTTATTTTAAAAACTGATTAATTTCTAATTTTAATGCACAAATGGTTGATTACTTACCATATCCATGCAAGCTAAAATTAAATCATTGATATCAATATTGCTTTGGTAAATAGATTAAAAATTTATTAAATGTAATAAGCACAAAGCACTAAATCCTGTTATTTTGACATGTGTTCAAAAACGCATCATTATGGTAAAATATACATGTTGACAGGTGCATTAAAAACGAATTTTATGTAGTTTTTAGTTTATAATAGTAGAGCCAGTGATGTAATTAGAAGGGCAAGGGTGCAACTAGTACTCTGGTAGCCCTAAGTTCACATCTGGGTTTTACACTAGATAAATGTCCACATGCAAAATAATCATTCTCATTACCCGTAATATGTAGCTTGCATCAAAGCAGTCCATCCATTTTCGTAATCCCTCGCATTGATGTCTGCGCTGTAGTCGAGCAACAACTTGATAAGACTGAGCTGTCCGGCAATTGAAGCAAACATCAGGGGGGTGGCCCCGTCAGATGCAGCTTTGTTTGCCCTGCTCCCGTCCTCTTCCAGTAAACTGAGCACTTTGTGGTAGTTGCCTGTGCCATGGTGTATAGAAAGTATGAAAAATGTTTGGAAAGCACCAGTCATGGCCGTGACCACTGTTGTTTAGGATGGAATAATATTGACTTTTATTTATACCAGCTCAAGCTCAAATTAAAACTAATATAACAATTTTGTAAATATGCCATTAAATTTAATTCTTTGGTGGTGAAGTATGGTTGCCGTTTTAATTAGAATGAGGCGGGAGATGTCTGTATCCGAATTGGACTCCACAATTTTTGTACAATTTGGAATTTCGAGGAATTTCAAAAACCATAGAAAATAGAAAATTCCCAAAATAACTTTTAACTACTAGTGTTGACAATATGTTAATAAATGTGCTAAATGCAACATTGGTAGCGATTTAAATATGCGCATCAGACACTGTAATATCATGTAAATATTAGGTTGCAAAAGTGTAATTGTCACATTTCATTAAAGGTTATATAATTATCAGAAATTATAACATAAGAAATAGTCAAAATGTTACGACTAAAATGAAAAAAACTGTAAAAGTAGACTGCTAACAGGTATATAGCGACTCAACACAATTATATATGACAAGATTGGGATATGTTCTGGGACAGAAATTTGCAATATGATCAACATGAAATAAAGTGATGGAGATGGCAGTGTCACTTACCTTTTTTCACAGCAGCAATTATGCTTTCCCCACTTTCCGACACTGAAAGCATACAAAGTGCGATTACAATATATCACAATATTGATTTAGTGTATTGTAGTTGGCCTTATACAAATTATTTCACGGAAATAAGTTCAGCCACAGGTGCATAACAATACATTTCAGTCTTATACCCCCTATTTTGATTAGGTTGCACTTACTATTGGGGGGATAAAATCACTGATTGGGTGATTAAAATAAAATATACCCAAAAAACAATCCATATAAATTGCGGAATATGTATAAAAAAACAAAGGATCATTGTTACAAAATTCTATCAGCATGAAGAGGAGTTAGACTGAATAAAATGTTAAACACAGTCACGTACCTCTTGCTGGTTTGTCTGTGGTTTTATGATCAAGATAGCCACGCACCTCCTTCATCTCACAATCTGTTGCTATCTCCAGTGCAGTTTTGCCCTGAATGTTTTTAAAGTTTGGATTTGCGCCTTTGCCGACCAGAAGCCTTGCCATGGGAAGCTGACCTGGTAAAGTATGGGATAGTGATAGTGTTATTACAGGATCAAAAATATAAATTCCATAATTCCATATTAAACAATCACTATTGCAACTTTTAATCTCCTGAATTAAATTTAATATGTTAATGTCTACCATGTTAAATTAGTTAAATTAACTTGTATTTACATTGTCATTTTGACAGTTGACAGACTCTAATAAAGGCTCATAATTTTATGAACACATTTTCATGTGAAACCTACCAGTAAGTGCTGCTATCATCAAAGGGGTCCAGTTAGTGAACTTAAAGCACTGGTCGGGTGGGATTCCCTTCTTCAACAATCGCCGTAGATTATCGTCGCGACCTTGCATTGTGGCGACAGCTAGTGGTGAGGCAAAATATGGAACGGACTCGGAATCATCAACCAGGACATCATGATTCATGAATAGCTCAATCAACTAAAATTGACATGAATTTGAATGGTTTATGTGTGGAGATAAAGGTAATTATAAAAAAATCTATCGCAAAAAGGCCTATATAATTTAAACAAAAGCACTACCTACAATGTGGTTAGTTTTTACATATTATTTAATATACCAGTATAATATTTGGACTACTTTGCACAATACAGATCTAAACCACCTTTGATATTTTTAAATGCAAATTAACCATAATTCAATGGAACTAGTATGACCTAAAGTCTTAAACTAAACCAGTCCATTCTCAGACTCACTACCTTAGTATGGCCTCCATAAGTTGCCAGTGTCAAGGCTGTAATTCCCATGGCCGTTGTGACATTAATTTTTGCTTTCTTATTCATGAGGTAAAGAGCAACATTCTCATGGCCATATCGAGCTGCCTGCATCAGCGGTGTCCAACTAAATGAATTCGGACGATCCAGTGATGCACCTGGGTTGAGGTAAACTCTTTATATTTGTCCTATGACATATCAATATAGACATCTTAAAATTGGGTGTTACTATGATGTTTTATATGGTACAGACATACAAAAGTATCGCTTTTCCCTTATAATCTGATCACATCATATTTTATGATTACACACCACAACCTAAAGACATACTGCTTTTTTGCTGTATATCAAGAAGTATATATGAATTAAACACTTTGTTGCATAATTAACTTGCATTTGTACCATCAATTCTGTTTCAATACAGTTGTCATATTAAAGACAATACGAAATATTTGCTTAGCAAAACCAACAGAAACCTTGTAATGCTGATTTTTGGTGACGCAAACTAAAAGTTAGTTAATACTGCTGATTATTTAAGTTTCTAACAAATAGATAAAATACATAATCAATATAATCAAATATCTAAAAACTTATTTCTTCAGCAGCTGCAAGTCTAAAAAGTTGAATCCAAACATTTATAAAGTGCTGTTAACCAAACAGGTTACCAACAGAGCTGGGTTTGAAAACTTAGCCGACTAAATAAATGCACCAAAATCCTTCCAACCTTTTATTGATAAAATTCTTACAACTTCTTCATGCCCATTGGCAGCCGCAATATGGAGAAGACTGTTTCCATCCGCATCTGTTGTCTCAACAGATATCCCAGTATTCTGTTCCAATATATGCTGTACCTGCGGATAGTGGTTTTGTATCACATGGTATGTGCGGGTGTATTGAAATGTTCTACTTAATTACAATATATTTTGTGATATATACCGGTAATATTGTGCACTCGATAGGGAAATTTTAATTTGATTATCTGTTATCAATAAAGATATGGTATGATTTTGTAACAAACATCGATAATTAATAAACAAAATAAACATTGGTATTAAAAAGATGTTTAGAACTAAAAAATTTTAAATATTAGACATGCAGCCCATAACAAGGTAGGTAAAAGTAAGATGGGAAATTCCTGTTTAATGTTGGAATTTGTACTGTTTTTGTTTAACTAATTAGGTTTAGGATTCAATCGCTAATTACATTGTCCACAAGTTATTGGCAGATTATTTTCAATAATTTTAGGACCAAACGCACATAGTCTAACCGGCTATGCAGTGTATTGATTGATGGGCAATTTAGTCAACAAGTTTTCTGCAAGTGATCTACAAAATATCATTTTGGCACTCTAACAGTACAGCATTGGCATCTCATGCTGGATACCTTGGTAACTAATGTTTGGTGTTATGGCAAGTGACAAAAAAGGCATAGAACCCACTCTTGCATTAAGTCCAAACGGCACACACAACAGAGCTTGAACCCTTAGACTAGTTTGTATAATAAGAGGGTGTAAATTAAAAAAAATAATCCAAAAACATGGTATAAGCTTGAATGTACACATAATTGTGGTCGTGCAGCAGAATTAACTCAACATCTGTCATACAAACTGGACTATTGCCATACTGGTATTTTTCCCACTTCTCTTAGAAAATTCGTATAATATGACTATTATATCTGGCGTGTCATGCAGTCTACTCTTTCACCACAATTTTTAAAAACAAATTTTTAACTTTACTATGATCTAACTTTGTCAACCTGGCATAAAATAATGTAGCTAAAAACAATAAAATATTACACACAGAAAACAAACTTTCTAATAGCTAATAAGGTTTCATATTGGCAAAGATCGGGTGCCTCTAAATACTACAGGATCGCTTGAATCACTTAGATTGCTACGAAAAGTAATTCTAACCCTGTCTTAAACACTAATCTCAACCCTAGAACTAACTTTAACCCCAACCCTAACATTAATATCTTGGCTTTTGTAATTACGAAGCATAGTAAGCGATCCAAGCGCTCAAAGCGATTCAAGCGTTCTATGCGATCCAAGCGGTCCAAGCGATCCTGTAGTATTTAGAGGTACCGGCAAAGATCAATCAACTAAAATAAAAAGCGACTGGCCCGTATGGAAAGTATCTTACTTTCGAGTGTGCACGCATCAAATATTTACGTGTGCAGTGTGCAAACGTCCAAGAGTGCACACTTCAAGTGTGCATACAATCTCCTTTTTATTACTATTATGTAAAAATCTTAAACAAACATATTATTCTATCCTAAATCTATCGTATCCATCAGATAACATATCCATCTAAGTAACAAAAAACGTTGTTACATTGAAATCACTCCATCATACGTATACACTGGGGAGTAATATTATAAATGAGGTCATTAGACGTAACAATGCCTATTGTTATCGTTGTGCGCAATATTTATACCTCGTGTAAGATTTAGGCCTTTGAAAGATTTGGGAGTTTTGAAGTGGCTGGTTGTACCATTTTCCATAGTTAAATTGATTTGGGCCATGTGTTTTAATATTAATTTGTCATGTGTATAGAAGTGAAGTTCATAAGTTAGCCTACTGTGTAAAATATTTAAAAACCGCAAAATTTGGTAATATCCTTACGTAAAAGTGGAATACAAGTTTTGGAGTTGGAGTAACGTCTTGATATTGCTGGAGTTGCGCGTTTTGTGACGAGTCCTGAATTGTGCTACGTCTGGTTAAGTAGGCGCCGCCAGAAGACGTAACAAACGTACTGACAGTAAATTACCCGAGGACCAGAGGTAGGTTTACAGGTTTGTTGGAAATTATACGATGCTTATACTGCCAGCTCGCGAGCGTGTGTGAAATTACCCAAGTGTGCAAAGACGCAGGGAAAAAAAACTCGAGTGTGCAGCTGCTGTACTTTTCATACTGGGCGACTGGTACCATTTTCCGGTCTTGCTTTAAAGTTTAAACTATAGAATACAATTGATTAGTTTGGCATACTTACTTTGTTAGGCTCTCCATCTTCAACAGCTTTCAACAGTGAACGTATACTTTGAGGAACAGTTATTGATGAGTTGTCCATTTCCATCTTAAAGTAATGAACCCGATAATTAATGTTTAACTTAACAACGTCTAATTATGTCGGAAGTCTTAATGTGTTATTATAGAAAACGGCTTTCAATAATGATTTATAATATAGAAAATGAAACTTAACGTAACAACCTAACAACTTTAAAGAAACAACTTTCTCCAAAATGAAAACAAATACAGGGGAATTCCCTAAACCGAAAAGAATTAATGACATATATCACAGGCATTTTTATTAAATTAGGAGAGGACATATTTATTTTTTCCGTAAGTGTAAAAAAGGTGTTGTAGTCGAAAAAAGTCGTTATTGTTTTACCTTAAACCACTAGATCAGGGGTCCGACAAAGTAGCTTGGATGATTAGTGCGCCGTTTTTATCCGTATGGTTGTAGCTTCGAAACTGGTTACTAGCTAATCGGCTGTGTCTTTGGACAACCCAGTTAACGAAACTTAATTGGTTTGGGCCAATGGATTAATGGGTTTTACCAAAATTGAAGGAACGTCCCAGTCATACACAACACATTGCAATGGCTTTCATAACTCGACGGTAAGCTTGAGATCATATGCAAAAATAGCTCACTTACGCAATACGAAGTAATTTGGCAATTATCTGGGGGAAAACCCCTTGCGTTTTTCCATTCGCAGGGATAAACATGACTATCTTATCCTTAACAATGTAATCAAATGCTTATTTAATCGTTTTATTGATTAATTTTCAGAATGCAGCAGTTATAACAGTAGTGTCAGAGATGTAACAAGTTGTTCCCTCCTTGTGAAAAGTAAAAATCAGTTGTCTCAAAACAATTAAATTGTTGCTTGCATTATCACCTATACGGACTCCACGTAACCGTGCTCAATATATATACCCTATATTTTTAAAGAAAGAAACTCAACGGGGACACCATAACTAACATAATTAATAAAAGATATGGAGAAATTTAATTTAAATGCTAAAACCAAAAGTATTAGACGGAAGCATTGTTTTAGTGGCTACTATTTAAGCAGAGTGAATGCTCGTCAGGTACAGGGTTGCCATTTGGCCTTTTTCACGGCCAAATTTCAGAAATTTGGCCGTACCAAAATCGTCCCGGCCGCAAAAAAAATAGTTTGGCCGTGCGGAAAATCTGGCCGAATTTGGCCGCATACCCATATTGTCAAGTTTTTGGCCGAAGCGTCCTATTATTTTTACGCTACAGTCGAAATAAAGGAAAAAGAGAGACAGTATATGGAAATAAATTAATATTAACTGTCTCATTTCCAAATCACAAAGCTGATTATGACGTTTTAAAATAAAATAATAACTGTAGGTATTCCTATATAGTGTATGAACGGGTTCGACAAATCTGGAGGAAATCAAAATTATACAATTTTTCAACAAATAAAGAGATAAATAGCCCAATTGGCTAAATTAAATAGGTTATTTTGCAGTTTATACAAATTGGCCGAATTTTGGCCGTAAAGCAAAAACAGTTTGGCCGTAAAGCGTACTTTCCGTCTGGCAACCCTGGTTATAAACAGTAGAAAAACGGGCATAAAGAAAATGGGTATAGCCCGTTGTACAAAACGATCTTACATGCGCCTTACACTGTTAAGCTTAAAATGATAAGTAATGTTAACTATATCGAAGAAAGGAAACTAAATATTTATGGTTAAAGAAAATCAATAATTCTCCAAATCCGTTGCATCGACGTGGATTCGAAGAAAGATGGTGTCACCACTGACGTACGAGCTACTTTCTATGACGTTGTGTGCTACGAACAATGGACAACCGGAAGCGATGTTCATGTCGTAAGTTGGCTTCTTGAACGATGATGACGTAGGATCCGGTTTGAATGTGTCGGATAAATGACGTCGGTCCATTCCTTGATCAAGTAGCATCAGCGTCACCTAGTGAGAGAGTATTAGCTCCATAGAAATAATATATAATGTAAATACCTTTTGACGAAATGGCCAGGGAAGCAAAGCGTCGTATTCTCCTTTCATGACAACGAAAAATAGAGACATGTGTGTTCCTTTGCCTGAATGGGTTAAATAGATCAATACGGAGTCATAAGGGCCATGGTGTCTTCATACCCATTCCGTCGCCATTAAGATAAACTCGCGCGCACATCTTGTAACCATAGCGACTCGTATAAAATGGTTGACTGTATAGAGACATATACCCAGGGGTTTGAATATCCTGTCCACTTACAAATATAACAGTCTACAGATATATACTGATTTCATCGTATAAGATATCTATGCTTACCTGAAACCGCTGATCCATGTCGGCGATTCTGACGTCATACACACCAAGCTGACGTTCAAATGTGTCGATAACTTGCGTCAGTCCATCTTGAAACAATAAGACGGTCGATTAGTTAAAACATCAATAGCTACAAAATTACCGACGTGTTCTACATATACACGTGTTCAGGTATTCACAAAGTGATATTGTTTGGAATTATTTTCCTTTATTTGTGTAAATTGGAACACGTATAGTACCACGTGACTACAGTCAGGTGATGTCTTACCGAAATCCATACTTTGCGCTCTGCTACCATTAGTGGATTCAATCTTCGT
>CH002827.1:1297570-1310008 GCA_000149265.1 Ciona savignyi | reverse complement strand
TTTTTAAACAGACATTGCATTATAATCAGCAAACATACAAAAAAATAATATGGTTTTAATTAGCTCACAATTTTGAGTTGACACTTTTGACGTCCCTTGTTTAAACTGTTTTTTTTTATATAGTAAAAACAAACCTGTTATACCAATGTTATATTAATAATTAGCTCACATTTTTTGACAATGTTTAGTTCCTTCAGGTTAGATCTGCCTTGCGATGCAAAACTGTGTTTGACATAACTATTTATTGCACGACATATTATTACCCTACAGTTGCTGGAGTACCTTGTTCGAGACTACATTAAATATTGGTACAATGGGCTCTCAGATGATCCGGAGTTTATTTATTGTTCCCTCGTCACCATTCATGATGTCATCAGAACTCTTTCTTCAAGGTATCTATCATTCAATAATATGTGCATGATATATTAGATATTTACTAGTATGTTTAGGTAAAGAATATTGATATCGATGGATATAAAAGGAATTTACTGTAATGAAGTTGTTTAGTAGATGTTGACACAGGTCATGACTACAAATCCTGCTTTAATTTTTATTCTGACCGTGTTCTGCACTGATCTATTGGTCAAGGCGTTTCATTTTATTCTGACAATTTTCTATGTAAACGACTGTAAAGCATGAAGACAATGTACGTTGTCTAAAGCCCTTTAATAAAAATTGATTTACCACATATCAAATACAAAACATTCTGCATTATCTACAACAACTTGAATGTCGGCAATAGGTAAAATACAATCACCTTTGTTATAAAGTTGTACATTGCCTTACAAAGGGATATGCCTATCAGCTAACTATGATATTATTTTCATCACTGTCAAAAACCAGGTTCAGTGACATTGACTGGCAACCTTACTTAACCAAGAATTTAGTGGAAGATTTCGCTTCACACGTAAAGTTTTTTCGAAAGGCACAAGATGAATTGAAAGCCTCACAAGTGAGTTTCTTTGTTTATTATTTAAACGAACAAGTCTTCTGTCAAGAAAATCCTAGTAGACGGCCTTTCCTCTTTTAGAAAGTTAATTTATTTTTCATTCATTAAAAATAAATCAATATTTCTAATGTCATTGCCCTCTATGTTTAAGCTGGTTCTAATAAGTTCCACGAACACTCATTTTCATAAATAGAAAATTCATATTGGTGTAATGGTAACATTCATGTAATTTTTTAGTAAGTTAGTTGTTTATACCAAATATTGTACCATAACACAGCAACAGATACATGGTCATAACGTCTGCCAGATGCATATTATTTCATTTGTATTTATTGGCTTGTTTTTTTTCAAACAAGGCCAAGTATGTAATATTAATAAAAAGCCTTTTATTTTAATATAGACGTAATTTTATATATTTACCAAATTTCTTTGTGTCACATGCCATATGTAACTGTCCATTTAATACGCTGCTAAATATTACATTGTTAATGCTTTTATGGGAATTTAGGAAGATATATTGTCATGGAAACTCAGGGTAGAGTCTATGCAGGTGATTCTTAATATGTTTCTGCTTTTCGCATGTACAATTGAGTACCCCATCATCAATCAATACCTTTCAGTTTCTCATTAAATTTCTTATTGCACGGTTTTTCTGTCATCTCTCCTAATTAATCTAACAAGATTTAATTCCTGTTTCTGCACGACTAGTTTCAAGTAAATTGTTCTGATTAAAATTTTGATTGTATAATTTATCATAATTGTCATTTTCCTTAGTATTTTTAGTGTTAATTGATGTTATTTTATTGTAATATGAAGAAAATGGGTTATATTTTCGTGAAATGACTTGACATGACTAACAAGTTAGTATCATGTACAATATAGTATTAATGCTATACTATAAATCAATTTAAATTTATCCTCAGTCTGAGTAATTCATTTACTTAATATATCATATCTAAACCTACACTACTGCAATTTTTCGATGAAAGACCGATTTAAAATCCCTTTGTTTATTAATTCAAATATACATTCAATGTCTTTGTTAGCAAAGCAAACAGGAACCACCATTGTTAATGCTTGTGACAGGTGTGACAGTCTGCCAACTGTTTTGCAAGAGGGTATTATTTAATCAAATTGAAACGTTTAAGAATGCTCTTTGCTAATTTGCAATTATTTACTTCATTTGGGGAAATAAAATTAGTGAATTCACAACTAAAAATAAAAGAGTGTTGTTTTTCAACAGTATCAGCGCCAATATTCTTTGATACTTTTTGAGCCTGGCAGTGATTGTGTTGTCAAAATTTTAAAGGGTAGTTAAAAAAAACAGATTATCCCAAAGCATATATAACCAAATACAATAAATTATTATTATTTTGCATATGCAATAGCTGGATATTTAAAACCCACAAAAATTGTATACAAACATTTTGACGCTGATGTTCTTATTTAATTGATATCTATGAATGGAAACATACAATTCACTCCAAATTTTAACAGATGTAGTAGTAGGCATTTAGATTGAAACACAAAATAAATACCGAAATAAAAATAAACAAATTTACCCTTAAAAATCACCAAATTTAATTCCATACGAGTTTAATACATTGTTACCACATATATGCAACAGTTGGACACTTAAAACCTACATACTTCAACACAAAATTCCAAAAAAAATAAAAATAAACATAACCACAGAAAAATATGTGATTGCTCGTTTTATACCCCCCAAAAAAATGTTTTTTTTAAATCATAAAAAAAGCACAAGAAATGTCCAATCGGAATAAAGCATTTAAAGATGTTGATGTGGCAAATTTAGTGTGATCACAATCACAATAGTCAAACTCCAGAGATGCCAGGAATATAAATAAAAGGCCTGTTTTACACTGATAGCCATTGCAAGCTGATATTACGACTAATATTCTTTGTAAGCTGATACTCTTTTGACTGAATCAAACAATTTCCCTTAAACTTTAAAGGAACTTATAGAGGTATATATGAAAATAAGTGTTACAGCATTCCAGTTTTTAAATCTATATTACTATTTATAGCACCACTACTAACGGTGCCTTATCGAGTTTAGTAATTCTGTGCATGAACAAAGGTCACATTTAATTTAACTTGCACCACAAGCTAAGTACACATTATGTTGTATGACTATCTTATGAATAGATTTTTATTTATTATATATTGTATAAATTTGTAAATAAAAAAAGGACAAAATTAAAAAAGTAATTAAAGTAATATCCCTGTTTGCGCTATCCCCATATTAGTCCTATTCCAATAAAAATCAAACCACCTCCCCTCAACCCATATTAAATATGTAATTGGTTTTGTTTTACGCCCAAATATGGAAACAATAAATATTTAAAGTGTGTTTAATACCTTTGGTTGTTTATCTTTGTTTAAAAAATGTCTTTGACCCTCTCTAGTTGGTGTGCGTAGATTCAATGCATTCATATTCTAAAAGGTATAGAACTTTGAAAGTTGGCTCACAAGAATGTCAGATAGTTGTTTTAACTGTCTATATGAATGTATGATAACCATTTAAACTTAATAGTCACTGTTTCTTGAATCACCGCAGCATGTTCATGAAACCAACTGTGTGTTGGTACAAAATCGTGTAAGCGTTTAAAATTATATCAACTGGTTACGGTAGTGGAACAAAATTAAAATATTTAACTCTTATCATTGGTTTCCACACACATCAATTACAATATTTATAAACTGAATTGTTTTCTGTAGGCTGGTATAGCAGTATTCAGGTCTTTCTTTCTCTCTCTTTATAAACCAGACATTTATGGTTTGCATATCGGACATTTTGTAATTATTCTTGTCTTATTTGTTCTTAAATTCTTTTAGTACAGAGTACCCCATATTACATATTATTGTCTTACCTCATTTCTGCACAACATTGGTAATCAGTGTATCATATTTTTTTGTGATGCAGTTTGAACTTTTTCCTTTTACCACTGTAGAGTCATAATTTGATTCACTTAACTTATAACAACCACCGATACTGTCCACAGACAAACAATTCCAATGGTGACGTGGCAGACACCACCACAACCAATTCACCAATGAACAAATCAGATGGATCTGATAGTGGTTCAGATCAAGTAAGATCATATGATTTACAGTCGATATAATTGCTATTTTATTTTTTATTCGAGTTTGCTACTTGTATGAAAGTTTTTCAGGGACCAAAATCCTGATGCACGCCGTGTGAGTAAAAAATTTCACTTGCAAATTAAAATAATAAAACTAATTTATGTTTAACGCTACTGTTTTCTATTCAACTGACGTATAGGGGAATAAAAAACAAATCCTCATCATTGCGTCCGTTTTTATTATACGCATGGTGTGTTTACTCCCGTTTCTCGCGATTTACTCGCATTACTCGTGAGAGCTTCTACACAAGAGTAAATTCTAACTCGCTCAAAATTTGATTAATTTTTGGGTCTGTCCACGTTGCAAACTTACATAAAAATATTCATAGATTTAATTTAAAGTTTACATTAGTGTCTTGGATTAGTTTTTTTGTTAAGAAACAATTAGACTAACTTAAGTTTAACAAGGAATTACAGTCGTGTAAGTTTGCTAATGTAAAATTAAATTCTTTCCTCCAGTCTCTCGACAGCATCTTGGATTATTTTTTTGATTTCGAGATAAAGTTTGCGAAAACTTGTCGAGAGTTGGTTACAACAAGCCATAAGAAACAAATTGAATATTTGCAGGTAGTATATTTATTTAGTTTAGATTACCGATTGTATAATGCGAAATAATACCAAATATAACAAACAATGATTTTTAACTCTGAACTTTCTTAAAACCCATATTGCCATGTCACCACCCTCGTAAATATATAGAAGGCCATAAATGTATGACCACTTACAATTGGGCCACATTATTGGATAGCCAGAATTTTGTAACCTGTCAACTATTTTTTGGGTTCTTGTCTCTGTGCGCTGACCACAGATGACCGGTTCAATGATTTCATGCATTTGAAAATAGATGTTGAAAGTTAGCTAGACTTTGTATTGATTTGTGGTGCTTAGTGTTAGATGGATATGTTATTTGTAGCCTGGTGGTAAGGGGAAATCGGTATTAATGAATTTATACATGTTGCCGTCGAATTCTCAATACATTTATTCAATCTTAACAAATTTTTTTACAAAGAACACCAAAAAAAGTATCATATCGTGGCATTGTAAATAGTCATCATTAATTTAACAAACATTGTTTATTTCTTCAGGATGTGTGTGAGGTTTTGTTGTATCTTCTGCTTCCTGTGGATGAATTCCATTGCAGACCGCTCAAGTACATGATGAGGGTAAGCTGACTCTATAAGTTGTAATATTGATTGTAGCATTGTGTTTCAAAAAACAAGAGTGTTTAACGGTGATATTTTTAATAAAAAATTGGTATTTTAAACATTTAAAAGGTGTATTAAAATTCCTTACAATTTAGGACCTATCCAATACTATACTATGCTTACATAAATTGTCGCATTTAACATTATTCCTTTGAATCCTTAGTCATAATTACTAAGAAATTCTTACATTTATATTTATTTTAATCTTGGTATGTAGGAGGTACTTGTACATGGCGTCTTCCTTCCACTGTTCAAACTGTATAGTGATCCTGACTACCTCAATCAGTACGTCAATTGGCTGGTGAGTAGCATTTAATTGCTCTGTGCCATTCAGTAACTGGTAGCGTCGCTATTGCGGAGCAGTTGTCTTGGAATTGGCTTTCCAGCAACAGCATTGGATATGTGCCCTGCAACCTAATTATACACTTGAATGTTCCAAGAGGTAGAATAATTGATTGTGGTTTGTGTATTATGAGAACCATTGCAATCATTCCTTGACCTATTTTTTTTACTAATTCCTTACCCTGATATTATTAACTTAGTGCGAATGTACATTGAAAGACAAAGTATTATTTTCAATGTATTTTTTTCTAATGTAAGGCCATTACCAAACTCCACATACAAAAGGTAGTACGGTATCTGCAAATCCCAAACACGAGATGCAGTTTACCAATAACAAATTTAATAATCATAAATTTAATTTGTGCCGCAGATTAGCGAGAACTGCATTACGAGTGAGTGGTTTTTAAAAGTTCTGCGACACAGCACGGAGGTGGGGGAACTGCATGCTGTGAGAGAGAAATGTGACGAAGAAATGGAAAGGATCAGAGCAAAAGACTCCGTTGGTAACGGTGAGTACTTCGATCAACCTCATATCTTTTCAGTTGAATCATCTGTCCTGTACGCCACAAAAATAAAGCAAACAGCATAAAATTTAAATTGAATATGTTTTGTTTATTCTAAAAGTTCAGCAAACAGCATAGAATTAAAATTAAATATTTTTTTATTGATTGAAAAAGTTTAGCAAAGCAACATGCAGTTCGCCTAGCAAAAAGTAATTGTTGTACCTTTAAGTTTTAAATTATTCGAATGGTTTGTTGTTGAAATAGGATCTTTGTGTGAACAAAATAGCCTTTTTTTACTGCAGATCCAGCAGTGAAGCAGCAGCTGGGCAGTATGAGGTACGTAAAGTCACTTTGCGAGCGCCGGATCCGAAATCAACGTGAAGGGAATGTGTATACTGATAATTCGGACCTTGTAAGTTAGAACCAATTTGTATGCTGTGTTAAGTGTATGTTTTTTGTTTAATTTGGTTATATGAATCGAAATCAGCCACAGTGAATGGGGAGTTGTGTCAGTGGGAAAGGTAGGTTGTCTTTGTCATCTAAACCCATTATGCTTTGCTTCAAAACTGAAGAAACATATCAATCATAGACAACACATTGCAGAAGTTTTAGTAATCTGATGGTTGGTGTGATGTATTCTGACTATTACCCATGTGATCGTGATCTCTGACTATTACCCATGTGATCGTGATCTCTGACTATTACCCATGTGGTCTTATGTTTGTTTTCAATCCACAGAGAGGAAACATATAATTTATAAAAATTAATATATCAATTAACAGGACTTGGAAGGCTACCAGACGGAAAAAAGCAAGTTGTACAACTTTCCCTTAAGTGCTGTGCTAAGGAATAATATTGCTCTTCAGATCTTTATCGGTACGAAATCAAAACATTTTAGAAAATTTAACTTGATTTTTTTAATGATATAAAGAAACACTTATTTGTCTGTTTACTGAGATAATAATATGAGTAATAAATGTTTAGTTGTCAACATGGGCCTACAATAACTAAGTTTCTGCTTGCATAAATATAATGGTTATTTAATCCCAACACCACATCTGCCCTACCATTTACATAATATCATCTCATTTCCCATTCAGAGTACATGCAATCAGTGAATGGGCAGGCTTACCTGTTTTTCTGGTTGACTGTGGATGGTTACAGGGCATCTGCAGAACAACAGCTGAATGAAGTGAAATTGCAGCAACTACAAGGTACCAACTGTTGAGTCTAAATTGTTTTTAGTTCTGGACTCTTGTCAGGATAAACATAGTATTAAGATATCCTTGCTACTTCTATATTTCTCCCTTACCCTTTATTAATTAAGCAATGGAATCAGCAACAATTGTCAAAAGTGATCTAATATTTTTAAATTTATTTCTTAAATCAATAAGCAAATGTTACGATGTCCTTACAGGCGCCACACAAAGCACTCCGGATATGGAAATGCTGCGAGCCATCGGACACAATATATACGATCAATATCTCAGCAAACATGCAAGTATTTCTTATTTCCAAACACAGGTCCATGTTGCTCTGGTGCAAATGTGTAGCCCTGTAATCCAGGACACATACATAGCATCATAGCTACCCTAACTAAGTACATGAAGATAATGTATTCTGATGTAATGTTTATTTAATAAGCACCAGGACTTTACAAATTCTAACAGCTGTTTTCTTTCCTAGTAATGCATTTTTATGTCTTACTTTCATGCTGTTATTTTCTTATGAGAATTTAAAGCACATTCTGTAGTGACGAGACTGTGACCTACATTTTTAGTCCCGGCTCTGCCATAGACATTCCTATAATGTATTATAACTTACAATAAAATTTATCCGTTGTTCTACAGGCTGATCCCAGGGTAACACTTGAGCCAGCTGTTGATCGAGCTTTAAAAAAGAAACTCGATTGTGGAGAGCCATCTCCATATGTATTCGATGATATACAACAAAAGGTTCGTTTTTTCGTCAGACCCAACTAATATTTAAGCTTTTATTCAATTCCATTTTTCCTTAAGTCCGCCCAATATTTTTTAGTTTATTATGGAAAAATTACTCTATGCTGAAAATAATATTGGCCACCAATGCGCATTTCAGGTGTTCTTGACAATGCAAAAAGACGAGTCATTCTTCCCAGCTTTTAAAGCAAGCTCCTTCTACATGAGGCTGCTGGCTGAGCTGGACCTTTTGCGTGAAAGCAGCCTCACGTCCAGTGACACGAATGGATCAGTGTCTGGTTCGGTAAGGTTTATATTTCAATAAAGAAAAATCAATAGCAGCCGCAAAAATAAATTATATTTTCAAAACAACAGGTAAACAAAACTTTGTAAGATAAATGCTTTAGTGTTTTTTTTGTTTGTTTCACTTTATGCATAGTTATTATACATATTAAGCACTTGCTACAATAGCAATAAAATTTATAAAGAGCCGTATCAGAAGGATAAAAGAGCCGCATGCCGCTCTGAAGCCACAGGTTGCTGCCCCCCTATGAAATTGAAAAAACCACTATATTGATAAAATTTTATTCATGATACAAATCACTCATAAGTTGATCAGTACTGGACTGCTAAAGGCTTTGTACAATGCTTATTGTGTTACTTTATTTTGGTTTAATTTGGCTCCTTCGATACATCCAAGAAAAATAGCATGGATAGTATTAATAAGAAAGCTAGAAAATGCTTAAACTACAGAATTTTAAACATGTCAGTAATTTAATACACTTCTAACAGTATAAAAAAAATTTAAACACAATATTAACAAAAGTTAATTGCGACAGAATTTTCAAATTAGTTGTTTTATAAATTTATATTTACTAATTTAAACCTTGAACCTAAAGCAATATCCACTATTCTAGCACTTGAGTTGTACAATCTGAGTTATTTGATTTACCTACTAATTTAGAAAATGTTTTAACAGTCATTAGATGAAATGGCGACCTCTGAAAATGATGAAGTTAATAAACTAACTGCAGTTATAACACAAACTGGTGAGTATATACTATATATGCAACTTGTGTTTGTAGTCAAAGTAAATCACCTGTTCTTGGCCAGGAAAGTTTTACAAGGAGTCAGTCGATTTTTTAATGGATAGCTATGTTTTTTTAGGAACACTTACTGAGAGACTTAAATAAAATAAAACCAATACAATTGAATAAACATGCGTTTAAAATTAAACAACCCTGTTATTTCTTGGTTGCAAAGTTTTTTTTTCGATAAGATAAATAAAGTGTGACGAATGTACTCTAACCTACAACCAGTGATGGGATTCAAGAGGTTCGCATGAGTTTGGTCGAACCCGTTATTGGAACGTCGGGATAATCACCGATCCGATTCTTGCTTTTTTCAGACATTAGACCTTTTAGGGAACCTGTTGTTATTAAGTACGATACAAAAGAGAACCTGTTCTTAAAATTTAATCCCATCATTGCCTACAACCCTTTCTATAAAAAGTTTCCAACATCTGCACATCATCAACAGGGATATGCAAGGAACACGGCAAAACGTATGCCATGTTCGCCGTGACAGTGACTCGACATTGGGGGAATGAGAGGCTGGAGACGTGGGATACTTTCCGGAGGTTCAGAGAGTTCTATGATCTTCATCTTAGATTGAAAGAATATGTGAGTAATAATTTGTTGAATTCTATTTATAACTTTCATACAAAAATATTTTTATTCCCTCTATAACAAGGGTTTTTAAACTTTTTAATCCGCCCCTCCTGGACACTAATCCTTATAATTCACGCCTTAACTAATATTAAGAAAGTAAAAAAAAACAGTTATTTATTTGCACACTACTTGTCAATGAAAAGGATGTATCTGTAAGGATATAGCTTATATAAAAACACACCTGATTTTTTGTATATATTTTCTTTATGTCTTCTTTACGAGCACAATTACAAGATAATTTGCGGCCCCTTGTAAATCTTTTGCGCCCCCCTGTTTAAGAACTCCTGCTCTATAAGCTTCAGTCAAATCTCGTTACTATGTCACCTCGCTACTAAGATACTATACTCTATTTACAGTACAGTATACTGTAGCCGTTTTACACAGCTTTGTTACTTTGCCACATTACCTTGATCCTGACCAGTGGCATACTAATGAGATATGACTGTATGTTATAACTTTTAGTTTCGCTTTAAACCAACTTTACCTCATCCTCATCTTAACTACAGGGCTCCAACTTGGGCAACATCCGATTCCCTGGAAAGACCTTCTTTAAAGATTTAAAGGAGGACTTCCTGGACCGGAGGAAAGCTGAGCTCAATCAATACCTCAACTCGGTGTTATCAATTGATCATCCGACGAAGGCAATGGAGTGTCTGCACACTTTCCTTGATGCCAAGGCTTACCAGAAGAATACGCGAACATTTGCAAGCAAGGTCGCTATTTGTCTGCTCTTTTTAACTTGGTTTTTGTCACAAGTTTCAAGACTTTTGATTTTGTAACATATTTTTGGCCACACGGATATAAAATAACAGTAAATAATAAAATGAGATATTGTTAATTTCTCTGTTGGTATGATTGTGGTAATATTGACTTTTATATACCAGATTTACAGTTTGTCATTCTGAAATTTGTATTGTTAGTCAAACATTTTTATAAATTTCTGATCTCCTCACTTTCTGTATGCATCCAGATGGATATGATTATGCGGGAATCTGCTCAGAGCGTCGCCAATTTTGTCAGCCAGGCTCCGGACAACTTCATCGGAGGAATCCAGCGCGCATCGGACAAGGTGTCCGACGGCATCCAGAAGTTCTCAGATAAACTTCCGGGCTCGAAACTTCCCGAGGACCACCCCATCGAATACAGTGTGAGAATTTTTGTATGAGTTTTTCGTGAAAAATCTGTGCCTTGAGAAAGGATCAAATTAACTGCAAGTCAAGATAGGTTGTGTTAAGATACAATTGTGATATATGTAAAAGTAATAAATTGAAAAAATTGATTTTAAGTTCACATTTTGTTGCCTTTTTTACCAGTTACTTGTGTATCCTTTTTCACTAGTTTAAACCCATCGGATTTAATGGGTTCTACTGAATTAAAGGAACGTCTGCATCATGCACAACACGACACAATGCAGTAGTTCCGGTAACCCGATGGTGGCGTCGCGGTGGTTTGCTCTTTTGTAAACCCCCTTGGTTTTGTAATTCACGGGGACAAACATGAATATCCTATCCACAATTCCCCCTCTAACTTGCCTGTAATATGAATATTTGTGATCGTAGATCGAAAACAACATTCCGCTTCGCATTCTTCTCCTTCTGATGGACGAAGTGTTCAACCTAAAGCAGCAGAACCAGTGGTTGAGGCGGCAGAGTGTGGCCGCGCTGCAACAAGTCGTAACTGCTGTGTTTGGCGACAAATGGAACCGGAAAATAGTTGGTTACGTGGATAACGCCGTCTCTGCTCCACAGGTAATACGGCCTTTTAACCTTAAATTTACCACAGGATAGAATATTTATGTTCTTCTTGTGTGAAAAACGTAAGGGGAGTTTTACGTTCGTGTTTAACCAGATAGGCTTAATCCACTGGGTTCATGTGACGACCAACCAATGCCTTGTATATAAACTTACCAAGAAATCGGTCGTTTAACATAGTTTCACCACCTCTTAAAAGCCTCAAACGTGCGAAATATTTCATTCCTGCAATAAATCCCGTATTCAGGTAAGCGAGTACATCCGCAAATTCCAAGAATCATTCTGGCCGGGTGGGATTCTTGCTGAGGCCACCACACCACGTGACGAAGCAACAACCATGCGAACAAGAGTTCTCGCTAAAACCAAGCTGCACGGCGTGATACCGGGTAAGATTCTCTGTTTGTTTTTCTCGGTCTGTTTTTATTTGATTGTTAAATGCGAATTTCGTTTACTACAAAGCCTGTCTGATAGGATAGAATATTCATGTTTATCCCGGTGAATGGGAAAACCATGGGGTTTAACACACAGGCAATCGTCAGTCACCTCGCGCCCACTGTCGGCTTGTTGTATGGCGAGTTGGTATAATTAGACTGTGACTTGAAATTTATTCATATATATTGTATTGTTTAGATGAGCTTCGGCCAGTAATGGGAAACGAGACAAGTCGTCATGGAATGGCGCGCTTGTTTGAACTTCTTCAACAAAAGCCGCTCAACACTCGATTCTGTTACGTCCTTCTGGAAGGTTTCTTATACCGGGTATTCCCCGAAAATAGGTATGTTGATCATTTTTTATGGTTTATAAGAACCAACTTTCCTTGATCTCTTGCCTAGTTGTCGTCTCTTTGTTTTTTG
>CH002827.1:1284558-1297338 GCA_000149265.1 Ciona savignyi | reverse complement strand
CATGCGATCGTTTGAGTCGTGACGTAAGCATTACGTCAAAATGCAATGATTAAACAAATTTTTCGCTTTCATTTGCCTATAACGTCGTAATAGTACTACATTGTCGTCACCATCGCACATTGCAACCACAATACAACAAAAGTGATTAACTGGGAGTTTCACCCTCAAGAAACTACATTTTAGGTGCTATTGCGGCCAAAACAAGTTCTATTTCAATGACACCACACCGTTGATACTTTTTTGTATGGTTTCCGTGCAATTTACTTTATCCTGTACATCTGAGATTATCCATTCGCATACTGTGGCGATATTACCGATAGCACCATGTACATTGTCTTCGTCCTTCGTGCAATCCGTCGAAACAAGTGGTTATCTTAATCGTACAAAGCGACAGTTATAAACCGTACATAGCGACAGGACTGCATTTCATACCGAATTTCGTATTCGTAACAGCATAACCTCTTCACCCACTGCACAACAACCGTCAACAATTGCAAGATGTTTTATTTAAAGCACTTTATGACCGAATGAAGACTCAACTTACCTCAAGTCTAAACGTGTTGGGTCATTCAAAATCCTCGTTCTGCTTTATATGCATTGACATGTACCTGATTGTTCGAGACACTGTTTGATTGCTTCATTGTAACCGTAGATTTTGACCCCGTGAATTGTACGTTCGGTTTTGTTGGTTACAAGCTAAATCGGGGTTTGTTACAAATTGTTTTTTTTAAGTCCCACTTTATCAACCTGATTTTGTTTTATTCTTAAAATACGTTCTATTATTCGGGAGATTTGTCCTAACCCTAAATTTAAGTTGGTTTTAAAGAAATTAGATCGTAACAACCTTTTTTTTTCACTTTCCCTCAATGAAGTCTACCGAAAACGATTGTAGTCGAATGAACCAATCTGCAGCCGCCCAACACTCTTGCAACGTCAAATTCTCTTTTTTGTACCAATTATTCACCAGATTGCATTGATTAGCAGCAACGTTTTCTTTTACCCGTCGTCATCTCGTACATTTGTGCATAGTGCAATAGAAATCCACCTATGTTGTGTAACACCCATGAAATAATAAAAACTGCACTGTGAATTCCTTTGTTTGAGGAGCTTAGTCTATTTTGATTTGGTGGCTAAACTGCCAAATTTCAACATTTACACGAAAACCCTACGTTGCAAATGAGCCAAGAGAACCATATACAGTTTTGCATAGTTCGATTTAAGCAAGTGAACAGGCTCGAACTCCTCACTAATTAAGGATGACGAGAAAAACAAACTTGCAGGCTTCTCCTGTTCCTTGTAGAACTAAATGTACTAAAGACAAGTAAGTCGGGTCTCTCCGAAAGTGTATCTGATGATGTTTCAAAATAAATAGGCTGCAAGTTGCGAAAATCTGGCCATGCACTAGCACTAACGTTACAAATTGAAATTATTTTCCATTAATCGTTATAGAATGTGTAGTGTAATCAATTATCCATAACCCAGCATACACACTTAATAAATTCCAATATTCTTTAACATTGTTATTTATATTTTCGACGCGGCAAAGTCACGAAATGAAATCGACATTAAACCAAGTTTCCCATGCATTCCAGTCCTTTGCAGTCGGGGAAGGGCAGGTCGGGAGGAACAAAGTTTGTTTCAGTTGTTACCACCATAACTGAACCACCGGGGACCGGGAAACTTAACTGAAAAAAATGTTTGGATGAATAATATTAGAATTAATAGAACCGAGTCGTTACTGTAATGGCGCAGTGCACAGTTATCACATCATTTCACCCTCCACAGTGTTTTTGCAGGGCTATTATCATGTGATTAATTTTTATAATTTCATGGAAACTGGGCAAGTTACTCGGATATGGTCGGTAAACTCTGTGTATTTTTACAACACAGTATAAGCATTTTTACGGTAGGAGTGACGTTTCCTTAAGGCATAGCCAATGATATACCTAAATTCTTAAAAAATAACCTGCTTCTTGTCTGCCCAAATGTAGGCTAATTTACTTAAATAATCTAAACCCAAAATTTTTGAAAAGAGGTAGCTTGATTTTAAGTAACATAAATTAGTGTTACGGGATAATTGGAACAGTAATGCACAAACCTCAACAAAGAAAGCCAGCCACCCACTAGGTGGAGCAGTGTACGTTGCGCTGAACTGAGTATCACTGTGTTTGGTGACTCCGTCGAACACCCAGAGGATATCCTGTAATACTGGCCCTGAGGTTGGGTCCGTTTCGTTTAGTTTGTACCGTCGGAAATCTCTCCTGATAAAATACTAAATTATATGGGTTGTGTAATAAAGCTCACATGTCACTTCTATGCCGAATAAATTACTGTTCCAATTATTCCGTAACACTAATTTGTTGTTAACAACTAATTTGGTATTTAATTAGGGTGGTTGTACTCTATTTACCTCTTTGAAGATTTCGTTACAGCATACCACGCTCTCACAAGGCTAGGTTTGCTGGGCGAAACCACATTTATCGTACCTTCAGCACTGCTGCTGTTTAGAACCCATGACACTTCAGGGAACGAGTAACCCTGAATGTCGGGTAGTTTTGTTCGCGTATTAATAGCACATACAAATCTTATCTTCCAATTAAGAAACAAAAACAAATGCTGGCAGAAGCAAAATGCTTAAAAAATAATACTATTATTGATAATTAAGCTACCACGATGCTCCTAATCTAAATCTTCCATCGAGTAAAATAGTATGTCACTGTGTCTGGTATTTTAAACCGACAGTCGACGTAGAGTAATATCTGACGATTGATGTCTGATAACGTTCTTACGTTTTCCTATTTACATAGATAAACATAAATCTTCTAACCAAACTTACTATCTTTCCTATTAGTTAAAACAAATTTCTCTTGGTTTACCTTCATTGTACTGATATAAAAACTCTCCACATTATGCAAAATATCAACTTCTTTGCCATCGCAAGAGTGATCGGTGTTGGGCAGCATAGAGAGATACGTTGGGCCGCTTAGTTGGTTCAGGTAATAGTAGGAATCGTCCGGTAGGAAGAATTCGTCGCTACCCGTGCTAATAATCAGCTTTGGCATGGTGAGTCGGTCCTTGTATGCTGTTGAAATAAGCAAATAGGCATGTCTACTTAATTTGAACTGTATAACTAACAATAAGGGACATTTCTTTAATTGAAATATCTATAATTTAGTAGCAAATGAGATATTTTAGTTTGATTTAAAAAAAATGGAGACACTATAATTTAAGTGTTAATTTAAAAACACAACAATAACTCAAATGCAGTCTTATTACAACAGGATATCCATGCTCATCCCGATGGGAAAATGCATACGTTATCATGAAGGCCATCGTCAGATGTACCCGCCGTTGGGTTTACTGGAGATATTGCAATCAGGTGTATTTGATTAAAGAAATGTTGCTGTTTTAGTGCAATCAAAGATTCCACTGGGTAAAGGAGACGTCAATAAGTGCCTTGTCGCAGGACACAATCAAATGACCGATGGCTGCTAGTTTTATATAAACAAGCTTTCTGCTTAAGACTAACGCTTTATTGACCGAACTATCCTGCCAGGCAGTAAAAAATTGTACCCACAAATTGGGTCCACAATATCAGCCAAGAGCTGAGTATTAGGGTTGTCCAGATCCCGGGTCACATACTCTTCATAATAATCATCAAATTCGAAAGTCCATCCTCCGTATGCCCGGAAATGGTGGTGCAAGTTCTGCATGTTGATTCGTATTTAGTGTTGAAACAATTTCAGTAAGCAAAGAATGAATTTTTATATCATTGTTTTTTTTAAATGATGTTTAATATAATAATTATGGATAGAAAACAGAATATGACATAAAAGATACAAGAGCGTGTAATAGAATGGATCGCGCCCAAGATAAAAAAAACATAAAACACGATAAAAACTCGACAACCACTCACTTACCTTTACCATGTTGAGTTCATCCATAACGATGGGGGTAATGCACTTCACTCGCTTGGAATCAACAGCAGCTGTAGTCCAAGTAGTCCAACCTCTCTGAAAATAACCTTTATTTGTTTGGGCTTTCGAATAATTTTCAGTATATTTGGCATTGAAAATTGACCCAGGCTATTTTCGAAACGCAGTTTTCTTTATTTTCTAAAGAACACTTCAAATGGTACTGATTCTTTAACTTATAAAACCCTTTTATGTGTATTATGGAATTTGCCAACAACTGATATACGTAATTAAATGTGTTTACACATACCTTGTTTCCATGTGGTTTATATCGGGTTTTAATATAAGTAAACATACGCACCTTTGATTCTCCACCAACGCAGAATCTCGTCACCGGTCTTTTTGCCACATCAAGAACAAATGCACTGATCGCATCCATGGCTTTCACCGCAGCTTTTGTCATTGGGAGACGAAGCAGCCATTCCGGCTTGGTCGGGTCGTCAATGAAATGACGCCACGTGAAAGCGATGATTGCATCCTCATCTCGTTTCGCTTGCTTCGGATCGGCAGCAAAGATAATGTATTGGTTTGGTACTTGCTTCAATACTGCAGTGACGCTGCGTTGAATGTATTTTAAACGTACTGGTTGTGGTACAGCTAAAACATTACATATATCACTAGCAATTGTATGTGGCATGTGTATATTTAAAGTTAAGCAATACAGGATAGTTACATGACAGCGTTATTGATAAAATCATAGAATACTAACTTACAGAAGTTGGTATTATATGATGAAATATACTTACAGAAGTTAGTATCTGTAAGTTAGTATTCTATGAAGAAATATAATCCCCACTGTAATTAATTACCTGCCAGTTCGTTCTGCCATCATACCGGACAACATAATATCATCGTCGGTTTCGTCGGGAACGGAATCTGGATTATTATTGTTCCCGCCAACGATTTTCATGTATCCACTCTCTGCCATCATTGGATCAAATCTGTGTGGAATGTTCACAGCCAGGAAATGCCACCACACTGACCGGCTTACGTCTTTATCTGTAAATATTAATTGAGTGAGGCAGCAGATGATCATTCTATTCGTTTGTTTAGTTCTCTTTTGTGGGCTTTATACGATGTTGTTTTTGTTAACCTTTTGCAACTATGTGCCTAGTGCTTGACAATTATACTAATAGCAAGATAATTACCGGTAAATGTATGTGTGTATAAACTATGTATGGCATCACAATGTACCGAGAACAGTATTAGTCACTGATTATTTTAGATAATAATTTTACAGTAGAAGCGTGGACATGATAATACACGGGGACCAGGTGGCTAAGCACATTTTGCAATTAAAGACTGTTATATGAGCTATAGTTGACGTGCGAAAACGGAAACGGAGATGATGGTTTAAATATTTATTGCGTTAAAAGTGCATTTACATACAAGCATTCGTATACCAACCAGTTAGCCATCTCTGCGATGTCACGTTAAGGAGATAGGTTGTGTGAGCGGCATCTTTTTTTGTCCAATTGCTAACAAGCTTGATGTCGAAATAGCCGTCGTCATGCTGCACGTAATCGTCCAACGGTGTCGGGGAAACTCCCGTTGACGTCACCAAAATAAAAATCTTGATCGGAAAATATTATTTAAAAAAATATTGTTCTTACTGTGCGTATGGTATGTCAAATAAGTATAAAAAAAACTTACTGTTAAAATTATCTGCCGCATGTCCACAGCCAGTTTAACACGGCAACTATGCTGACAAATACAATCTGCAGAATAAAATTTTCCAACACGCTTAAAAAACGCGATCAGTAAATATGGTTGTTTGTTTGTTGCATACGGATAACCTTTGCCCATTTGCAAGGCTTTAGTGACTGATTAACTTCTTGCATCTTTCGTAATTTTTATGCATTTTCTGTTCGGTGCAGTTTAATGAGTTTTCGTTGCACTTTAAACAGATTTGCGCCGCCACTAAAAAGATAAGGAACTGCCGTTACTTCATTTTATGACTTTAAAAAACATCTAAAAAGCAGTTGATTTGTGATTTTATTGAAACACATAAGGTTAATGCATAGTAGAATGACCCTATATTTGATTATAATAACCGCATGTGATTCGTGATGCAGCAAATAGGAATGAAGTGTTTGTCGAACAATTCCATCACGTGCTGGTAACTTGTTTGCTGACCTTCGATGCAATCAAAATCCGCTCACATTTGCAATAGTTGTAGCTGTCGGTTGCAATGATTCTAGTAAAGGTTGGTTATTTTTCATTTTTTGGTAATTTTAAGTTTTTTTAAAAGCTTTCAAGTTAAATGTTTAAGATCAACCATCCATAATTTCACGTTTAACGTTTATTACTTCTTATGCTTTTGCTCTCTCAGAGAACTAAAAATTCGCTGCATAGTTAGTGCATAGTAAACTAGGTTTTTTTTATTAGTTGCAACTTGCAATTATTGCAATTTGTTAAAATGGTAACAGTTTTCGTCGAAGATATTTTACAACACAGCTTAAAAAGCTGAAGTGCTAAATAAACTTGTATAGACTACATGTGAGCTGCTGAACATTAACACATAAGTCCTACGAAAAATAGAATTTGTAATTTGATTTTAAATTTTATAAGAATCCGACTTTGACTTAGTGTATCTTGCGATAAAAAATCCAACCATACTTCCAGTTTATTCTCGCGTTATGCTTCGTTGGACTTGTGTCCGGCAACCCTTTGGACGATTACGTCATGAAAGATGACGGTCATTACAGCTATACGGTGCTGAGAGATTGGACATACAAAGCTCCTGGTCATACTTCCTATCTTATCAACATGACCTCTCAGCAATGGTTGACAGGTAAGTCTTTCATTGCACAAGACTAATGTAATAGGTTGTTCCTTAATCTGGACAATACCACAGTCGTCAACTAAATTTCAGGCTATTTTTTATTTAGAAAATGTTCTTTTTTATGTCACAGCAAACGACACCGACCGATCAATATGGTGGCATTATCTTATCATTCATATTCCCGACGACTTCGACCCTGGAATGGGCAACAGCGGCTACTTGTTGATAGACGGGGGTAGCAACGACAACCCTGATTCCACACCAGATATCACCGACACCTTTATAACGTTTACTGGACTCATGGCAGAAGCTACTAAATCGTACGTGTGTTTGTAGAATATCATCAGATAATTAATATTAAAATACTAGTTACGACGATACCGAGTTCAGAGTTTAAAAATATTACTTGAAATGGGTTGGTTTAATTGTTTATTAACCACAGCGTCGTAGCCGATTTGAAGCAGATTCCAAACGAACATTTGACTTTCAAAAACGACCCGAAACACCAGCGGCGTACCGAGGATGGCATTATTGCGTATACATGGCGTCATTTTCTGGAGAATCCAGACCAACCGGAGTGGTTGCTGAGAATGCCGATGACCAAAGCTTCAGTGAAAGCCATGGATACCATCACCGATTTTGTGAACAAAACTGTAGGAAAGAAAGTTGAACGCTATTGCGTTGGCGGGGCTTCAAAGGTATTTATTTTAATATTCAAAGAAATTTCCAAATTTACATTATTTTGTACCCTGCGCATGGCTTTATTGGGTAAGCTATATTTGATTGAGGCTACAATCGTCTGACATATCCGACTTTTTATAAACTTTGTTTTGTATCGATTTAATGTTCAAACCCATGCAGGACTCGTCCCGTGATTGTATAGAACTGCTATGTGCGTTAACGTAAACACTGTTTTTTCTATACAGAGAGGTTGGACCACTTGGACTACCGCTGCTGTGGACAAGCGTGTCCAGTGTATGACACCTATTGTCATGGATGAACTTAATATGGTCAAGGTACTGTTTATAGTTTTTACATCTGACTTTTTGTGGCACTAAATTAAACTTAGCATGATTTGTGGAACTAAGAGATCAAACCATTAGATACGTTTGGTAACGTATATACACAAAAAATAAAACCCTTTTCTAAACGCCTGTATTAAATATAAAAAATAAGTATAAATTTATGTTCCTCTAGAACTTGCACCATCATTACCGAGCTTACGGCGGATGGAGTTTCGCTTTTAAAGATTACTACGATGAGGACATCACTCGGGATTTAGATCACCCGAACATGCCACAACTTGCTGCGATTGTTGATCCAATTTGTACGTTTCATTTGTGGGTACATACCCTAAGGAAATTTATAAACAACCGTATAAAAACTAGGCATGTTTGGCGCGCTTCAATTTGTGGTTACATTTTGAATCCCCATTGTGGTTTTCAAATAACGTGTTTTTTCTACAGCTTACGTTGATAGGCTTACAATGCCGAAGATGGTTTTCAGTACCGGCGGAGATGAATTCTTCCTTCCAGACGATTCTCATTACTACTTCACAGCGATGAAAGGCCCGATGTACGTGAACATGCTCCCAAATGCTGAGCATTCTTGTGCTGGACATGAAATTCAGCTTATGTTCAACATCAAATCATTCTACATCAGCGTAATGAAAGTAAGTTTGTTCCCTTTTAAGATGTACTTTTTTGTAGTTTACCTTATACACGCAAGTCAAGTTTGTTGATTTTTGAACCCATAATGGGCACTTAGAGTCGCTTTCTATGCATTTCGATATAACTATTAGTCGCAATTCATTCGGCCACACGACCGTACTTAACAACTGGTAATAAACATGTTCGCTTGTCGTAGGGTAAAACGTTGCCAAAAGCTTCGTGGACTTTGTACAACACAGCCACTGGAGGCGGAATTGATGTAACGCTTGATACTCTCCCTTCGTTGATTCGTGCCTGGTCTGCCACATCACTTTCATCTGAACGGTAACATATATAGACTATATAAATAATCTGTGGAAGTATTTACACTCCGAATTGCAGACGGGACTTTCGCTTACTTAGAGGAAATACAACTGATACAAATGCTCAACCAATCGTTCAACCGAATATATGGCACACTAGCGATGTGACAAAAATCGGAGACATGAAATACCGCGCAGAATTCGATACTCCACTAAATGGACATTGGCGGGCGTTTTTTATTCAGGTAGGACAAAGTAACTATGTTTATTCTTTAAATAAGCGGAATGGTGGTTTTATTCGCGCTCGATAAAGAAAAAATATGTTCGTAATATTGGCTGTAGTGCCGCTTGCCTACAGAAAACGATTTTTTTAATTTTATACACAAGGAAACTGCTAAATAGCGGTACTAAATGAGCTATTTACGGCGGGCATATAGCATAATAGATAACTGAAAGTTAAAATCGCACATAATGGAATCAGATAAGGTAGCCTACGTATATCTTTTAATTTGTCTGAATTTGCTCCACTTATTCATTGGTCCCAGGTCATACACGCCAAGTGCCTTTTAAAAGGATACACCCTAATAGCTAGCGACCAGCTTCGATTCTATGAGGAAACACAGCACTTATCAACCAATCTATTCCCCCGACTATTTAAACAAATAGATCTATGTATTCCTACATATTATTTATTTACATGAAGTATAGACACGTATATTGTACTAATGCTGAAATATATCCATGCAGATGACATTTCCCTCTTTTGACGGAAACGTGATCGAGTTCACAACAGAAACCAACATAATACCCAATAAGTTCCCCTTTGGTGATTGCTACATGGAATCATGCAAGGGCACATTGGTGTAATGCTCTATTGTTATTCTAATATGTTACATAAGTGCAATATATTAAATCTTATTATTGACACAATCTTGTAATTAACGTATGAAATAAATTGCACGCTTGGTGGCAGCAGTCGTATAAAATGTTCAATTTCAAACAGCTTGATATAAGCTGAAGCGCACGTTACCGCGACGGACAAATTTTGTTTTTGTCTTGAATTTGTATGGGTAGAATTTGTTTAAAAGTTAGGTAATTTTATAGATTCATTACGACAGTCAGGATTAATCAAGATCGAACCGTATACATAGCTTAATGAATGCTGCCAAATTGAGTTCTATTAGTTCTTTATTATGCCGCAATGTCGCCGTTTTAAATGTATGTTGAGGCTGTAAGTATGACATTGAGCAAAGCATTTATACAACTTTCAGTTTACTAGTAGATTCTTTATTGTAATTTTGGTTATTTCTTATAAAGGTAAAATACTATTAATAATAATAGGGTAACTTCAAAAAAACTGCAAAACTTGTTGCAAAATGGTTCAATCGTAATCAATCAACAAAATTGATTTGAACAGCGAATTATTCTTTTGAACGCGAATTATTCTTTTTGAATTGAATTGCCACAATTACAATTGTTTTAAATTTTAAATGGATTCGAGAGAAATGAGAATGGATTCAGAATTTGATCATTACCTGGTTGACATGAAGCCATATGTGTTACGATTAAACCACAAAACAGGTAAAACTGTTCTGCACACCTAACCCATACATACTCTGTTGTTAGTTTAGTGTTTGTCCTCACATTGCACTAAAACAGCCAAGGCTGTCTTAGTGCTTGAAAGATCATGAATGAATATGCAGTTACCAACAATCTATTTACATTGCTTAGCCTTATTTGGCATAATAAAGTATTATTTATTTTTCTATATATTTAGAACGACAACGATGTGCCTTGTGGATAAAGAAACTTTGTGAGCCTGTGGGGTCTTCAAATTCAAGGTAATGAAAATTGTAGTTTTATGTTAAATTGTAATGTTTTATGATCTGGTACAAGTCTAGTTCTAATATCATATGTTATTTTTATTATGGTTGTAATCTGTAATCGTTGTATTTTGTTTTTTAATCTCTTTTCTGTGTTACAAATTATTATGATTAATTAATTGATTGATTAATAGCAAATTTAGTTAAACTACTACTTTCATACTATTTACTTGATGTGTATTTGTTTCAGGAAAAACCGCAACATGTACGCCAAGTTGTTGTGGCACATGCTTAAGAGAGGGATGCTGGATGGCCCCTTTTCAACAAGGCCAGAGTCTGGTCCCCTTAAACCACTCCCATCTTATATGGTTGGTTCAATTTGGTTGCAAAACGCGACATAGTATCTCTGGTAGCAGCAGCAGCAGTATATACGATTTTAAGTAAAATTCTGTTTTTAAACAGGTGCCATAATAATTTAAAATGTCAATGGTATTGAAGTTTAATAATCAATAAATCAAATTTGTTATTGATATTTAGTTTAATCCTAATGGCATAAGGGCAGAAATACAAAGAAAATACAAAATTTTGTTGGTATGTATTAGTTTATGTTTATACAACCATTGTGTGATTCTATATCTTGCTTACAGACAATATTTTTTGATGAGTCGACACCTGGAGGAGATTCAAAGCGATTCTATGAGGAACCAAGCGCAACAAGCAGTCCAAGTAAAACAGCTTCTGCTACTTTGAACTGGCTTCATGATGAATTAAAAGGTCCTTGATGGCTTTTAAAATTAGTTTAATTGTCATTAAATTATTTCATCCTTTCAATTTTTTTTAATTTTTTTTTATTTTTATTTATTTTCATTTTTTTGTTATTTTGCAAACTGATGATATGTTAATGGTATCCATTTTACTATAACAAATCGAACTGTTATAGATGCAAAGTTGTTTTAAAAACACAGTTTTGTTAAATGAAAAAGTGCACAATTATATATGAATACATACACATATCAGCGCACTGTTATCATGTTTTCTAAGTTCTTCTACAAAAGTAATGCTTAAACAAGATTGCCACCTGCACACTATTGTATATTATGCTAGAAAGAGAAATGTTATGGTTAATTTGTTACTTGACAATTTTGTCTCTGTGTACAAATACTCTCTAATTGGCATAAACAAAACGTAAAACATATTGTCACATAACATGGACAAGGCTAGAAATGAAACAAAACTTTACATATATTTTTTTCATCATCGCCTTTTTTATTTCGATACATACTTATATACATTGTATATCCACTTAAATTTTAATACCCAAATTTGACAGATGAGAAAGAGAACGTTGGGTTTTCAGGTTTCACCCCAAGACAGTCTTCTCCCATACCTTTTAAGATGAAAGTAAGATTTAAATGTAAATGTGGTCTGACATGAATGTATTCAACTGAAAATTTATTTGCAGGGGTTTGACATGACGAATGAAACTGATCAGACAACAAACGTGAGCATGATTTAACTAGAATATTGTTTTTGTTAAATTTATTGTTTTTTAAAACTCCTTTCAAATAATTTTGTTTTGCGTGATTTATAATTTGTACTTTTTAATTCTTCATCAATGCTGTCTGGACCGCCCACCGTTAATGTTTTGTATAGTTCACCTGGTTAAACAATTGTAAATTAAGTTAACTGATGTATAGAAGTCAGATTTACCATCTGCAAAATTACCGGTTAAATCCCACTACTACTTCAATTACATATAAAACATTTTGTGAATTTACCTTTTCAGAGATTTGCCTCAACAGAACCTGGCAGAGGTATGCAATATAAAACAATTACTTTAAATGTATCATCATGAACTTATCATTTGTATTGTATTGTTTATTATATCTAGATACATAAACTATTCAAGTTGTGTTTTATTGTTTATTATATTTAGATACATAAACTATCTATAGGATATCCATTTTTATATCCATATGACGGAGGAAGTCAGATTACCTCACGCCATGCTCACTGTTGGATTAGAGCTATTCCAGTGTGTTGTGTATAATTGAAACTTCCCTTCAACTCGGTGGAACCCATTAATTCAGTGTGCCTTAACCTAGGACATATCCGACCATCATAAGTTATCCAAATTCTATTTAATTAAACTAATTCATCTTCTAATCTAAAATATCAATCTGATAAATTTCCAGCTTCATTCGGGATGAACAGAGTCTAGTTAAA
>CH002827.1:1255980-1274133 GCA_000149265.1 Ciona savignyi | reverse complement strand
ATAGAGGGAACGGCCTAAAGCCCTACACATACTGTGAACTAATACTTCATTGGCAAGACGCTACATTCATTAAACATTTGTGTGACATAACAATGAATTCTTACGGTGGTAATAAATTTCACATGAAATCTTAAGCTTGATTTTGGGCTACATGAGGCTTGTGATTGTTAAAAGATGCTATGTTTGTTTTAAATAAAATTACTGACTCTATAAAAATACAAATTAAAACAATACTGTGAAATTTTGCTGACCGCAAAAATCATATCGGAGGGCGGCAAGCGCCCCACACGCATGTAGTTGGACTACGCTGAGCTACATCACTAGACTGGTAGATGTAACGTAATGGCTGTCTGTATAGTACAAATGTTATGAATACAGAATTTTTACTGTGTTATCTTGAACCTAGTTTTTCATCCATGGAATGAATCTTTATTTTTGGCGCTGGTATGTAAACAATGCTGACATTTATATGAGAATGGATCCACAAGTTTTAAAACCTTTGTATCATTATGCTATAATACCTGTTAAGCATTAGCAGAAAACAAAAGGCATGGATGTAAACTGTCTGGTTGCATAAAAGTTGTTTTCCAAAAAGATTCAACCTTTTCCAGCAAAAATGTTTACGGGTATCCAATATTTTTTAATCCGTGCTCGACTTTTTGAATGAACCACTTGTAAAATCCGTTTATTAAAAGTAATTAATTATATTTGTTTTAATTAGCATGGTCGCTTAAAAGTTAAAACAACTGCTGAACAAGCAGAGGAGAAACGAAAACACCGCGAGAAAAAGTTGAAATTGTTTCAAGGGGCAAAGGCTGCTGCTTTTAAAAAGGTAGGTAATATTACTAATTTTACAACTCTATTGAGGCTGTGGCCTAGAGTGGGGATTTATGCAATGATTTAAGTTAGAATGTTTTAAAACTACTTCCTTATTGCTTATATCATTGGACAAGGAACTTCGGTTCAACCCAGTGGATTAATAATGGATATTGAATAAAATTAAAGTAATTTTTCTCATGTGCACTAAACTGAATTATAATGGATAACGGGACAATGGGAAAATAATATTTTGACAATTAGTCTTTTTTCAACATGTCTAATTGGTTGCTGGATATCTTACAGTGTATTATGTTTTATCAAAATATTTCAGTCATTGTTGTATACTTTTAGATTACAGCAAAGGAGTATGATCGGGAAGGGCTACACATCACACAGGAAATTTTAACAGCAAATTCAGACTACTACACCATTTGGAACTACAGAAAAAACACCTTTCTTCATTACAAATCGACAAAGTACGACCAATTTCAAATAAATATTCTTGAAAATCTTGAGATGAAAACATTTAAATAAACAATGGCACTAAAAGTTTCTTTATCCTGGTCCATATATGTTATAGATATTACTCTAATCTGTATTTCTATTAATCCAGAATTATTATATTGTTGTATAATGTCTTCAATTTTTCATTATCATACTAATTTAATGCCCGACTGGACCGTGGCCATAGGAACAATTGAATCCATCAATAATTTTACACAGAAGCACTAAAGAACTTCTGGAAAGTTTCCAAGCTGAGCTCTCTTTCATTCAGAATTGTTTAAAAAATAACCCGAAATCCTACAGTTGTTGGAACCACAGGTCAGTTGGTTTCTTTTTGTTGTTGTTGATTGTAAAATATTCATTGACCATATGTCTATGTTATGATATAGGCTACTCCTATTTCTCCTATTTCTTCACAGGCATAGGAAAACGCCAGGCATATTATAACAGGAGCCATCATCAGAACAACTTGTTTTCTACACTCTAGCTAAGACATTATAGTAGTTGAAATACAACGGCAACATTTACACTGGTTTGGATTAGCCATCTAATCCAGTGGGTTTGCCTTGCCCATGAACAAAGCCGATTAGCTTGCAAATGTTTTTGGGCTCACCACTTTCTAAATGTAACTGGCCAGAGCAGTACAAGAATGTTTTATTGCGTAAATAACTGTAAAAGATTTTCCCTACTTTTACAGGTGCTTTGTGCTTCTGACAATGCCAGAACCAGACTGGAAAAAGGAACTTCAACTCTGTAATCTGTTTCTTCAGTATGACGAAAGAAATTGTAAGTGCTGACTACAACCAGTGACTTTTAATGTGGTTTATCAAAACCATGTTAATATTGCGACATTTAAACAATTTATTTCCAAAAGTGGAATCTATTTGCTATACATTAAATGCGTTTTACCCCAAAATATACTAAATGTACATTCATATATTTTAATTTTTTGAATATTTTTTTATTTCAAAATATTTTAGAATTGTTTTTCAAAATGTTTTCCAGTCCACTGCTGGGATTATCGCAGGTTTGTTGTGCAACACTCAGCAGTGTTGCCTGGTGATGAAATCAACTTCACTCACAAATTGATTGAAAACAACTTTTCAAATTATTCCTCGTGGCATCATCGAAGCAAGCTACTCCCCATTCAATGCCCCGATTTAAATGATCCAAATCGTATTGGGGAGAAAATGCTGTTGGAAGGTACTTGTGCGGACGTTTATATCAATTATTTTGCAATTTATTTTTTATGTTAAAATTTTTCTATTAAGCCACTTCACATCACATGGTAAAGCCAGCTGTCAATTAGATTATCATATTTTTAATTATTTTGTATTTATATGTGAACACTTTTTTTACTAAACTACTTTTAAAAAAGCGGTGTAACCAGTGCCATTTAAAAGCCACTGTCACAAGTTGTGGTTAATATTATTTAGTCTACCATTGTATTGCAATCACCGCATTTAAATATATGTATAGAATTGGAGCTTGTGCAAAACGCATTCTTCACCGATCCCAACGATCAAAGTGCCTGGTTCTACCACAGGTGGCTGCTGGGGAGAGGTAAGTGTCATGTGTGTTGACTTGTGTTTTGTTTTTGCTGCCATGCATCACAACTTTTTGAATTTTGTTGTTGTTGAAAACTCTTTTGTAATAATAGCTTGTGTAGAAAGGTAATCTTCTAAATCAACCTGGTCCAACCGCAGGCCTGCCGGGCGCATGCGGCCGTTTGTTATGACACACAAATGTTTATTGAATGACAGCGTCTTGCCAGGGAATTATTACTTCACAGAATGTGTAGGGCTGTAGGTTAATGTAGCAATGCTTGCAGTAAAATAGTCTTGAGGAGTGCGGTAATGGCAGAATGGTAAGGCTGTTTTTTATGAAAATTATGTTAAAAGTGGCCCGCAAGTTGCCACGTTTTTTTGTGAACTGGCCCTTAAGTAAAAAGTAGTGGGACCTAAAGGGTACAATTTACATATGTTCTGAAGAAACTGGGATGGAACAATCTGTACCCAAGTGTAATTAAGCTAGATTTACAAAAATGTGATTTTACTCAAATTGCTTTGTTTTTAGCAGGATAATTAATATTCTTATATGTTATACCTTTTCTTTAGTCCTTGATGAGCATTTAAATTCCACATGATGTAACTTCGTTTAAAAATGATTTTTTTCAACCAGGAGAGACAAAGCAATCAATTACCTGCCTTCATGTTTCAAAACCTGATAGCAGATTAACATGCACTTTACGCAAACGTGTTTCGGTATGTGGGTTCAATTTATACACATTCAGTGGTATAGCATGTTGGGTGTTTAGTGTTTTCAGCTATAAAAACTTATCTTACTGAAACAAACTTCCTACTAAATATGTGTATACTATAGCAACATATATCTTTATAGTAGGTATATGCACAATGTAACAGCTTAGGAAACCAGACTTGGGACATGTGGTATTGTCATGAAAACCTGTGTTGTAACGGCGTTGTTTTTTAGCCATGGTTTTTTTAGCTCACACTTATACTAAGTTTGCCATCAACAGCTTACATATTATCACTTTAATTTTTTTACACTGTAATGTTCATCTTAATTTAATACCGAACAGTTAACCTCGCACTGATGTATTGTTATCATCACAGCTAGCTCAGTGCAGTTCTATGAAGGTTTATGCAAATGGACAGCAACAAAATGTGACATGGACTGGTGTCGGTGATCAAAAATACCAACATGCATGGGTGGGTGTATGTTTTATAACTGGTTGGTTAAAATTTTCTTCATTTATAACTTATCATACAATCTAGAATTAATGTGACTGCTTACATTATTATTTTTAGTGGGCAATCTTCATTTGTTAGTACTTTTTCAGATTTTTTTCAGATTTCTGCTGTATTTATATACATCATCTGTATAGTATGTGTGCCTTTGTGGGTTAAAACTTAAACAATACACAAACTGCCCCAAGTCAGTTTTTATTCCTACAATTTGTATATTTCTTACAATGCCTTATTACTGGTGAAAATAGAATACTGATTTAACATTTAGGTAATTTAAATAATACTCATAGATGATTTGAGCTTTATGTCCGAACGATCTATTGTTGGATTGGTCATTAAATTTGTTAGTAAGAAAATTTTATTTTACAACCACCAACCTCCAACATTGTACCATGTAGCACTGCCAGCTTGCTAAAGAGCTATTCTCTATGGGATACAACAAGATGTCAGTTGAGTTTGCATCCTCGAAGATGACAGTTGAGGTGGCACAAGATGAAGATCATTCGATTTCCTGCATCCAAACCAGCCCCGAGACGTTCCGACAAACTTCCAGCGACGCAAAGTTATCAGTTCTTGCTGAAGAACTCAATTCATGCCAGGAACTCAACGAGTTGGAACCAGGAAACAAATGTGAGTTTTTATTCATATTATGCTCGGCATGAAATCTTCTTTGTATATGTTTTGTAATGCTGATCTTAAACACGTCACTTATATATATTTTGTAATGCTGATCTTAAAAACTCCACTTGTATATATTTTTTAATGCTGATCTAAAAGCATATAAAACAGTAAAGTTTGTCTTTTTTATCTGTGTAGTGTTTGTAATTTTTTTAACACCATGTTTTATTACCATGATGAAGTGTAAATGTTTTTATATTATACTTAACTATTTTTAAGATTAATAACAGTATTTATTTTTACAAGACACTCATATCTTTATAAAACAAAGATCATTATTTCCCCAGGGGTAATGTTGACTCTGGTTCTTCTCATGCGTGCAATCGACCCTGTCCAATACTCGAGCCGAGTAAGTGGGCTGCTATGCGAGCTATGTGTGGTCGATAGCATGAGATGTCGGTATTATCAAGACTTGCAGTCCAAGTACCAGATAGAAGACTACATTGCTGCATCTCGCCTGCAAAACAGAACTCTCAACCTAAGTGGAAAGGTTCACAGCTTTTGGGAGTTTATCCGCAGTCGTACATTTTTATAATTTTGTTTTTTATGCCTTATGTCAAAATAACAACAAAAACATTTTTTCCTTATACGCTATGTGCTAACCAGATATACTTTTTGCTATTAAACTTATAGTCTGACAGACCAGAACTTGTATATATTGATGTCAATTTTTGTTTAAATGACTTTAATCAAATAATACTCTAACAGAAGATCCCACACTTGTATAAGTATGTATATCTCTCTAAAATATGATTTTAGTTATAAGAGCAATCAATATGTGTTCCAGGGATTGACCTATTTATGTCGTTTGGAATTCTTCACTTCTATAACCCATCTTAATGTTTCAAACAATCAGCTTCAAAGTCTCAACTCACCTTTATCACTGTTGCACTGTTTGGAGGTGGGTTTAATGTAGCGTGGTGTTCTACGTTTGAAACTTGTATACATGTATAGATGTATTCGTTGTATTGGTAATCACGGTATAAGGTATTAAAATTGTAATTCGTACAATTTTAATTTGTTAAATTTACAAAATTGTTTTTTATACCATTGTTGACCACGTTAGTTATCACTTTTCTATTGGGACTTTTTGTTTGCTTATTTTCAATTATAGACCATTCTTCTGTTGCCTGTGCATCGCTTAATAACAACTACTATAATCACATATACATGTTTTTTGTTTTATCCTTTTGGACTTTGCAATATTATTACCATTTTAGAATGTGCAATATTATGAAATTTTCAATGCAGACACTTATAATATAGGGGGATTCACATGAAATACCACATTCAGGTTTACTGAGCCACTGTTGATACACCAGATATTTTAGTTCAGTTTCTGGTTGTTAAGTGCCTTGCCCAGGGACAAAACTACATGATGTGTTTGTGAAGGCAGTAATTGCGTGACAGTAGCAGGATTTTACCGACTGGGTTAATAGTTTTCAGTACCACACAACCATACAGTGTGCTTTCAAACCTACTAAGTACCCTTACAGTAGCATTCTTCTACCTCCATAATAATATTGCTCCCGGATATGTGGAGTCAGGTTCGTATGCAAGGGCACCATTTGCATATAAACCGAGGTAGTGGGTTTGCTTTTAACCCAGGGCAGTATTTTTCCTGCTACTGCCATGCTATTACTACCTTTATTTACATCTGTTTCTATGGATTAGTTGCAATGCTAATTTTTGAATGATTCTGTCATGGCAATGCGGCCAGTAGATTTCTTTGTTAACACAGAATTATCTCACATAAACCTCTTTATTTACATTCTGCCATTAGAATATTCCACCCAAACTGTTAAACTAACAATCTAAAGTTCATTATTTTAGCATGTATTATTATAATAGGAGCTTGATGCAAGTAATAACCAAGTTAAAGAAATAAATGGCTTGAGTGGACTGCGCAATCTTACGGTGGTAATCTTGGATTCAAACCGTGAGTTTTTTGCCGATTTTGTAATAATCTGTTTATTATATAAATCAATACAATCTGTTCATTATAGTCATACTGGTATATTGCATGCATTTTAACCCTTTAGAAACGAGATAACCAAACTTGGCTTTTTTGACATAAGTTCATTCAAAATAAACAATCTCCAAAACTAATTGGCCAAATGGCTTAATTATTGTCCCATTAGAAAGCTGCTATAGATATATTGAACACAACCAAAAAAACAAACTTTACATTTAAAATTTTTGAGTAAAGTTTACTTGAAATTTTGGAATATTTCGGTCATCTTTTAAGGTAATACCTTCCCAAAACTCATATTTTTACCAATACTACCCCCAAAATATTCGTTTTATTTAATGTTTCTATGGTAATTAAAATTGTTTCGCTTCTTTGGATTTTTCGAATGTGATTTAACCAGTTTATTTACGTTTTTAGCGATTTTGAATAACTCTACTTTAAGTTCCTCTTGTTTTGTTTAACTTTGCTTTACAGTTATTTATTTGTTTTATATTTTTATAATGTATTTTTAGTCATCTTTTTTTGTATATTTATTTAGTTTTGCAAATTTCTTGTGTTTTATTTGGTGCATTAGTCCTATATGACTTTTACTGCAATTAATGTTGCAGCAATGCTTACAGCAGATATTGATTCTGGTGAGATCAGTCATAGTTTATCCGAATTTACTTTCTCATCCAATTCAAATGATATAGAATATGCTTTACAACCTAAACCAGATACAACAAGCCCATCAGTATACACCCCACCAGTACCAGCAGCTGTAAGACTCGCAACATCCGACAGTGATGATGCCTTACCTTCTGCAGCCCCCAAGAAAAAGATTCCAAGAAAGAAAAAGAAAAGAAGTAGAAACAAGGCAAATTAGTCACAACATCAGCCACCTCCACTAACTGCCAATGATTTTATTTGGTCGGAAGTAATTTAAGAGGAAGAAGAATCAGTTGTTCCTAAATCATTCAACTTCACTTAAATAAAAGGAATTGTGCCGCGAAACCCAGGGATTGATTACAACTCCACTCCATTGGAAGTTGTGAGTCTATTTCTTACATTTGAGTTCTGGACCCTGCTTGTGAAGGCAACTAATCGATATGCAAGACAATTATTTGATAGTCATTCCAATCTTCCACAATTTGCACGTCTTAAAAACTACTTACCTGTGGATATAAGGGAAATGAAAGCATATTTTGCTACAAGCTTAGCAATGGGCATTGTGACAAAACATGCTCTATCAGATAATTGGTCTGATTGGTGGTTGGGCCAAAAGGTGGGTTTCCAAAATTATTTACCAGAGACCAATGCATGAACATCAGAAGCTTTTTTCACATTGCCAACAATGAAGAATACATACCTAGGGAAAGACCAGGCCATGACCTGCTTTTTAAAATTAGAAAAAATATTGATTTGGTCATTTTAGAATTTCCAAAGTACTTTGTACAAAACGCCAACTTCCCTTGGATGAAACGATGATTCCACTCAAGTAAGCTGTAAATTTAAACAATATGGACCATTGTACTTACAGAAGCCCTCACTGGGTACGTCCTAAAAAATGGAAATTGTATGCAGGAAAGTCCGATGAAGTCCTGGAGGGAATAAGCAAGACGCATGCTGTTGTTCTAATCCACACCTGGGGAACTTAAAAAAAGTTGCAGTTTGTAGGAGAAAAAGGAATGCCACATCAGTTCAGAAAACACATTTTGAAACTAAAAAGAGGAGACGTAGTGAAGTGCTGGTGTGTGCTTGTCATGATGTGAAACGCCTCACTATGCTTTTAACCATCCAGTTGTACAACTAAACGAACAATCCATTCAAAAACCGCTGTTTAAAATATAGTCAGCAAACCAATATGTGTTGATCATTATAAGACCTGGGTGTGGTTGGGAACATATCTGTTTCTGCATTAAAGCAGGAAGATCTGTACTGATCTAGTAAAAGGGTTTGTGCAAAGTAGGAAAAGAGCGGTCGCTAATCAGCTGAAGGTACAACAGAATAATTCCTTCTTAATACCAGCACTTTATGCCTAATGCTACAAGGGTGGCTTGTAATGTCTGCTTTCAAAAAGAAAAAAAAGTCAAAACTACATGCCAAATCTGTTAATTACCATTATGTCCAATACATTTTTTGCGAAGTATCAATCCATAGTAAATCTGTAATTGCACTTTCCCTCATTTTTTCGTACTGTGTGTTTAAGTCACGGTCCTGCACTGTGTGTTTATGTTACCTTTGTCCACCATGTTCCTAACAGTATTTATATATCACTGCTAAATGTTTTTTTAGTGTTTGTTGTTTCTCGCTGTGTGTTTTATACAAAAATTAATGCAATTCAAAAACTATAACCATAGTTAATTTACACAAAAATGCAGTCAGAAATAGCAATTTGTTAACTAGATAGAAATCTAAGTTTGTTCTAATTTTTTATTTAAAAAAAACAATATTGTAAATGTAACTAAAAGTAGTGATGTAAGAGTATTTTAATGACATCATCAAATCGCAAATTTAGTATTCCTAAAGAATCTGCTTTACTGACTCAACAACTTTGTAATTAAAAGATAAGTTGGATTGTCAACAGATCAGAAACTATAACATGTATAAGAAGGAATATGACGTAGTCACTTTGACTGTACTGTCATAAAAAATAAAATTATGCAAATTTTGAAAATTTTATTTCGAACAACTGTAGTGTTGAACATTTTGCCCAACTCCAACGAGCGAGGCGCTACAGCACTACAAAGCATACTCGGTCAAAACGCGCAATTTGTGCAAAGAGAATCCCATTTCTAAAGGGTTTACCCCAGTTCCGTGCTGTTGGGTGGTTTATCTTTATTAATTGTCATTTTACTACTGCATTTATTTTGTTGGTGTTTCCTTACTTTCATTTAAACATTTTGTGCGTAACAAAAATGTTCTGGCCCAATATTAATTTTGATATTATGGTTTAATTACAGAAATTTCTTCCCCAATGACGCTGGGCCACCTCACCACCTGCACTGCAATACAGAAGATCTCAATAAAATTAAATCCTATTTCTTCTGTGTCCCACTTGTTGTCAGAAATGTTTCCAAATGCAGAAATTGTTTATTAACATTAAAGAAACGATTTTTATTGTCTATCTCTCATGTTAGTTTATTTGAAAGCATGTGCGATTGTAAGACAATGTTAGCATGTTCAAAACTATTCTGGTATTCATGTGGGGAAAATAGAAAAAGGTACTCATATGGGCAACCAAGGCAAAAATATATTTTAAGAATATTATTACAAACCAATCTGAATGTTTTAAAATATCAGTAGTTGCTAATTAATATGTTAGTATTCAATTAAAGACATTGTCATATCTATTTTAATACTAAATTGACCAAATTGGCTACTAGCCTGAGCATCTTGTCCGAGGTTTTTTACTGATAAAAATCTATAATAACTCATTGTTGTTCAAATGCATGGAATTGTCTTTTTATTACTATTATTTATGTAGCTAGATAAATATATTGCTGTATGTGTATCTTGTTGAATACTTAACTTTGTGTAATTTTACGAAAAATTCAATGCCCAGTCTCGCAATTTAAGTTTAAATGAATCATTTCTTTTGCAGCTTAGCAGTAAATAAAGAATGATTATTTCAATTATTGTTAATATTACTGCTATGATGTTTTTGACCTGAGGTAAAGCTTAAAAACAACGAATCTTCAAAATGGAGGATCGAAATAATGAAGTACTCATTGCTCACCATCCAAATGCACAGGTGTAGTCTTTGCAACTTGTTTGTGATTTATTAGGATTTGCTTTTTTTCTACGCTACGTAAATAGAAAATGGGTGGAAAAACATTTACGAAACTCGCAGTTCTAAATAAAAAAAATTTGACTTTACAGAGTATTGGTTTTGAATGTTAAACATAAAAATTCTATAGTGTTACAATGGTAAAATTTTTTCGATGTTGCCATTTTAACTTGAATTCCTGCCTCTATCAATATAAAATTTTTCTTATACCAGACCGGCCAGACAAGCTGCATGTCGGTGGATGCGAGCCACCAGCTTGCCATGTTGGGAACACGTCGCTGCCTCACCTTGATCGACCTCAAGCAACCGAACCGAGTGATCAAACGCGTCAACCTCATGAATAAGTGGGATGTCGGTAGCGTGCTCTGGAATCCAACCAAAGCAAACCAGAAGTATTTTCTCACCACTGTAAGTGAACAAAAATAATGTTTGAAATATAAAGTATTTTTTGGTACTTTTGTTATTTACTACTGCTTACAGAAATCGACGGACTCCATTAAGAATCAGTTACAGTCGAATCCATAATTACCCAGTTAAATGAGTTGCAGTGTATTTGATATAGTTTTAATAAATACTTTTTCTGATCTATTTCTTTGTGCAATATAAAATACTTTAAAAAATAAAAGGAAAGAAACGGCATTAAAACCCAATTATCAGTTTAAAGTAAATAGTGTAAAGTGCATCTTTCATAGACACAAACACCTAACCTTATGCTTTGCAACTTTCCTATACTCCGCAGTACAACCAATGGACGGACGTATGGGAATACGAGCAAGCTACGTGCAAACGACTCTCAACACTGCAAGCCCACACGAGGGCGATCAGCGACGTCGACTGGTCAATGACGGACCCAAATATTATGGCCACCTGCTCATTGGATGCGCATATCTATGTGTGGGATATAAGGGACACAAAGCGATTCAAACTATCCACATCTACTGTAGGTAAGCCGGGGGAATGGTGTTCAATAGTAGATTTTGTCATTTCGCATGGTTTCTTCTATTGTGTTGTTTGTAAGACGATAAACTAGATTGCAAAAATCGAGGTCTGTAATCAATTAATTATCTGCTTACAGGATATTTATTATGAAATAAATTAATTGATTATATTAGTTAAGAAATGAGTGATAATGCTAACAGAATTCTCGGCTTTTATTGCATAGTTGGAGCAAGCCAAGTAAAGTGGAATCCCACCAACCCATATTGTTTTGCTTCTGCCCATGATGGGAACATACGTATATGGGACTCCAGGGTAAACAATCTGTTTTATCATTTACGTAATATTTCTCTATGCTGACCAAACCTTGCAAATAGCAAAGAATTGATTTCATTATTAGACAGGTTCTTGTTCGCTAGATACCAAAGCAAATGTTCTTATGGTAATGTCATAAGGCAGTGGTTCTTAAACTTTTTTATTCACGCCCCCCTTGATGTTTGTCATTCATGCTCATGCCTCACCTAGCTTAAAAAATCAAACTCAAGAAATAATGAAACAATAAATTATTTGCCATTTTCCTGCTTAGTGTATAGGATTTTGGGGAAACAGTCATTTAATTCAAGGCTTTGTTGAAGACAACGCACATCGAAGATCTGCTGCGTTTGTTACACCCATCTCTCACTGTCGGGCTCGCGCCACCTGTGAAGCTTTCATACCCCCAAGGGGGGCACACCTCCCACTTTAAGAATCCCTGTCTTATGAAAAGCCACTAATGGGACATTGCCCTGATCCGGTGGATTCAAGTAGACAATGGGAAATCTAAAGTTATACAAAATATGAAACTCACTTAAACAGCTCCTACAACTCGAGTGTGGGCAGCAGGAAATTACAGTAGTATCATATCATGACAATGAAAGCCATTGTCAACACAAGGGGATAACATAAGTACTTGAATCTCAACCTCTATACAGAACTGCAAGACTGCTGTGCAGTGCATTACAGCCCACCTGTCCAAGATCTTCTCGCTGGATTGGAGCCGATCCGAGGAACACCTTCTCGCATCCTTCAGCCAGGACTCCACCATCAGATTCTGGGATACAAACCAAGAGCCACGTTCGGCGAACGCGATTATTAACGTCGACAAACCAGTGTGGAAGGGCCAGTTCACGGTTGGTGTGTGTGTTGAATAACTAATTCCTAATGATACATTTAAAATGCTTTTTTTGCTTTTAAATTAATTGCTGTTTTAATTTAATGCTATTCCGTTTAAAATCATAAATTGTATTTAGCTATGAATATTTTTCTAACCTCTTTTAGAACCTCTAATCAATTTTTTTTTAATTCTACTTAATTTTCCAATTATTACATTACATTCGTATTATTCCAGCCATTTGGAAAAGGAATGTTGTCAATATCATTTGTCAATTACCAAGAGACTCCTATCACCTTATGGAGCTTAGAAACCAATCAACCTGTGCAGAACTACACCGGCCATACTAACCTCGTTATGAACGCTCAGTGGAGGAAATGTAATGAAGGTGACGAAATCGGATGTGTCATTTATAAACTTATATTCAAAAGCTCGTTTTAGGGAAATTTTATAATAAAATTACTTTAATCATCACCAGTCTAGCCTAGTGGTTAGAGTATGGGATTCATTAATTCATGGGAACAAGTTGTCAAATCTCATCCTTGGCCAGATTTTACTGGCGTTGTACATTTTAGGAGCTATCACAGTTTCATTATGAAATTATTTTGCACTTACTTCGCAATAGTTTGGAAAAACCTATGCTTTTATTTTCACCAAAACAGCTTACTATATATATTTATAATATGCCTTAAGGTGTTCAAATTAAATATATATGTCATTTTATTTATATATGTCATTTTATTTACAAGACTACTGGGGAAATTTTAAACAAAGGATTTTTACTAAGATTTTTATTGGGTAACTTGAATTTGCACCTTACCCTTTATTGTTTAGTCAATTTGTATTTATTTTGACTAACTGTGTAAAATTTTGTAGTGAATAAATTATATTTCGATTTTATCTATAAAGTGTTTCTATCTTCAGAGGGTTGGCAGCTGGTTACATGGTCCAGAGATCAGACGCTTCGATTGTGGCCGATGACGTCTGCAAATTTACTTGAGAATGATTCTGATGAGTCACGTTTATCTAATCTATCCGAGTTTAATCTACCTTCCACAACTCTGCCTAGCCTTGGTGGGTTTAATTTTGATGTTTGACGCACCCTTTTTAACCTAGATTGGTTAAATTTAATTTTGTTGTTTAGCTAACCCTTCCTAATTTTGATTGGTTTTTATTTTGTTGTGGGGCCAACTCTGTCTAGCATAGCTAGGTTTAATTTTGGTGTTTGTTCAGGACTGCCTATCCTAGGTGGTTGGAGGTAGTGGTGTTTATCCAACAGTTAGTATGTTTAAATGTAGTCTGCAAATATCCTTATTTTTCTGTCTTTAATTAGCAAAGTATAACTTACCACATATTTCAAATATACAATAGTGATTATCAAATTATATTTGCAGTATAAAAATGAGCAAGAAAATTTCCTTTTTTAAGTCGTTTTATGTTCAATCGAAAATGGTTAAATGTAGTTCTATCAAAAATCTTAAAAACGAAAAATTTTAACGTCTATCACCGTTATGCTGTGAATTTGTAATGAATCAATTCGTATTCTCCAAAGAATTCGAATTTATCATTTATGACACTATATTGCAGACCTGGAACTCCCTGACTCCTCCCTCGCATCCGGGATGATCCTCCAGCAGAGCATGGAGGATGATGAAGGGTCAACTCCCCCATCCAGCACTCCGACCAAAGTGATCAATCCTTTAACAGACTCCTCCACCTCACTTGAGAACGAATTCAAGATGCTGAGTGCCCGACTCCAACATCTACGGATGAAACATGTTAGTCGTCTTCATATTCTTCCTTTACTCCGCTTTTAACTTCAGGTGCAATCACTGCCAAACATTCACACATACAAGCAAATATAACATGGAGTACTGTTCAATAGTTTAGTCCATTCTTAACTGCAGGTGAATTCACTTTGAAATGTTTACAAGTCCAAGCAAATATCAGTACTGGTCGAGTCTTTTTCAGCCACACAATTTTTTAGAGCTTCATATTGTTTAATCTCAGTTAAATTTGTTTCCAGTTTATTGTTTTTTAGTTTAAGTTTCGTGGCTGCAGCAACTAAATTTGATATTAATATCCTTTTTTTAAATGACGGGTTTTAAGGGTGGTAATTTTTCTGTCTTTTAATGTTCCTGTGTCGTGATTTGTTTCATTTGTTTGTTTTTTTATACTAGGGCAAAAAATTAATAAACTAAACTAAATAAAGCTTAAGAAATATTTTTGTACTTGTTTTAAAAGGGTATTATAAATAGCAGAAATATTAACAAGCCGTATTTTTATTTTGTAATTGGTTTTGGGAAAGAGGATACAATCTTATTTTTATTTTCAGGAAAAGTTCAGTTGTTTGGAAAGTTCAAATTAAAATTAGTAGCATGCCAGTCAGTTGTGAATGCAAAACTAGCAAACGTCAGGGGCAATGTAATATGAGTTCCCGTGTGATAACTTCTGCATTTTCCCATTCATTGGGATAAAACATGAATATCTCGTACCCCCGTTAATACATGGGTACTCAGTGTTTAAACATTGTTTTTCTCCACAGCTGGTTTGCATGTGTTGTTATACATTTTTTGTGCAGTGCACCACTAATCGAGTATTCTCGATATGTACAGCTGGATATATTGGGTCGAACTTGCTTGATATCGCTTCGAACCACCACCCACCATGCTGATCTTCACATTACCTTCCCCGACCGCTACCCCAACCAGGAGACCCCCGTCTTCCAGATCATCAAACCAAACAATATCGACAAAGATGAGATCACTTCCCTGCAAAATGTAAGTGGTTTGTGATGTTGTTATTTTTTGAATGGTGCGTGTTGAATGATGTTGGTTTTTGGTCGCTTTTTCCCAGCAATGCACATAACTGTTCTTGATTAAACCTGTCTTGTGCACAGCAATAATTAACTAGGTACCTAACATTAACAATATGCCATTGCTTGAGCAAAACAAGATTTGATTCATTTATTCAGCCTAAAAGTGATTAAAGATACAAATGCAATATTTGTGTTATACTAACTTAGTACTTATTTATTTATTTTAACCTCTTGTTTATTATGTTGTGGTTTCTCTTGTTTACTGCTATTATTATTGTGGATTCTACCATTTATTATGATTGGAGTGAATCTTGTTAGGCTTTAGCGGTGGTAGATAATGCTTTTTATAAGTTTATATTTTTTTTATAGTCACTTCATGAAAATGCACACGAATATGTGAAATATGGCAAGATGTGTTTGGAACCATGTTTACGGCAGCTAATTACGCAACTCAGTCAGATATCGGTAAGCATCTTTTACCTAATTATCTCACACTATTCTTTACAACACTAATATTGCCTAATGTTTTTCCTAACACAAGTTCTTACGAATTATGCAAAACATAATGCTTGTGATGTAACTTTAATATCAAACTAGTAAATGTATTCCCAAGCTAATAGCACTTTATAAAGCTCAAACAATATAAGTGTACCTTTTCTAATTTCTTTCTGCTTTCTGTTTAAAACAATAATTATTTCAGCCATGATTGTGCAGCCATTTTGATAATATATAGGTAAACCTGATTAATGGGCATTTTCTTTAAGATTAGTTGGAATTTTTAAAGATTAATGGGCGTTTCTTTCTATGGTAGTTCTGTTGTAACTTCACTTTAAAGCATCTAAATGTTTATCGACAAATCAAAACAAGGTTATATTCTCCCAGTATATGCCTGATGCTGGGCCGGAAGATTCGTCTTTAAACTTCCCAAGTCATACAACTCCTTTTCTGCCGCGGTCAAGGACGTTCAGTGTTCTATCCGACTTGAAACAAATTCCTTTCCCCCGTACGACTGGCGCAAGGTGGGTAGTACTTTGTCTTTGACTTTTTTAAAAATAAATTTGAACTTAAATGTTATGTCAGGATAAATCATGCGAAATCCAGCTTATATTAACCTCTTTTGTTTGTAATTCGAATCTTGAATTTTCCTGTGCTAAGCTTTCGAATTTAAAATTCTTTTGTAAATATCCTTTTTAATCTGGAACATTAACTTGACTTTTCAATTAAGTCGCTTGTATTTACTTCTCAAACTAATCTCACTTCTTAACACACCAACATAAAATTGAGAAAAAAATGGAGAAAAATCCTATTTATTAACTGTATTTAACTAATTAATAAGTTGTGTTTTTTATATTTTAATCTGAAAATAATATTTCGTATTTACCATATTGCTCTGTTGTTTTGCAAAAGGTTCAATCAATCTGGATTGCTTGTTGTTTTTCTGAGGCCCTACCATATCAAAGGTTACCAATCAGTCTATGAGAAAACACCCAGGTAAGGTATGCTAAGTATCAGTGTCGGTTGTGATTCTGTAAATCGGATTTTGTTCTGCACAATTAAAACTACAAAAATCTTTCTAGTTTTATAGTATGTATGAATCTAAGCATAAAGCTTATTGCCCTAAAATCTGTAATTACCTGCAGGCCTGTCGGTAATTACTCTTGTTCATTTGACAATTAATTTATGATTCCAACTTTTGATCCAGTAAGCAAAATTACAAAATTAAAGTCATGAAGACCATGCAAAATCCACAAAACAACTTTTTCAATGTCATTGTTTTGGAAATTGGATGAAAATTCATGACATGTCTGTGCGGTTCGGTTGATATTCTTTAACCCCAGATCATGCATGGGAATATTTCACCATCGCAACTCAGCCCCGGTACTATCGGTCACTGGGTTCCCACGTCATATCCCATCATCACTCAGTCAGCTCACCCCTATGTACCCTGCAAGACCAGATCTTTCAGTTTTCCCAATCTATTACAGGGAGAAGGTAATTGTGTTTATTGTAATTATTTCTGGCTGTGCGACAACCGGTAGTGAACCGTTACAAACCCAGAGAGTTCCTGTTTTAAACAATACTTGCTTAGAATAATAGGCCTATTTAATTATCATTCCTGTTCTGTCTCTTTTCTTCTGTCTTTTAAAACAAAAAAATAAAACTTTTCCACATTGCATTTGATATAAACAGCGCCCATCGCGAAAGTCTTTAAAATTCTTATACAACCCAACCGTGGCAACATCAGCAAAGGAATCGGACTTGCCAAGCTCTGGTGACATGAAACAGGTTCGTCAGCAGCAAGCTGCCGGCCGAATTGCCATCGTCGATGTCACCAGTATATTACCCGTCAGCAAGATGTTGGCCAAGCAATACCTCATGTAGGTTGCTTTGCTCCTTTGCGCTTTATGTATTATTTTCCTTGACTGTTACGAACATTTAGTCAACTTGAGATTTTAATTATTGTTTTGCAACCTTTTTTTGCATATCAGTGGATCTTGTATAATGTGGAATATGTATTGTTTGTAGAGACATTTTAATTTTGTCTCTTTCACAGTATATATCTTTTAACACTAAATTTCGTCATGCTGAATTAATGTAATTTTCTGCACCTAATTTACAAATATTCCTACTTTATTTAAAAACCTCATACATGCCACAAGTTATTTTTTAATTTAAATGATTGATTTCTCAGACCAACTGGTGCAAATTACAAAGAAGCCTGCAGACGTAACATGA
>CH002827.1:1242418-1255880 GCA_000149265.1 Ciona savignyi | reverse complement strand
AAACTGCTGTGTCTAGGCTATGGTGCTCAGTGCTGTCCAAAGGACAAAACCAACTAATAAGAGACCAGTTTCAATCCTTCAACTTTTTATCTGAAATCCAACCACCAAGCTATTTAGACAAATGAAATTTTTTTATTTAGTTTGCCTTTTCTCCTCAGCTGTGGTCCTACCTGTCAGTTCTAGGAACCAGCAGTACATCTGATACTTCTGATGCTTTCAATGAATTCACGGAGCCTCCATTTGCGGAGCACCCTTTAGGAGAGGAGCTTTTATATAAAGTGTAAGAACTTTTTGTTTCATAGTATTGTAATAGTTTTGTATTAAAATAATATCTAAACTTTTATGTCACATAGAACCTGGATAAATTTAATATCCAATCAACCATTAAAATCATTACTAGACACCAACCCTGACAACATCTCCTATTTAAACTAGAATAAATTAGGCACACTTGATGACAATAACCCCTTAATTGTTTATACCAGAGTAGTTACCAGGTGAACAATTATCTAAGAATTGACCCGAACAATGAATTAAAAAAGTGATTTCATGATTTATCATGTGTTTTGTTAATGCTTCATTTATTCTAAAGATATTATCCACAGACATATACTTGTTATGCCCCTTTTCTTCTTAGTTAATTCGTTTAATTTTATACTGGCACAGGTATAGGATAGGATAGGAGAATAGGATAGGTTAGAATAGGATAGGATATTCATGCTTATCCCCAGAATGGGAAAACCAAGGGTGTTAACACAGGCAACTGTCAGATAGCCTCGCGCCCACTGTTGGGTTACCGGAGCTATTGCAGTGCGTTGTGTATGATTCACATATGCCTTCAATTTAGTGGCAACCATTAATCAGCTGGGTTCAGGCTATGTTCGCTAATTGCCTTGTCAAAGGACACAACTGACTAGCTAGCAACCAGATTCGTATCTGCAACCCTTCGGCTAAAAGGCGACGCACTCGATCACCAGATTCACCCGTCCGAATATTAGAAATAGCTTTTCCTCTATTGGGTCCTATTTGATTTTATTTGGCTTGTTTCCTTAAGGTTCAAGCATTACGAAAAATTGCATGACATTCAGACACTGGCTATGCTAGCCTGCACATTCGGTTCAAAGTGTCCAAACAACACTGAAAAGGAGACCACTCAACGGAAACCAGATGAAGTGAAATCATCGTCTTACCATAACTATGTTGATGTGAGATTTTTTATGTATTTGTCACTTCAAAATTTAGTTCTAAATGAAATAGGTGTTTTTGAAATCAATAAGTTGTGCAGCATATCAGTACTTATCATTATTTATGCGAATGAGTCATAAAAATATTCCGATTAGGATTTTGAATTGTGTCCTCACACACACACCTCTTCTTCATGTTAAATTTGGTGTAATTTATGAGATTTAAAATGGAATTTAATGAACAGCCTTGTTTGTGCTTAGGAACCTGAGATATCGCGACTGCGCAAAAGTGCAAGTGAAACAACCTTTTCTGAGCTGCCAGCCTTTATCAAATCCATGGCCGGATCCCCACCAACAGGTGATTGCTATGGAGAAAATAGTGTTTGTTTTTTATTCAAAACAATAACCCAGCCATGTAAGAGGTAAGCTATAGTGGTGGTAATTTGGAAAGTTTTGGTGGTAAACTACCTTGACCACTATAGTTGGGGATTATGTCTTTTACCAAAGCTTGAATTAGGTTTCCACGATTTGGTGAGTTCTATGAGGCATTTCAAATTTGCAATATTAACCAATATTAAACATACCGATATAGCTTCGCCAACCTGACAGGACATTGTGTTTTAACAATTTTAAGTTAGTGGAGAAATTGTGTTGGGTTACCATCCTGGGTACGCAATTTACTTTCCACAATTTTATAAAACTTGTCATCTTTGCTTATTTGTGTATAAATAAAGTATATTAACAATAATTTATTTCCCTCGAAAGCTATTAATTGTTAAAGATCTCAAGGCATCACCTAAACCATGTTAATGAACTTTCTCTGCTTACCACAGAAAGTGCATTTAGCTCACCACTGAGCCCACGGAGCAGAGGATCCCCACAAGATGATTATCGGTTTATAGAGCAGAATTATTCAGACCCAGAACCAACTGTCCGTGATGAATGGGTCAAGAAGTCAAGGTATCAATGGAAAATTTTATACCCATGGCTGTTGTTAAATAGACCAATAAAGCTAATTACTGAGGTCTTTTACCATGCACATTTTACATTGTTGTCTTATAGAAATAGATAATAATAGATTGCACAAGATAAACCCAGTAGAAAACCTAATTATGGCCATTTCGAAAACTTGTGATTTTTAGTACATAATTGTATTCTCTGTTCTATTAAAAAAAATACCACTTGAAAAAAACCTTTTGGCAGCACATTGTGTCCCGAGTTGCAAAGCAAATGTAACGATTACATCTCGTCTCACGCCGAACTGCTACAAGCTTGGAAAATGCACACAAAACGAGCCGAAGTCTGCAAACACATTCACAGAAAATCAGGTGTCTAAGAAGTTTTACTGCTTTGTGTTGTATCAATTTTAACTTCACCCTTAAATGTTAAGTGTCGAAACTAAGGTAACATTTCTAGTTGTTGCGGTTTATAAAGAGCAAATATTTTTAGTGTGAAGATTTTTTTATTAATTCACACGTTTTTAATTTATATGTGGTATAACTTTATAATAAAAATATAAAAGCTTTGTAGCTTACATAATTCTTTTAGAAGTGACACCACACCACACAGCTGTGCAAGAAAAACAATGTTGTTCAGTGTGCCAACTCCCTCTTACGGTAAGTTTACTAAACGATAATATGTTGATTTAATCTCTATGCACATAATGCATAGGAATTCTACTTTTGCTAGCTTTTGTGATTTTACACTGCTGCAATTTTAATTTCCGATAAATAGGTCTATATTTCTTTGGCTTGTTTGAGTAACTTTACAATTTGTGGAAAGAAATTTTATTTAAAAAAAAATACAACTTTTATTTCACTTTTATAGAAAGCCATTGGACGATGTTCTGAATGTGGACACGGAATGCACCTTGAACACCTTGTTACTTGGTTTAAATCAAGAAGAGACTGTCCGTTATGTAATTGTGCATGCGTAGCATTTATAAATGATTAATTCTTTGATTGATGGGAATATTCGGTTTCCCGGACTTGTCTGTGGAGAATGTGATTTTGTTTGGGGGATCACACCGGGATTGTTGGCGATGTTTTTGCAAATTTGTGCAATTTACAATTTAGGTCTCTGGATCAGCTGGCAAATGTCTAAACGAATTCTTTTTTTTTATGAATGATACAACCTTCATTGGGGAGTAACTCGAATCTGTGATTTTGTTGAATTTTTGGAGGATATTGATAGTAAATATTTTTGGTTAAATAGATATGTTAAAGGTATATGGGTTCAAAACCAGTGACTGGGTGGTTATTTAAGGCGTTGCAAAGCTAAGAATTCTAAAGATTATTGTAACGACAGCGGTGGAGTGGGAATCCTTGTTAGATACTATTATATTGTATGAAACAATTGGAGAAGCATCTGTTTTCTGGGAAATCCCAAGAAACAATACCACACTTATCCTTTGAGCAGTCTGTATTCAGGGCCGATTTGATCGATTAGATCAAATTGGGCCCCACACCTTGAAGGGGCCCCGCGCTAGCGGGGGTCTTTCTGTATTACGAGGTTTAAAATACTACTGAAACGTAAAATAAAAAGTGAAATAATATTATTTCTCATAATATCTGTGGGGGTCTTCCTTAATTTGCTTAGGTCAAGGCTTGAATTTGGTCCTTGTGCTAGCACTAATTCTGGCATGAGGTCGCCCCAACTAACATACCTCAGCCATGACTAAAATAGATGGCAATCCGGACTCCATAAAAAACTTCTTTATTGATATATTGCAATCTGATACAATACAATTCGTACAGTTAAACTGGTTCATTATACATGCTTGAAAATATCATCTTCAAGCAGGCAGTGCTTGTCTACATTTCAGAACGCGTTTCTGATAATCATCTGATACAAAAAGTTTTTACACAAGCGCTTGTATGGCGCAATGTGTGGGAAGATTATAAAGGAAGTACTGCTTTGGGGATTATAGCTGGTTCGAAGGAAATGATATACAACGGGCGCCACACAGCCGTGCTGCAGGGCAATAATGGCTTATATACGTAAACAATTTACCAAAACTTAATAATGTGCACAAAAATATAGCTAAACCGCGAATGTCACTACATATCAATTTGTAATGCATCGTAACTAAGTCAAATTCATATTTCTGTGTCTGCCTGTTACGTCATAATTAATATGGTTGCTAAAGTAAAACAATATATCGTAAATAAGCATCCACATTACCTTTAATTTGTTCTATAGCAAGTATTAAATGTCTATTTTTGTAGTTTGTATGTACTGGTATGTATTTTATGATATATAAACACCCATAAATTTTGCTATGAAGAGTAGGGGCCCGCCATCACATTTCTAATTGGGCCCCGCGGTTCCTAACACCGGGCCTGTCTGTATTAACTTGTTTGATGGGACTAAAGACTCAACTTGCACTTTGACATCCATTAGCCAGTTGTAACGTCTAAAATGTTAATAATTGCCTTGTTATTTCTATTCTACAAGAGTTGGGGAAAGCACCCCGAATCGTCTTCGCATGGTAAGCACTTAATGTACATCAAACTGAGGCTACAGCTGATCGACATTTGTGACGTCATACAGTAGCTTATGGGAACTCCTGATGTATTATGGGTAATTTTTTTCCTAGGAGAGAGTTGTTCATGCGAAACGACAAGTAACTTGTGGAAACACATGGTGTATTGTGGATTATATCTACCGGTATATATCTAGCGCGCTTCTGTATGAAGATTTTAAAACATTTCCAAATGTGATGGGTGCTAAACCAAATGCTGGGTATTCAGTGGTGTGCTTAGTCTATGCACTGCACACACTATTTATTCTATGAAACTGCACACACTATCTCTACCTGAACACCAATCCTAACCCAATCAGTCAACCATGGGGTTATTGTGCATTGGTATTGATATAATACCGGTATTAAATTTGCGGTAGCCTACCTCTAAATACTACAGGATCGCTTGGATTGCATGGATCGCTTACTATACTTCGTAATTACAAAGCTATAATATTAATGTTAGGGTTGGGGTTAAAGTTAGTTCTGGGGTTGAGATTAGTGTTAGGGACAGGGTGAGAATTACTTTCCATAGCAATCTAAGTGAATCAAGCGATCCCGTAGTATTTAGAGGCACCCTTTAATTTGTGAATTTTCTGGATATTGATCAAGGAGATGCGGTTTTAAAATCATCGTTGCCGATATACAGTTTGAAAAGAAGAGAATCGGCCTAAAAAAAGAAAAAAAGATTTAAAAAAATTACGCACAACACAACAGAGTTCCGACAAGCGACTCAGTGACGTCACAAATGTCGATCAGCTGTAGCCTCAGTTTGATGTACATTAAGTGCTTACCTCTTCACCAAAGTTCTTTTACCTAGAAATATAAAACGCGGAAAAACGGAAGACGGAAGTAAAAAGTTAAACCCCTTAACAAGGGGCTACGGACCTAAAAATTACAGAATTTGTTAATTGAACCGTGCTCTTTCGAACGGTAATTTTTGATTTGAAAAAAAATGTAAAATATTAATATCGAATATGAATATTATTAATATTCACGCATTTATAGAGTTTTCGCCAGTTATTCCTTTGGATATGTTGTAGCCTTTGCCAATACCTTCAAATTGATATATAAATGATATACAGGTTTGATAACGTGATTAAAGCGTCACCGACGCCGATTAAAAACATGCCGCACCATCAACCGGGGCCGATAACTTCTTCTTTCGCATCATATAGATATCGCTGGAGCCAAACAAGTCAATTGCAAGTAAACAACAACATGTTTGTGCAAACAAATTTACAACAACAAAATACAAGCACAAATTTATAGCATAAGTTGGCAAAAAGCCATCCATTTAAATAAAACTTTGGTTACCTCTTCGCATACAGTACTAATATATTAGTACTCTATGATCAAAGGATTATTCTTTTTGCAATTAATAAAGGGAGACTGCGTTAAAATTTGAAGGTAAGCATTGTTTGTGATTATTATTCTGTCCATATTTCAATACCTATAATCGTTTTTTTAGCAACCGTAAACTGCTGTCACTTGTCGAAAACTGCTATCTAAACAGTTAACTAATAATGTAAGATTTATCGTCGCAATTATTGTTTATATTATATCGATGTCACTAGGGAATAAGATCGGTATTGTATTCCCTTTTTTCTCACAATTTCACCGAACTATAAAACGCTTGTTTTTTACCGCATGAGCATTATCGTGAGGTAGGCCTAATCGGTGTTTTGGTAGTATGTTTTGGAATTAACGGTTATAAAGAAGATGTGTATGACGTGCTTTGGCTCCTGTTCAGCCACAATTTGGTAAATATTGGCTTTATTTCTCAAACTAGTAATTTTTGTGATAATTAAATTGTACATATATTTTTCCTTAGAAAACCGTCATTTCAAGACCTTTCATTTCCGCCATCATTCATATTCGAATAAATTCACAAGTTTTGGATAATGACGCGTTATTTCAAACTCTGAATAAAGGACGCCGTCTATAAGCATACTGCAACCATAGAGTACTAATATATAGAGTGGACACTCGGTGTAACTGGCGGCGATGTTTTTTGAAATGCGAACGATTTGTATTATTAGGTATGGTGAAAATTTCAGATATTATTTATATGTAATCAATACATTGTTTAAACCTTTAAAATTAATTAAATATGCTTGATTTTTAACTAAAAATACCAACTACCAGAAATTGCGACGTTCAGACGCGTCACGCTTCGTGTACATTTGATCACGTGGTCAAAGCAAGGAACAAAATCAATGTATTACTACGGGAATTGTTGTTTTTTTGTTTACAAAAAATGTTGTTAATTATGTTTACTAGTTCTTGTTCTTTAAATATATAATTGGTATTTACGTAGGCTAACAGTATTTATTAGATACAGACTAACCCATCTTTAAAGTAGCCTTAAATACAGTATAAGCTTTAGAAAATACAACTTTTTTTGCAGAAAGATTTGAAATATAAATAAATTTGAGTAAAAGTGACACAATTGCAACAATCATTGAAGATATTCGATTAGTTAAGCAAGAAACAGAAATGTGTTTATGTGATCTGCTGAATTACCTGAAGAAAATCATGACAAAATAAGCCACAATTGCTGATTTTGATGTCTCAGAAATTGGTAGGTCCCATACCACATGCTTTGTATTACTTTATTTTTGGCTATCCAGGTAAAGATGTTTATTTTTAGGTATTCTGGAATATTTGGCTGGGTATTTACTGAAAAAGGCAAGGAAAAACACAAGAAGTTCTGAATTTACTCAGCGAAGTACAAGTAGAATATTTTTGTGTCTTCTACAACATCTTTAATGTAAATCTTTCCCATTCCCAATCTACACTGCAGAGCAGGATCTATTTTCACTACTTTGCTGTACATAGGATAGGATAGGATAGGATATTCATCTTTATCCCCGTGAATGGGAAAACCAAGGGGGTTATCACTCGTCAGATCATCTCGTGCCCATCGTCGGGTTACCGGAGCTATTGCAGTGTGTTGTGTATGATAGACACGTTCCTTCAATTTGGTAGAACCCATTAATCCGCTGGGTTCAGGCAATGTCCGTAAAGTGCCTTGCCCAAGGACACAACCGACTAGCTAGCGACCAGTTTCACACCTGCAACCTTTCGATTGAAAGGCGACGCACTTAACCGCTAGACCATCGGGCCGGACTACATTACTGTTATTTGTGAATTTTGATGTCAGCATAAAATTAAACAAACTTGAATGAAAAGTTTTCTATTTAAAGTTTTGTGTCATAATACTGCAAGGTAATAATTTGCCAAACGGAAACGTGTATGTTTAAAGTACAGTCAATGTTTACATGCAGACCTCAAGCTAGCATATTCATACAACATTTAATAAAATTTCTAGTCCACTCTAGCTTCTTAATCTATATAGAAGCATAAAATTGGTTTCTCTAAATACCCAGTGTGGGCTTAAGCACTGGCTTATTAAAGAAAAGGTCCAGTAGGTTGAGATAAAACCATAAATTTATTTTCCTGCAAAACAATAATAGTAAATTGCAATAAAAACAGCTTCAAAACACCACTGTCCAAACAACGGTTTAGATTCTAGTTCACAGTAAACTATGGAAAAAAATAGATTCTAGTTCACAGTAAACTCTGGAGCAAATTAATCCCAGATAATTTAAGTTGTCTATGCAATCTTATAATAAGCAGATCCCCACTCTTCATTCATCAATCATATGCCCCACTTTAGTGTTGTAACATTTTGATGAATCTCCTAAACAAAGAATAATTTTGGTAAGATTATATGGGTATTGCGTTTTAAACGAAATATTTCTGAACTGTGTGACAGAAATATGAAAAACGAACAGTTTGGTGATAAATATGTTAAATTAGAACGCAACAGTGCGTTATCTGAAAATAACATTATAATTAGGTTAACTCACCTATGCCCGCTGGTAAATTAATTCATTGGAATAAAGGCCAAAGCCTTAATATCTTGCCGTTTACTAACATTCTGTCCTGCTTTTACTATCAATTGCATTGTAAACATGAGCGAATATGACCACGTGATCAAATGTACATCAAGCGTGACGCGTCTGAACCAATTGCGCGAGTGTCCACTCTATATATTAGTACTCTATGCTGCAACCTCTCATTAAGACAGGTGTTAGGAGCCAGCACCTTGTCGGGAAGTTACAAATAATATAGTTGGACTGCGCGTTGCTCTAAATCAAGGGTGTCAAAACACGCGGCCCGTAAAAACATTTTGTGCTGCCCACGAAGATTTTTATGATTTTAAAGTAATTGACAATTTACGAGCCACATAAAAAGTAAAATTCTCTTTAAAAAACTAAAATTACTCCGAATTTATCACTACGTCACAAAGGCGATGCGCGCGATACTATTAGGCAAAACAACATCGCACAGCAAAGGTTAAAACGTGCAATGACGCTGTTGATGTTATGATACCACGAAGAGTGTTTCGTTTGCATGTAATACAAAGTTAAGCGTATTTGTTTATTAACTTAGTTTATACCAGATTTGTTAATTGAATTTCTGCTGTTGTACCGGTACCTTAAAGTTAAAGGTATATCTCGTAGCTTATAGGCTACAATAAAAAGTACTCTAACAGCCGTATTTTTATAACAGAGTTCTGTACAGATACCGGTAGTACAAAATATTTTCTTTGATATGTCGGAATATTTTTAAGTTTTGTCATATACTGATCGTCTACACTACCTCAAAAAATTGTTAACCAGTGATGACTTACAGCTACCACAGCTACCAGATCCATATGAATTGGCCCAAAATGAATGGACTGATTCTCTTGAAATATGGTCAAATATGCACTATTCCGATTCATATATATACCTATGTTGCATCCGGAAGTTCATATTTTTATGTTTATTAGTATAACGGCTGTTCCACGCCGAGAAGACACCCACGTCTTTTATTGGTTGTTTCCAGCGTGTATTATTGTTTTTTTGCCATACACGTTCTCATTTGGCCCTAAAGAATAGTACAAGAGCCTTGCTCTGAACCGGGCACACTTTTTAAAATCAGGGCCCCAAGGTATTTCATTCTTAGTAAATAAAAAACAAATCTAGAATTACGGTCCATTACTGGTTAAAACCAGAAAGCACTGTTGCGTTAAGCGACGCAATGATATAGGCGTAACATCATAATTTAGCTGTGACATCATAATTATGGGTAGCTTCGGAATTCTGAAGAGAACAATTTTAGTTTTACTTTTTTTCTGTGTCACGCTGGTTACAGAATATATAAATGTAGATACGAATGTAGATATTACAATAAATATATATAAAATGTAGATACGAACAAAAATCTTTAACCGTTTTCGGGGAAATGTCCATTTATTATATTCCACTAAAACTAGTGATCAGTTAGTTACCTTTACGCTTTACACTAATGAAGAAGAAAATATCTAATCGAGTTAAATATTCTGGTGGTGTGGGCTAACATTGTTTCGGTCTACAGTGGAAAGTCTGAGTAAATTGCGCCAGGAAAATTCCCGAGAGACCCAAGAATATAAGCACGACTGCCGTTTTGCGAATGTTTGGCGCAGGTTATTTTATAACCAGGGCCGGTTTTAGGCCGATTTGACCGATTAGATCAAATTGGGCCCCGCACCTTGAAGGGGCCCCGCGCTAGCAAGGGTCTTTCTGTATTACGAGGTTTAAAATACTACTGAAACGTAAAATAAAAAGTGAAATAATATTCTTTCTCATAATATCTATTTGTTATGCATCGTAACTGAGTCAAATTTATATTTCTGTGTCTGCCTGTTACGTCATAATGAATATGGTTGTTAAACAATACATATATATATATATATATATATATGTTTGGAAGTAAAACAATATATCGTAAATAAGCATCCACATTACCTTTAATTTGTTTTATAGCAAGTATTAAATGTCTATTTTTGTAGTTTGTATGTACTGGTATGTATTTTATGATATATAAACACCCATAAATTTTGCTATGAAGAGTAGGGGCCCCGCCATCACATTTCTAATTGGGCCCCGCGGTTCCTAGCACCGGGCCTGTTTATAACAGTTGATATTTTGGAAATTATTGAGGATTATTTACTTTAAATTGTAGCCTAAGGAATTCTGTTAAAAACTAAAGTTACTTGAGACAGCAACATTTAAACTACAGAGGACGGTCATCAAAACTTACTAAATATTTCTTGGTTTATATTGGAGACGAAACCTATATTACTGAACCTATAAATAAAAATTGCACAAAATTTAACAACTGTCTGTGAGACTACACCTAGTAAATCTATCTTTAGTATTTTGCGTTTTGAAAATTGATTCAGAAGCGTTGATGTGTATTTTCTACCAATTTTGTTGGGGGAAAAGTTCCCACTGTACGAAGTGCTATTTCGTTACGAATCTTCGGATTCTAAGGGAATGGGAATCCATAATCATTTTATCATCCTAAACGCCTCGAGCTTTAAAAAATGCTTACGCTCTGTGTGGTTGGTCACGCTGTGTTGACATAAACGTTAAAGTTATTTGTATCTTGTTCAACCAGTTAAATATTAGGTCAAAAATCCCCAGGCCTAGTGAGAAAGGTTTTTAAAGACCAGTCCGACTGTTTTTAAAAGTCATGATGTGTGGTTCAGTGTTTAGAAAATAATTAAATTTCAAATTAAGAATGATTTAAACTTAATAAAACATTTTGCAAGGGTAATGCAAGTGTCTTAACAACACTGCGCTGTAGAGCAATAGTTTTTTTGTTGTTAGCTAAGTGTAATCTGTTGCGAGAATTTGTATTATAATTAACATTGTTGGTTATTATTCCAGCGCGTTTGTTATGTTTTGCAATTTAGCTGCAATTTAGAGTAACTGTTACTTATCAGGTCCAGCAAGAAAGCAAATATGTCAGGTTTTTTGAAAATCGCGTCCTTAATGTGAAGTTTGCCATTTTTAACCCTCATGGATCCATTTTTGATCAATACGTCACCTTTCTGAATTTGCTTCCAGCAAATATATTGAGTTTTCCAGCCTTTCCAATGCCAGTGCATGAGTGTACCCTATTTTTTAACCCGGATCCCTGATTCAGTTAATTTAGAAAAGCACGAGGTATTGCAGATTATTTTCTAATTATTTAAGTAGTAATACCAAGACCGTTATAATTGATACGATATATTTCCTGCGCTGGGAATACTTAATGCGATAGATTTCCTGTGCTGTCAAGGTTTGTTGTATTTCTTTGTCCTGTGCTGGTAAGGTTTGTGGCAACAAGCTATATTACATCGCGAATAGCTTGAGTTTGAATAAACCGAGGCTGTCGAGTATTTTCTGTTAGAAATATTTAGAGGGTCTTAAATTCAAAGAGACAGTGTACTACTAGACGACAAAGTAAAACTACAAGGTCTACAAGTTTAGACAGCAAGCGTTCGGTCAGTTACAATATAGAGTTGTTAGGACAGCATATTCATTTTTACCTTAATGAGTGGGATACCACGTCAGAGTTGTTACACGAGAAATCAATAGATTAACCGCGCCCACCACAGGTTAACCGGAAATATTGCTGTGTGTTTGTTTTATAGCTTTAGTCGACCAATTCACCCACTGGTTTCAGGAGATGATCTACCAAGTACCAAGCAATAGTTTAAAACAACGGGCCAAGCGTCATCCTTTTACGTAGGGATAAACGACCACAACCAAAAATAGGATTAAATTCGTTGTAATAATGTTACATTAATTACATTAATTTTGATTTAAATTGTTTTTGTTGAAATTTATTTTTTTTAATGTAAGGTTTAACGGCCACGTCATTTTTTTCCATAACTTGCAATGTGTCTAGTCACTGGGGTGTTTTAACTACTGTAGTTTTGCCGTTTCATCCTGTCTCCTTAATTTGTAACAAATGTTGTATTCTTCTTTATTGTAATGAAGGAGCAAAAAAATAAACTAAACTAAACTAAACTCCCTAGACTTCGGCTAGTATTTTGTTTTCTACTAAAAATACCCCATGGGTTCTGAAAGTTCCATACCATACAACGATGACATGCATGTGGTGATTGTCGGTGGCGGATACTCCGGTAGCTTGCTCGCTGTACAACTACTTAAGAAGAAATTGTGCAAGGTCACTTTGATCGACGGAAGGGAAGGAATGTTTCATTGCATCGGAGCTCTTCGGACAGTTGTGGACCCAGGTAATTTGCAATCATATTGAAATATTTTTCCCCTTTGGGACACCGTCAGTTGTAACTGTTAAATTATAATGTGGGTCATATTTCCCAGAGTGAATTGCTACTTTTACGTGTTTCATGCCTTCACATGATTTGAAAGCACTTGTTTGAATTGCAGAGTACTTCAAATATTTGTTCATACCGTTCGATACTATGCTCGGCGATTCGTTTCAAAGAGGAACTGTGACCGATTTGGATGCCAACACAAAAACACTTACTTTAAAAGATGGAAAGTCGGTAAGGAGGTATTAAACTTCATTAAATCTGACCTATAGGTTCATTAAACATGGCGTTTAATAAAGTTAGTTTTATTTATTGCGTTTCACTATTCAAATGAACAAAAATTAATAGCGCATATGCTTAAAATAGGAAGGTGTATCCGTGAACTTCAGGGAGTATGAAATTCTATAAAAAAAATATAAAAACCGTCTGTACCTCCACCATCAAGATTTTGCATTAAACTTGTCACACACAGGTAAATTACACTCATCTTGTGATAGCAACCGGTTCACAATCGAGCTTTCCATCCAAAGTCGATGTAGATGCTTGCACAGAGGATGCAAGGAAGCTTTATGATGAATACAGGAAAGAGGT
>CH002827.1:1169499-1184716 GCA_000149265.1 Ciona savignyi | reverse complement strand
AATATAGGATAGTTAGGTATTCTAGAATATTCTAGAATAATATATTTCGAATCTAGAATTTCGAATCCTATTCTAGAATGTTTTACCATGTATTTAAATTTGCTCGTTTCTCATTTATAGTGAATTAGCCATATGCTTTTAAACTGTGATAAGAGCAATTTATGTAGTCCAACAATATTTTACCATTACATATTTTTTTAATAATATGTAACATCTCTAAACACTATCTGCCATGAGGGAGGATAATAGTCTAGTCTAGTAGGTTGTTGTTGAAATGAATGGCTGAAAAAAATGCTTCTAAACACCAGACAATTTTTATTTCACCAGTTTGGTATCAAGACTAGCTATTAATGCCCTTGCACAATTAAACATTAATTAGGATATCATTAAATTGAATAGATAGGATATCATTCATTGTGTTTATTGAAAACATAGTTGTTTAAGTAAAATATATATTGCAAATACTAACGTGTTTAGTCTGTAAATAACTCTTCCGCCTTTGGAATAATTGCGTCATATTTAAAGGTGCGATAAACCACGTGATTACAGCCTGGCGAACGTGACCTACTTTCTTAGTGCGTGCGTTCGTTTTAAGCGCGTCTGTCCACGATGCACGTGTATGGGACAACTGATAAGATAATGTTGTTGTGCTTTGATGCAAGTTGTATTTCCGAGCTACCGCTTTAGAAAATATTCGGACGCTTTCGCACGATAGATGCACTTTCGGTATGGAGAAACGCATTACGGGTATTACATACGAATGAAGAAGCCATTTTACAATTTTGAGATTACGAATTTACTTCAATGACGATTCACCAAAAGTTTCTTATCATTGTTATCCACTGTCTCACGCTTGCTGAAACGATACGCTAACGTGTGCATAATCGCAGCCAATATTTTTACGTTTTGCAGGATCGCAGCCAATATTTTACGTTTTTAATTTCGAATCCTGGTTAAGTCGTTTTTGTGTCATTGTGGTACGAAGATACGTCTTTACACGGCGCAATGTACTGAACGAACGTTCGGCTTCACATGAAGTACATGTATCAATCACGTTCCTTGGCTCAATGCCAATCAGCAAACCGTTTGTTTGCCAGTATGACGCAACAATTGGACAGATTAAATTGTTACAATCTCCTGTTTCAGGCCTTTGTGCAACATTTGTGAACACTTGTCACGATTTTATTGGTTCGTTTTACGCTCGTGTACAGCTAGTGTTTGTTATCGCTATTCGCTGTTGTTGCCGCAACTGTTTGTTAGACAAAAATGGAAGCAACGAATCAATTTGGATGTTTAGCGTAACTTTGTCCAGCTGATTGTTTCTGGACACGTTGATTGCATTGCAGTATTGGAAGGTTGCGTAATATTGCAAATGCTATGCGGGTTTACCATAAGGAACAATAAGGAATTACAACTATTAATAACGTTTTTCTCTCTACGCACAATGACACAGGAAATTCTATATACGGTCTGAACAAGCAGACTGATTGCAATGTCAAACCTACATCTCTACATTTTATAGGCTTGTTTAACATTTGTAGTTACTCTTCACCACTGCTAAAGAGATGACAACCTAATAAATTTCATTGTAATCTCCCCAAGCGTGTGCGGTTCGCCGGCCGGGCAAGCCCATTGCCGATCAAAGGATTAGGTCTAGTGCATCGAGGAATTTAATAGAAGTAATTTTATAGTTTATCACGATCAAAATAAAAACTACAGAATATTTAGCTCCTAGTCCAGTGCACACCTGTTAACACACTAACATTGCTACAACCCAGTATAAAGCTCCAATACAATGCTAACAAACTTTGGGATGGATTTATGTGATAGTAGAAAATGAATTTACTCTAAAACAAACTTTCTTAAACACCATTTTTCTGTAAATTTTCTTCTTCGCAGTCTCTATATTTATATTTATATATTGATCTTACCGGTTAAGTGTACTTGGCACAAAATGTTTGGGAAATATGTTTGGCCAAACTACTCCTCCGAACAAACCTAGTAATGTCATTACCAGCACACAAGCAAGAAATATCTTGAAACTTGAGTACTTTGTGTAAACAAATGGATAAACAATGGCAAAAAATCGATCTAACGTCATTACCAGTAAAGAGAGTGGAACCTATTAAAAAAGGGTTTAATGATACATTGTGTCACTATGAATAAAATATATTTCCACAAACCGTTATTATATATGTGGCCACGATGCAACTCATAACAGCCAATAGAATTTTATTGTCGGCGTCATACTTCTGTATAACAATATGAAGATTGACATCTGAAGAAAGAATTATTAATTATTCCCTTTATTACACTAAAGGGTTTTTATATCCATCACATCATATACATACGACAGTACGTAAGTTTGGATAGTAAAATCTTGTTGATTAATGTTAAATAAATCATACCGAGTAAGTAACACTAATGTTGGTAGGTTAAGTAACTGTAGAGTGGCCAAAATTACGATTTGGAAAGCTTTTAAATTAACACATATTGTTTAACCTAGTATCATTAGACATGACTAAAAGAATCTGGAAACATACAGACTTTACTATTGAAGCCATTTATTTTTAAATCTCATAATAAAATATTTTTCTTTTACACTAACCATGATGTCTGAATAGCACGACACTATAGGTCCAAATGCTGTATGGAAGATATATTATTCCGACCAATATATCAATGGCAGCCATCCACAACCTGCAATAGCCATATGTGTTCTGGTAGCATTTATTGAACCCAATCACAACAACCACCACCACATTCCCCAGTATGGTGAGTGTGAATAGAAAAGCATTGATGGCGATCATAGCACTTATTCCTGATATACTGCAGTCCCTGTAATAAAAGATGGTTATTTTATCTTATGTATTCTTTGTTTTTTATTTCACCCTATTGTTTCTAAAATCAAGAAAAGTATCTCTTAGGATACTTACTTAACATAGTATTGTTTTTCATGTATATTTTATCAGTGGTGACCTGGATGAGCTAAAAACATGTCCACTTATGGAACTCAGTCTAATTCTTTAGCCCATTTTGCCCATGTAACAAACTCAGTCTTACCTAACAAATTATTTTGCTAATAATTAAGCTGTGTGTAAAAATAACTCCTGGGTGGCAGTAGATTTCTTTTTAATTTACTTTCACCAAAATAACTTTAATAATGGGACTTAATACTTGGCCAACTGAATAATTGATAATATCCTCAGAACGCACCTGTAAACATTAAATGTGTGGTTCTCTGAGAAGAATGATTGTTTGGAGCAAAACCTGTAATAATAAACCAAACCATCATCTCCATCATTCCCCATTTCATAATCGCTTTCTTGGGAGGAAATAAAAAGAATATCTTGTTTTGTTAAACTATATTATTTAACTGGTATTCATTCAAAGTATCTTAACAGTGGTTTAATTTATTCCTTTTTTGCTTAATTAAAAATAACAGCAAAACAAATCATAACAAAGGATCTGAAAAAGACAGCCAAACAAACAGTTGTTACAACGCCTCATTTAAAAATGATATATACAAATATTTGCAAACCAGATATAATGCAAGTAAAAAACACAACACCATTTAACTAACACCAACTACAAAAACTTATGTATATTAAATTTAGGACTCTAATCTACATGCCTGAATTTTGATTAATATGCTGTTAATTTAACTGAATGTACTGTTTAAAAAAATGTCATATCAGCATTGGTCACGATTTCTGGTTCTATCTGTGTTCTAATATTAGTCACTGCACACAATGTGACTTTCCCTTTCCTTTATTAGAATGTATGTAAATATTAACCACTGATTATTGAAAATATCCATATTTTATTTAATGCCAGTGCCATGATGATTTTTTGGGCATTTACAGAAAAAGTGAATGCAAGTGGTATAGCAGCGGCGATTAACATTTTGTCGTTGATTGATTATTCCTTTGTGTTTGATCCATCACAACAACAGGAAGAACCAATTAACTCAGAGATATATTTGATGCAAATCATTAAAGTACTGTAGGTCACACTTAAGTGTACATAATATTTTAAATGTTTATTGGAATGTATTGCAATATCCATATTCTGATAACTTATGTTTGTTTGCGTAATCCTTAAATCGATAGGAATAAGTTAAATCCTGTTAAACATTCTGCAATGTAACCTTTCATGTTGTTAATGTCATTAAAAAAAGAAATTATTTAGTGTCTCAGACTAAAAATAAAATTAGAAAAGTCAAATTATAAATCATCTATAAAGCATCCAACTAAATTCCAAAACATATATAAAATTATGATTTAGTAGGAGAATTTTTCAATAAAAATATTTAGGTGTGGTTAACATGGTTGACTCTGCAGTATTTCAATACATCTGTTGGTTACATTAATAATCAGGACCTCTTTAAATTTCAAATGCTAAATCGCTTTACCGTATGTCTATGTAAACTTTTATATGCAACAACTTATACAACACGGCATTTACATTACATAACAGATTTCTGCTTACCAGTTTATATTCTCCTTACTTTGTCGACAAACTACATAACCTTAAACAGAAGTTCATCAACTTTTCCCCTGAGTATCAACTATTACATTGCAATCTTTTTCACAGAGAAACTGTATTGCTTTTATTGAAAATTTGAAACAAAAATGGTGATGAATTTGTTTTATATACGCCGACAAAAATACATGAGCATACATGCAACACATGTTATATATAAATATGCTAAACAAATAAAAAAACATATATCTGACATTGAAGCTTAAATCATACACACTAATAAACTATTTTCCTTTTTTAAATAATTCTTTTAAAAGTTTTTTACTTTGATTCCGAAACTCTGGTGATCGAAAGTTGTAAATAAAAATGTTCTGACTTGAATGGCTTAAGTGCAACAGCTGTATGGTTGTATAAAGCCATGTCCAACCTGGTTCTTCTGTGCAAGGCAATGGGACTAAGACTGTCAAAATAAACATGGGACAGAGACCTATCAAAAATAACGCTGTCATTATGACTAGAATCCAGAATGATTCCAGAGCTTCGTCTTTAACATTGTTCGGATTTGTATTCATCTGATTGCGATCATTTATGCTGCTTTTTAGTGCATTTTGATCTTTTCGTTTGTGGAAACATGGGATGCAGCAACCTGTTGATATATTGCTGGTTGTCATCTAGATTTTAACTTTGTGAATAATTTTAAGATTGTGTTTTGTGTGCTGTAAGAATAAATTGGGCATTGCACTTTTCTAACTACAGACTTTGAATAACAAGCAATTTAAACTAAAGGAATATCTAACATTTAACTAAATAATAAGCTTTGAATGTGGCCAAAGTGTATAGATTTTAAAGTAATGCAAGAAACTCCATTCTTTAAAAGTTTCGAACTTACACTTTTTTAACACAATCAAAAACTTACTTTTTTGATTATTCTCCGATCTGGCCATAACAAAGAGGCAATAGTATGCTGTGTAGCTCCCAAAAAAACATACTGCAAATAGCGGTATGCCCCAGGATAAGTGATAGAGCAATATACTTGAGGAAGTAGAAAAGTCTAAACCTCCCAGCTGAAATGTGGCTCCTATTCCAAATCTGTTAATTTATTAAAATTCAAGACTTAAACTAATTTTAGTAAACTGTTACATTTTTGTGGCTTCTTATATATTAAGTGACCAATTGTTAAATACTAAGAGGCAATTTTTTTTATTTAAATCAATGGTACAATATTGATTTAATGTTTCTGATGTTCTAACCTGTTGTTAATGCTTGATGAAAATTCTTCCAAGTGAGCAAGTGGCCAAACAGTTCCACAGAATATCACAATTACACTTACTCCAACCAACGCAATGAGGGTTCGGCGTTTCGTTGACCATTTGCTGTACTTGAAGGGAAACACAATAGCAATGTATCGGTCAATTGACATGACCATCAAAATCCATGGGGTCTATTAAGTAAAAACACAAATTTAACATCTTTTTAGCAATAGGTGTTTTTTTTTCTAGTACTTTTCTGGTAAAAAATCATAACATGTGACAAAAGCATCCCTGAGAATATTAAGATCTTACAGTTAATTGTAATCTTATGTGATTGTACACCATGGGCTTTAGGATACATGCCTATTTGTATACTTACCGCAAGTATATAGGTTGTAAAAACACAGCTCATAGCTATTACAAGAACCTTATGATTGAGCTCAAATGCTTTAATTTTAATTTTAAAATTTATTTGGTTGAAATCATCATTTTTGTGTGAGTTTTTGTATTCCTCTTCCAGTGCTGTAAAAGAGTTCTAAAAGTGAGTTTTTGTGCAATGTAAGTTTTAGTTAAATTTATGTTTTAAAAGTAATTGGAATTGTGGCAATCAGTATAGCATGAGTATGATAAACATTTATTGATAATGTTTTTAAACAGTTTTGGAATCTTGGTCATGTGGAAATGAATAAAGCTGTAACAAAAATTACTGCAGCCATAATAATCCAGAGAACCAAAATATTATAACAAGCTTGCTAACATACAAACAATATGATTGTATCTTCAGTCATTAGCAGTAAAAGTACTGTAGCTTGGGTTAAATGTAGATTTAAAAAATAAATTGGATAATTTAGAATTAACAAACAAGAATGTTAGTTATTTTAAAGTTGATAAAGTTACATAAAAGGGGGGGGCATAAGAATAGAGATACTAAATGTTAAAAAAAAGTCAAAGTAAGCGTACCTTCATGAATAAAAGGCTCATAGTCCCCTGCCATGCCAATTTCAACAAAATAGACCGTAATAATGATAAACAAGTGTGAGGGAATGTAGACAAGGGCTGCCACAGCATCGAATATAGCTATCGCTGACCGACACATTCCATACGGATTCCAATATTTCTTAGTATGGTATATCACATACAATATAATCGAATTGCCAATGCAAGCTACTGCAACCAGAATGCAAGTAATTGTGATGAGAAATCCAATTCCAACCACACTGCAATCTCTGTGATAGCAATCGATAAATTCTTTTCTTTTTTGAAAAAATATAATTTAATACTATTTATGTTATTTCAGTGGAAACAAAAAAAATTAGTTTTAAACACATTTAAAACTAGTTTTTTATGAACTGTATGGCATTAAAGATAAGCTGAGAATAACATTATTGTTCACATTTCATTATCCATTCCGAATTCAATAGTATAGCTTTACATACCTGTAAACATTGAATGTATGATTCACATTGAAAAAAGAAGCCATTGAGCATAATCTAACATGATGGTGAACATTGCAGTTTGTTATGTTGTCCATTCCTCGAAATTCTTTATGTAATCTACATCAAGGCTATTAAAAAATATAATATCTGCCTTAGTTAGTTTTGTCTCGAAAATTCTGTTTGAATAATAAATTGAAAATCATTTTTATTTCTGAACTATATATTGCCTTTAACTTCTTAAACTGTAGAGTTAAAAATACTACGTTTGTTCTGATTAGATCAATGACATATCAGTTCTCTTTAGAATACTATGAACTATGCTTCCACCAATTTAATAGGAAATCCTGTAGCTTAACGTGCATTGCTTTACAAGCTGTAAATCACTTTTATATCAATGTGATGAATTGTCATTAACAGTTTAATAAAAATCGTAACAATTTCCTGCATATTACTCATGGTGCAAATTGCAACAAGAGTATGTAAACCAAAAACATAGTTAGACATATAACTTATATGAGTGCAAAATCATAATCTATGTTAATGATTGAAAAAGGTCAACATTATTATTGTTATGCGTGGAAACAATGTAAAACATTTATATTGTGTATTGTACAATGGTAGTAGTGTCCGTTCCCCAAAAATCATGTATTTTTACTGTCAGTTTATTGAGTGCTTTTTGTATCTCCCTTTTTCCTGCTTCCCGGAACTTTTTTGATCTAAAGTTGTATATGATGACGTTTTGACAGGGATGACTCATGTGCAGAAATTGTATGCTCGCATACAGCCAGGTCCAGTGCACTGCTTCTTCGCATGGTACTGATATTAGTGTGGTGAAGATAAAAGATGGAAGTAAGCTCACTAGAAACATGGCAGTCATAATAAAAAGCACCCAAAACGCTTCGACTGCCTCATCTTTTTGTTTCCAGCACGAATCATTTATTGTCAATCGCGATTCCCTTCTGTTCGTGTCGCTTATGGTACTGACATGTATGGGTTTAACCTGTCGTTTAAAGCATGAACACAATGTTGTTGAAGTTTCAGAATCATTCTCTTGCTGTCTTTTTGTGCAGAAAAGCGTGCAACAGTTTCGTATCGTCGTTTTATGCAGAAACATTGTGGTACTTGTCCCAGAGCTCTTTCTAATATCTGCAAAATGCATAGGGCTGTTTTTGTTTTGTTTAAATGTTACAAGTAAATAGGGTATTTTAAACATAAACAAACTAAATAATACATACTCACATTAAGGTATAACTGTAATAAATCTGACAATACATCATAAAGTTATTTATAAGGCAATTACAGAGTGGCAATGGTATACAGTGTTGCTCCAAAGAGCACGGCCCGCGGTACCTATTTACGTGGCCCATTACCGACTTCGTGCTTCGTAGCCTATTCATTAAAAAACTTTCTCTGAGTTGTAACCGCACCATTTTTGACTATAGTATAACGATAAGTTACACTGCGATTAAATTTTGTGTAGTACTGTGATGACCTCCTATTGTTACTGCATAATGTACATTGTATGAAAACTGCCATTTTCTGGCAGTAGTATAGTATTACGTGATATTATACCGTGTGGGTGCATGTTGTTATATGATTAAGCTTAACAAAGTTCGAATGTCTAGAAGTAAAAAAAAGTTTATTAATAAAAGGCACAAGTTCAACAATGAATGGTGTGTAAAATAGTCCATTGGGCAACACAATTAAGATGAAGTTTGTCTGATTTGCCAAAGCACTATAGCAGTAAAATGCAGCAATTGAAAAAGTCAATAAGCAAACAAAAAGATGTATTTTATGGTTACAAAAAGGACACTGAGTTAGTTACAAAACAGAGCTTTAAGATAACTGAAGCAATTGCCGAAAAAGGAAACCCATCATAAAAAAAGTATGAGTTGTTCGATAGTATGGCCCGTGGTATCTCTATACTTCTACGTTGTGGCCCATTGCGCTAAACAGTTGCACGCCCCTGGAGCAATATGTGCCGAGAAGTTAATTTAAAGTAATGACGATAAGCAAAATGTTTTGTTGCATTTACCTCTTTGTCCTGCCATGTCAACTGATTTTCGGGAAGCTTTTGAAAGTACAAACATACAATAATATGCAGTGTATGTATTGAAACCTAGCACTGCAAACAGAGGAACTGCCCAGAGCATATGGTATACCAGGATCTTTATGGAGTACCTACCCAGCAAAAACATAGGGCCAAGGCCAAACCTGAAAATATTGTATTAAAATTGTTCTTTCCAGTCAATTATAAATTAAATGCAAATATTCAAAATATCATTGTTTATAAACCGTAATTATCAACATTACCTGTTGTTTACACTTGGATAGAACATGTCAATGTTAGCTAATGGCCATATAGTTCCACCAAAGAGTGATACAAAGGCCACAGCAGTTAGCATAGTGTGCATTTTTCTTGTATTCTGCCATTTCTGGTATTTAAATGGGTGCACAATTGCTGTAAATCTGTCGACTGACATGACAAAAAGAAACCATGGAACCTGTAAAAGGATTTAAACCTGGTTTAATGTGATAAATACTTACTACTTTTAAAATTGCAGGAATCACTATGTGTTTAGGTCTAATACATTCATTAAAACTATGTGTTTGTTAATGGAGTGCGACTGGTTAGTCTGGTGGTTTAGTTGGACGCCTTACAACCGAAGGTTGCAGGTTCGAAACTGGTCGGTAGCTAGTCAGTTGTGTCCTTGTGCAAGGCACTTAATGGACATTGCCCGATCCAAGCAGAATAACAGGTTCAACTAAATTAAAAAAGCATGTGGATCATACACAACTCACTGCAATACCTCTGGTGGTAACCTGACAGTGGGCGCAAGGTGATCTGACGATTGCCCATGTGTTAACCCCCTTGGTTTTCCCATTGACAGAGATAAACATGGATATATCCTATCCTATCCTAGTGTGGTTTTTATGAATTTTTATACTTAAATACTTTATTTATATACCACGACAAAATTGTGTTTAAAATGTTACAGAATTGTTGCAAGAAATGTTACTTACTATTAGAATATATGTTGCCAAAATACAACTCATTGACACCACAAGAGCATAATTGGTCAGCTCGTATGTTTTAAATATCATTTCGAGGTTGTACCCAACAAAAGAAACATTCGCCTGAGGTTCATTGTGCTGTTTGATGCTTTTTAAAACTGGAAAAATTGCAAGTTTATAATTATTTGTACAGTTTTGCAAATTCAGCATATTTTAAGGGAGAAATTGACGTAATTTTATGGTGCTATGTGATGAAAAACAAGAATATCTCCTTGGGGTTTTGCCAACAATAATTGTTAATAATGAAGTTTAATATTATATATTTTCAATTTTGAGGTACGTTTAGTTCTCTAAAATCCTGATCACATCTAACCTGAGAGCGTATTTTCAACCTGCTTCGTTGAATAATGATGTTCTGTAAATAGAATCTGGATCAAAATCATTGCACGCAATGGTAGGTAAGTAATTCCTGTCAGAAGGTCACAAATTCCAATCCACATTCTGCAAATTCCGTATGGATTCCAATATGTCCGGTTGCCCAGCACAATAAATGGGACCAGAATGTTTCCAAACACAGTGATAACAGTGCACACAAATGTAACGGAAATGACTGTTGCCACACCAGCCACACTGCAGTCTCTGTAAACAAAATCTCTTTATAACTTTCTAAGATTATTATGAATATATCGTAAATTTGACAGATTAGTCTGATGGGTTGGTGTGTTGTCTTGAGCCAAAGGGTTGCAGATTCGAAACTGGTCATTAGCCAGACGATTGAATATTCTCTCCTAACATAACTGTTCTATATAAAATACAAGCTTAATTCATAAACCGATATGTTGTTCGTACCAATGTAAGTTTTGTGTTACGTCCTACATGTTTAAAGAGATCATCAAGCTTTTAAAATAAAGCCTAAATTAATTGAATTAAAGTGGGTGCTTTAAATTTGTTTGAATATTACAAAGCACATCTTTAGTAGATCAGCTATTCTAATAATTGCCTCTGTTTAAATGACTAACATGCGTTTTGTAGGATTGTTTTAGAATAAAACGAAAATCTAGAACTTAACTTTAATCATATAAAACTAGAATTTTTTTATTATTCTGCTTTTTTATTTTTTACTAAAAATATCACAGTTATGTTATAATGGCTATGATTAATCTAATATGTTTTATCTACTATTAAATAACAATTGTTGTCACATTAGCTTTTGCATAATCATTGATTACTATGGTGCATTTTAACTGATTAATACTGACTATATCTACCGTATGTGTCATGCGTTATGATTGAAATTTTACTAATCTTACCTGTAAGCATTAAACGAATGGTTTGCAGAGAAAAATGATTCTTTGCTGCACAGCCTATATTGGTGGTGTATGTTGCAGTCTGTAATATTTTCCATTCTGACTTTCGAATTTCTTGACCAGGAAATCTTATGATCTAACCTCAGCAGATTAACTATTTTAAAATTACAACTAAATTTAATTTTATTAAATAACTCACAAGAATACAAATTTGCATATCTGTAAATGAGCATTAAATGCCTGTAAAATTTTATAAAATAATTAAGTATGTTAAACAGTTGTTTAATTTTAACTTGGCTACTAAACCTTTTCCGTTCTTTTCTTGAATTTAAAAATTTACCGTGCTATTTTGGTACTGTTATATTGGACCTATTAGTGTAAAACTATTTTAGCCACAATGGAATTGCTATTTACCATATAAATTATTAAAGTAAACCTTTGCCAAAGCTATTTTCTTTCGTGTTGTATTGGTATGACACAATGATTTAACAAGCAGCTATTATGTAATTGAGGATTAGTGTGCCAGAAAAGAATCGATTGTTATGACACCCCTTCAAACTATTCTAAATGTGATGCCTTTCACATGTAATTGTTCAAATTTTCATTTAAGTTTTTTCAAACATTATACAGGTCTTGTGTCATAGTTTAATATAACTATTAAATTAATAAGGGTTTCTAAACAAAGGTGTAATAATAATCGTAAATGTCGTGTTAATTTGTTTTGAAATGTAACTAAATTCAATTACCAAATATATTTACAGAGATTAGTATCATCATGCACACACAAAAGAAAGCTGTCGAAACCAAGCATGTTGGATTCACTATTCATAGATTGTAACCAAAAGATTAAATTAAATGGTAACAATTTTTACAAGTTTTTAGGTTTGTCTCTGTAACAATGTAAATTATAAGGGTGTTTTTTTATCTTGATTTAAACATAGTGCATAAAGTGTTATTTTTATTCTGTTCTTTATCAGTAAATATGTTTTATTTTTTAAATTAGAAACATTGGGACTGACAAGCATTGCTGGTGGTAGCAGGTCGTTGTTGGGAACTCAGCATTTAATAAGGAGGGAACGAAGACCTTTTCTGCCCAATAGACGTACATTTAATGATGAGAACAGAATAACTACGGGGGATAATAGACGCACGGCAGTAAATTAACTATGAAAATATCAGCTAGGTTTTGTTTATTGTAAGTTAAATATATGTGTACTGGTGTGAAACCTACAACACAAGTTACTCATAATCTGTTATATTTAGTTGTCGAAGATTTTTAGATATGTTTGATTGAGACATTCATTTTAGTTTTTCCTTCTGTTTATACAACTTTCCGGCTCCAAAGTCTTTACCACTATGTTTTACATTGCTGATGTAATGTGTAAAAAGCTTTTCAAACAGTGTCAAGAGCAAATTTTTACCAGCTGTTTCAACATTTACCAAATATTGAATGTAAAACGTTGCAATAGGATACCCTGTATGGACACAACGCACAGCAAGATGTGGACGTTAAACAGATTCATCTAAAGTGCCAACAAGCGCTGCTAAAAAGACAACGCCAGGAGCAGGAGCTGAGAGAAAATCACCCCTTGTTTGATACCCCTCTGCTGTTTATAAAACGGGGAAGCCAGTTAAGAAAGTACGATTTTCATCCTTATATGATATGATGATGGCCAAAATCTTGCTGCATATACTGCTCTAATATGTCTGACATGTTCTAGTGTCCCAATTTAAATTAACAGAATAGGATCAAATGCTTAAATATATTCCATAGTGACGGATAAACCACATATGCAAATAATCGCCACTATACCACATAGTCAAAGTTGACCCAGAACTTATTGTATGTTTAGTATTTTATATCAATACAATTTTTTCTGATTTTAATTCAATAATTCAAGTTGGCTGTTTATAAATCAATCATAACTAGCCAGGGAAAGAGTGGGACCAGGATTCATTATATTTTTTTCGGTAGTATACTGTCATGTCACACAACCGTAGTCATTAACATTGATATTTAAAAAAAACAGGTTCTGCAAATATATTGTCAATGCTCAGTACGGGCAGAAAAGCTCCTCACCAAATGTCACTGAACAAGGCGACTCACAAGTCATTCAGTAAGTTTATTTTGAGATAATAATAAACTGTATAAACCTTTTATTTAAAATCAATTGCTGTTTACAAACTTAAGCTACAATCAAAAATAAAATTAAAAATATGAAAAAGGGACAGTCATTAAATTTAAAGGTTGGCAAAATATAATATTATTTAATTATTGAATAAGAGCATAGACGCCGCTAAGAACATGCAATTACAATAATTGCTTATAAATATGAACCACTACATGCCAAATTGTAAGTACCAAACTGGATTTCACTTTTATGGAAGTGGCTTTAATTTTTCTTTATTTAATCCGATGAAGCAACATTATTAAACTTGTTCATTAGACATTAAAAAACATGTTTTAAAAATCACTAAGATACTAAAAATCCCATTATTTTTATAATACATTGGAATAAATTGTAGTTGAACCATTTTAACTTAATATGAACTGTTATAATTTCATATTTTTTGGCCAAATCTACCGATGTTTGCGTTGTACTTTGCCTAAGCCTCCGTAACATGCACTGAAATGTTCTAAAGAAAAAAAAATTGCATCTTTTTATCTGAAGCTTTGTAAAAATTCCGTTTTACCACATAAACTTTTAGTGACCTTTTGGGCCTTGTGCCGTACCTCGATTGGTTTATGATCTTGGTCACCGTGGCATCGTGTTGCTCCATGCTGATGGAGAAGACAACAATGCGCATCCATGACACGCCTTCCTTGCAAGTTGCTGAATACATTTTCGTCATCTCAATGGCCTGCGAATTATTTCTTAAGGTGAGTTCAACCCAGTGTACATACCTCATATATCAAAGACTCAAGCTTACTGGCATAATGGTTTAATTACTCTTCCTATTTGTGTTGTAAATCTTCTAAGTCGGCCATTTTATATTAAATATTTGTCTTTTGTGTCACCTCAGACGCGGTTTTACCACAGTGCTTTCAAGCTGATTCGTATGCGGAGTTTATTTTATTATTCTTTAGAAAATGGTTATTTGATCTCCTGGGGTTAAAATTGTTCAGCTTTTTGATTCGGTTGTTTTAAATAAACAAATGAAGTAATTTTCTTGTATTACAGGTGGTAGCCAATGGTGTGTTTTTTACTCCCAAACCCACATTTAAGGATTTAGGTGGCTTCATGGATGCCGCCATATTCATCGTTTCTGTGGTGTTTCTATGTACACTGACAAGCTCTCATACAGGTGCTTTCCCACATACAGTAATCATATAAAGACCAACTGTTTATTTCTAACTGTTCAGTTAATAATAACACCGACCTTTTGCCCTTTTGGTGTATTGCTTCCCGATTACGATATAACCTTTTACTTCGGGGTAATATGCCGCCATTTGCACATGATGCAAGGAGTGTACTGTGCTTACTAATGCTTGTGATTATTTTAATAAATTTTTCATGTTAGTTGCTCTACTGCACATATTTGTTGCACCTAACAGATTGACATTTTATTCTTTAATACAATACCCACTTTTCCTTATTATAAAGCCTTTTAATGAGATTTTTATATAAAATAACACAGCATCTGTATATTTTTATAGGTCAGTTCCTGATGATACTCAGATGTCTGCGGCCACTCAGGATTTTTAAACTTGTGCACAAATAAA
>CH002827.1:1144531-1164856 GCA_000149265.1 Ciona savignyi | reverse complement strand
GATTACGTCTACAACATCGGATGGGTTCTCGTTGGACTGCGCTTCTTCAGTATTTGTGGCAAACATGTAGGTGCATGTATATCTACACAACACATGAATAAGCTAAAATATTTGAGAAGTTATGGCAGGATTGTGCAATAGATGCAGATAGAAAAATTTATTTTATTATGCAGCTGATGATTACTTGTCCACAACCGACATTGTAGTTAAAGTTTAATTTAGAATAAAATTATTTTTGAGAAAACCTTATTTATTTTTTAAACTTTATGTTAAATTTATATAAACTAAATACAGCCAATGTCCCAAAAAAGTTCTGTTTGTTATATGATGTAATATGATATTAAGAAAATTTTCCTTGTAAGGTGGAACCATGCAAACCAGAATTAACACTAACACTGTTTCATTTAATTTTCAGGCGACATTAAAGATGCTGTTAACCACTGTAGCAGTTAGTGTATACAGATCATTTTTTATCATTCTTGCCATGTTCCTATTGCTGCTGTGCTATGCCTATGCAGGCGTGGTTCTCTTTGGCACTGTAAAGTAAGTCCTCTAACATTGCTTGTATTAAATACTGGTAAAGACCAACCACTTAGTGTTTTTAATTATGATGTAAGTCTGTAATCAACTGCTTGTTTGAGCTTAATATTGCAGCAGTTCCTTTTAATAATTTTTTTTATAAATCATTTGAATTTTTAAATGTGCGATGATCAGACATTAAGTGGTAGCAATTAAATAGATGATAAAATGTGCTAGGTTAGAAAACTACATAATAGCAGGATATTTTAGGCACATATGTAGCATTCATAAATGTATTTATAAAAAAGGACAAAATTTTATTTATTTAACAAAAATGATTAAATTATTTTGTTTTAAATCTCCAGTCCTATAAATTCTTCATTAACCCAACTTGATTGACACTGATTATGCATGATTAATACATTATCTTGTGATTCAATTTAACTTTAAAATTGACCCATAATACCCAACTATATGGAATAATAACCCACCAACCCTCACAGATACGGTGAAAATATCGATCGACATGCAAACTTTGCTACAGCCCCCTTGGCTGTCACCGTGCTCTTTCGCATTGTGACTGGAGAGGATTGGAACAAGATAATGCACGATTGTATGGTGGGTGACATGACTTTTCGTTTGCAATACAGTAGTTTGCTATTTTAGAGCTGAAGCTTTGTGTTAAATCTGACAATGTACGAAGAAAAATCTAGCCGTAAGTTGGGAATTCAAACTTGAAATTTACGCCGCCTGCGTTCAAACCATTAGGCTTTTAAGCCTTAAGGTAAATGCTGCGTGACAGACAATCTTTGTCAATAATTATTTGAAACTGTAGCATAGAATGTTTACATAGCATCTACACCACCATTTTTATATAAATGTCTCTTATAAGGATTAGAGTAATAAAACTGTTTTATTTTAGCAAATTGGTTACCATTAGTTCCTGTTTGTTATTTTAAAAACTAAAATCGCATTGTTTTTTAATTATGCAAATTTTCGGGTAATTTTTACAACTGACTTGTTAATGCCTTGTAACAGATCCAGCCACCAAGGTGTACTCCTCACCACAATTACTGGGAGACAGATTGTGGCAACAAGACTGCAGCTTTGGTTTATTTCTGTAGCTTCTATGTCATCATAGCATACATTATGCTGAATCTTCTTGTTGGTAAGCACTTACTATATATTATGATGTAACAATTAGTCACCATGTATTTGTTATCTGACACTGTTGCTTTGTTTGCGATTTCTGTGAAAACCAAAAAAAATATTTTTTACTGTTTGAAGTTTTAATATAATATTCCTTGGAAATAGTGCAAAATATAGTTCAACCAGATGTCTGTATGTCCTTCATTTATCATGAATAGCAGAGTCAAACCGTTTCAAAATTATATTTTGAAGACCCCTATCTTTACATGACAAAATTCTTGTTTCTGCTTATGACAATATCTGTCCAAACATATATAGATTTTGATAACAAATAGCTGATCAGAAAAGGGAAATTTCTCCTAAATCGGACAAACAATTGGTTGACCCTTTCTTTATTATTTTAGTGGGTAACAGTCAAAAATTGATTAGGAGGTAATTGTACCTCATGCAGACTCTCTATTATGACATATAATATAAAAAATGATGAGATACTATGAAACTAAACAATATCATGAAATTCAATATAAAGTAGTTCAAAAATTCAACAACAAAAATAATGAAATATCAACTGCAGCTATCATCGTGGAAAACTTCTCCCTGTTTTACACGATGGACAAGGACATATTATTGAGCTACAACGATCTTCACATGTTTCAAGTAACTTGGAATGCGGTGGATGTAAAGAGAAAAGGAACTATTGCTGTCCGTGATGTAAGACCATGTTTTTCATTTTTACAAAATTTACCTTTTGTGTCTCCGCACTACTAGAGAAAAGTTTGTTTACTTATAAAACCAGTAAAGGCAATTTCTGAACAAAACACAGGTTAGCGGTGCTATTTTTCCCTTTTTATTACATTTTTTATAATTGTAGTTACCATTGAAAGTAAGCAGGAATATTCAGCTCTGCCTTTATCGGCCCTAAATCATCCCTCTGTATTCCTGTCTGCTCTGTAAGGACAGTATTGGAGGCATGGATGAGCCGGAAACATGCCTAAGAATGGAGACGACACTGTGGCTGTCGTCAGATGAAGAAGTAGCTTGAATGAGGCCTATCTTTGTCCAAGAAAATTTTACGACTGCGGGAAATTCATTTTCATGCTCTGGCATGTCTAACCTGTCCCTTCTGCCATTAGGAAAATTAGATTCCCCTAATTCATGTTGGCCTAGGACTAATGGAGAAATTTGGGATTTTTTACATCTGATAATCTCACATCTATACCTTAGCTCTAGGGCGCTGGTTCATGGGCTTTTTATGGCCTAAATTTCTGGTCCCGGGGATACTGTAGACTCGCCTATACTAATGTAATGTAATGCAGAAATATACAATTTATCCAAAATTTGATTATTTTAAATTACATATATTTCTATTCTCTATGTTGTGGAAAACATAAAATTATGGTCCGTTTTTTTTACACCTGCTCCTCCAAAGCTCCGACAATAAAACCCTGTGCTCAGGTGGAATCTGTCCTTCGACTGCTCAAGGGAAGGTTGCAGATCGACAAGTTTCGAGACCGCCTTCTACTGAAGCACATGTGTTATGAGATGGAACGTGCAGGACGCAAGTCGAACACTGGTTACTGGTCGAATGGCTCAACCGTCAGCGGACAAACCTTGCGTGGGCGGGTTGTGGAGGAATCGTTCTACGTGACCTTTCATGATGTTCTCATGTAATTCTCATGCTATATTGTGTATTAGGCAACATACCAATAGGCTCTTACACCAAAGGACCGCTTTTATTTGAACAAGGTCTAAACTCTCAATGAGTAGCGACCACAGAATTCATATCATTTTTGTGGAATCAGTGGTGGACGTGAGTACTGGATCTGGTAGCTTTACACTGTAAGGTGACATATATAGCATAAGGGTAAGCAAGCGGCTCACCAATTGAGGATCTTCCCACTACATCAACACGATAGTATATGTTAAGAGACAAACCATATGAGGTTACATAGTAATGTGTACTTACGAATCCCATTCAAAGTTGTTTGTTCTTCTACCGTCACACCTTATATGTCACCTTATCAAATAAAACTATTAAGCCAGCAGTTTCAGTACTCTGGGTCATGCCCGCTTACTCTTGCTTTATTGTGTGCAACTTTTTTTTTGCCATTGCCACTGAACCAGGAACTCTAAAAAAAATTCTACCCATTTCGCATTGCATTGATGAATCTCATTGAAGTATGCAGATATTTGAAAATACCAGAATTAACTTACTATTACCTACATGCTGCTTCTCAGGATGTGCGCGTACAGAAGCGTTGACATCCGGAAGAGCTTGCAGTTGGAGGAGCTACTGATGCGAGAGAAACTGGAAGCTGAAATAGAGGAAGAGGTTGCTAAGAGGACAATTCGATTATGGCTAGAACGCTGCATTATCAAGTGTAAAGCGGTAATTTGGTTCTAATTCTAGTCTTCTGTTCATAGGTTGCTCATTTATCAGCCACAATTAGTACAACTTAGTTGACCATCATTATATATCCCATGGTTGCATGGACAGTTGTAGTGCTCTGTGAGTTTCCTATACCTTCCGGTTTTATCAAAATGTTTATTCAACTGGGTCAAGGAATTTTTGTAAAAGTGGGTAATTAGGAAAACAGCCCTGCAGGGCGAGGTCAACACTAAATAAAACTAGAGAGTGTCAACTACATGTTATCCCCCCCTCCCCCCCCCGGTTTAAAAAACCCTGTTGTGCTTATGGTATATTTTTCTGCTTGCAGAAACGATCGGGTCCCCTGGCTACCTAATCACTCTTGGTATATCTTATACAAAGGATATAACATATTATTTTTTTATTCCTTTCTTGTACAGAGGCAAAAAACGTCGGGTTTCATGGATAGCAAGAACACAGGAATCGCTGCTGCAACATCACAAGCGATCGACACAACAAAGCTGCCAAACATCGAGGAACCAGGAGACAGCAATGCTGATTCGGATGATGCAGAAGGTTTATACAGTGTTTACTATGCTTCTTATAACCCACACTTGGTGTGGACATGTACTAAAGCTTCTGTTTTAGCCCACCCACCAACATTTTAATCAAATGCTTTTACCAATGCTCGTTTTCGAAAAGGTGTTTTTTTAAGGATTTCTTCATCAATCTATATTGAAACAGTTATACTTGCCTTCTACCACATATAAGATATGAAAATGTTGCTTTTTAAATTATTTTATCAATATTTTACATTTTAAATCATAGAGATTGGTAAGACCATATATTTACTCACGATAGTACAAGGCAGTTCGCTGCATCCAACTGTAACACTTTAAATTACAATTTTAACCAAAGTGCATTTTGTCTAACTATGCAGTGTTTACCATGCATGCAATAATGAAAATTTGTTGGCAATATTTTGTTTTCTGTCCATTTATTAGAGTTAAAAATAAATTAAACCTTTTTGTTACAACTTCACAGGAGGGTTTGAAGTTTCAAACCAAAAATATCTGAAAGGAGGGAAACATCGACGCACAGGACTGTGGAGACCTCCTCCTTCTTTCTTACCAGGTTGATTTAATCTGCATGTTATTCCTGTGCTTTTGATCATATTATTGCTATGTTTATCATTGTATGTATTGAAAAAGTCTTTAGAATATTTAATGTTTTCTATGTGTGTGCTATGTTGCAAAACTTTTAGGCTAGAAGAAATACAATGCTATATAACAAGTGAGAAATGTGAAAAGTGACATTTTAAGTTCATGGGATTTTGTCAATGTCAAGAGTTTGGGTTTAAGCCAAAAGGTTGTGGAAACCTATCACTGACTTAGTCGATTGTTGTTATGTCCATGATCAAAGCTTTAAAATAAAAGTGCGAAAAAAATTATAGTATACAACACACTGCAATAGCTCTGATAACCTTTAGGTGGATTGACATTTGCCTGTGTAATAACTTGCTTGCGTTTTCCCATTCAAGTACATAAAACATCAATTTCTATCCTATATTCCCATTCTAGATATTTCGATAAATAGGTGTTCTGTTCTCACTGTGCAACATAATCCTTTATCTGTAATATAATCCTTTGTGTGTAATATAATCCTTTGTGTGTAATATAATCTTTCGTTTGTAATATAATCTATGTGTGAAATATAATATTTTGTGCATTTAAATTGGTTAATATGGGAAAGCTATTTTAATTTTATCATGTCAGCTGCTGGAGCAGCATCTGTTGGGAAACTCCCATCGCTTCTCGTGGATGGGTCGTCGGTGGATGAGAAGCACATCGATGTGTGTCTTAACAAGGACGACATTGCCCCAAAGTGTTCGACAACGGATTTCGACAGTTGGTGGGGAAATTCGGATTCAGACGACTAAGTTGAAATTGATTCCTAACAATCACCAGATTGAACCGGTGCTGGTTATCATTAGTATGTGTCTGTCTCATGCGGAAATGCTGAAATGACATTTGTGTTAAACCATTAATCAGCAACTTTATTTCTGTTCGCCACATCACTTTCTGTGTTCAGCAGATCGCTCTAACTGTGTTTTACACTGTTGTACACATGTAAATATAAACATTTTGATCATAAATTTATTATTTTTAACCCCTGAGAGTAAAAACCGATCATTGAATTTATGTGGATTTTTAAATGGGCAGTTTTAAATATTATTATTGTAATTTAATGAGAGGCAACGTCTACAAACATACCATGCGTCACTTGAAACCGGCGTTGTCACACGGAGTGATGTCATAAAGTTGCTGGATTTCCAAAAAAGCGAATCTGTGACGTTGAAAGCTCTCTCTCTTGCGTGGTTACTAGTAATCCGACACATTCGTACAACAATTTCAAACTTTTAAAAACGCGTTTGTTAAAATATGTATTAAAAAGCTTCGACTGATTTACTATTTTTATTGATCTTGCGTAATATTTAAGTTTGTTTTCTTCGAAGCAAATTGCGTACGACGACGTACTGTGCGGTGCTGTAACAACAAATACGAGAAAGCCTTTTTTGTGCTGTCACGCCACCTCGCATTTTGTGCAATGAAAAGGAAATTGCTTGATAGGCTCTGATAACTACCACAACAGAGAAGGCAGTTAGCGTAGCAACCGTAATTTTCCTTCCAATTCACCAGCCGGATGGATACAGCCTACGTAGTTTTTGATTCAGATTTTTTCCTAAAAGGCTGGCTTATGGCGTGCAGATACATATTGCAAAGTAAAGTGAGTAAAGCCTTCATTGTATTAGTTAGTTTTTAGTACTTCCTTCAGATTTAACCAAGGTTACAATGGGTAGTGACTTTCTGTAAAATAACAGAATTTTAAGATAAGATTAAACTTACTAAGCGGTGGCAATTTGTTCTTTTTATAATTGAACTGCGTGTAGATCTTCGAGACCAATCAAAATGTCCCATATCATTAATATTAATCATTTAGAAACTGTTGCAAACTTTTAAAATTGATGCACCTAAATGTGTATTGTACAGACAAAGCCTACGCAAACAAAAATGTAATCAATCCGCTATCTCTACGAAACCAACACGACTGACTTTAGACAGCAGGATGCACATTTCTAGCGTGGGCTTACTGCTTGTCCTATTAATAAACTAATGGAATACCTTGTGAGCAATCGCCACAAAGTATATATCATAAAGTGGCAATAACATTTTATAACTTGGGCTTTGTTAAAAATTAACGACTATTAATGCGTTAAATAAGGCTGTTATAAACTCGTGAGGTACTATAATTTTAAGTATATATTTGTCCTAAACTTATTTTCGCCAGTCAAGCTGTAGGTACTAAATTTAGTAAAATTTGTAACAATAATGAATTTGAAAAGTCAGCTTTACGAATGGTTTTGGAATGAAAAATTTTGGTTGCCAGAGAATTATTCGTTCAAGGACATTCCAAAAAGCAACAACGATGGTCTGACTTTATCGCGCCATTTGCCATTCGTAGTAGCTGCTTTAGTTGTTGCCCGAATTGTATACAACTACTGCATCAAATGTTTGTGCAGTCGGTGGGGATTGGACGATGATAAGCCGAAAGTAAACAGTGAGCCAGCATTGGACGATTTTTATAAAACGACCAAGCGACCTTCGGACAATGAAATACTCATACTTTCAAAGCGATTGGATATGACGCAAAGACGAATTTATTTGTGGTTTCAACGTCGACGGAGTTTGGACAAGCCTGGACTTCCTAAGAAACTGAGCGAAAGTAGTTGGCGCTTTATTTTCTACACCTTGGTTTTTTCCTTCGGGTTTTATTCACTGAAATCGACACCTTGGTTTTGGGACACATCCTATTGTTGGCAAGACTTTCCGGTACAAAGCGTACAATCGTCGATTGAAATGTATTACTTACTTCAACTTAGTTTCTACTTATCCCTTCTTATAACCCTATTGAGCGACATTCGGCGATCCGATTTCTACGAACAGGTTATACATCATATTGCTACTATAACCTTGATATCAATTTCTTACGCAAACAATGGTGTGCGAATGGGCTCGCTTATAATGGTCGTCCATGACGCCGCCGATGTTTTCCTGGAAGCTTCTAAGTGTGTCCATTATCTGAAATTTAACACTTTGGCAGACATTGGATTTGTTTGTTTCACCTTAGTGTTTTACATAACTCGGTTGTACATTTTCCCTTTCTACATTGTTCGAGCAGCGTCAGTTGACAATCCATTCATACGTTGTCCTTCACATACGTTGTCGGTTGTGCTGCTATTGGTTCTACAAGTTCTTCATCTTTTTTGGGCAAAGACAATATTTGACATAGCAAAACGACTGGTGCGAGGAGACAATGCTACTGACCTAAGGAGCGACGATGAAAGTGAATGAAAAATGTCAAACCTTCTTATCTGATGTATTCCAGATTGCAATATCCCATACTTTAATTGTTATCAGAGATTTATCGATTTTTCTTAATGAAATTTTGTAAGAATCGTCAATGTCGTGAAAGACATTTGAAAATATATCACTTATTATCAGCGTCGTATATTAGCTGTTTGGACAGTTCAGTATTTAAATTCGTGTCTACATATGTGGAAGTAGCTAAAGGTGGCGTAAAACCAATTAAGATCGTGATCCATTGTTTCGGCAACGCCGTGTGCCTAATCTTTTCAATTTTTCGGCAGACTTCAGCTTTGCGCGCCACTCTGATTTTGTTGTGTATTTTGACGTACAAAGTAGTGAAAGCGTGGCGACGTGGCGGTAACTATAATATAACGGTTTATAACCAATCAAATTTAGCATTGGGAAAATACTTCAAAACCAAAATTATCCATCTGAAATGTGTGCCTTAAAAACCTCTGTGAGCTACAGAAGTCCAAATTACTTACTACAGAAAACAAGGTTTCGTTAACTACAGAACTAACGTATACTCTTGGAAAATTATGGCAAATCGAAGGAATGGCCACGTACCCAATCATGCGGTTCAACTGGCGATGCATGCGATGACGTATAAATTAAACTGGGGACAGAACACTGATTCAAAAAGTGTGACCAACCCCTGTTCTAGACCTTTTAGGGACGAGCAGGAAACCCATGTAAAACGATTGAGAAAAAATCGAACAGGACAAATTTGTGCTCCCTATCCAAAAAAGATTCATATGAAGTACGTCGGTGGACTACGGTGCTGGTTTGAACTTGGCCCAACACACATTTATTTTTCTGACGCAGTGTGTTTTAATGATCTTTAGTACTGTTTGTTTCCGTTCTTAGACTATATGCGAATTGGCGGCGCTTGCGACAAGCAGTTGATGACAAATACATACAAAACACGCTTCCGCTGGTGTCGTCCAGCTCTTTCGACTCGATACCGGGATATTTTGAAATTCGTTTATTTGCCAAAGGATTGTTGTTTTAATTTTATGACCTTGTCCGTTTATTTAAATTATCTAGAACGGAATACCAGTCCACGGAATTTTATTTAATAGGAGGTTTTTTCAAGCGATAAACTCGAGTGAATTTAAATTCCTAAAAAGTCCGATTTTGTCTGTTACGTCACCGGGGAGTTTCCCCGATCTTAATTCCCAAAATTTCGGTTTCTGCATGTCTAGGTCATGTTATCTAACAGTAGCCTACGCAATCCGATTGAGTCTTTAAAGAATCTGTTGATGAGTTTGTGACGTTTCAGGAGAATTTATATAGTTGGCGCGCCTAGATGCCCATGCCTGGCACTAAATCGGGCCTTAAGTTCCCCAGCTATTAAGACTTCGACAATCTAAACTCCGTCTCGGAAGGTTTTATTATTGTAGCTTATAAGTTGACGCAGTGAAATACGTACGGTTAAACTGATTCGCTATACATGCCCGGAGCTGCTCTTCAAGAGCTTAGGTCCGCATTCCAGAACGCGTTTCTGATACTGCTTTAAAAAATAAAATATGTCGACCGCGTGGAAGTTTATGGTATATGGTAAGATGATTAGATGGCAAATTTAGGTGCGGAGATTATAGCCGGTATTTTGGTTCGACATGCTACGTTTGTTAAGCTTTTGACGAAAAAAACAAACACTGACACAAAAGGTAGGTTTCCCAGAATAGTCACTAGGAATATTCTCTTGAGGCTGGGGAATCCCCAACAGCAAAAACGAAATTTTTGTTTACAGAGAGGTTACTGGAACGTCGGGGAAACTCCAAAACCTTGTTATATTAATCTTGACGTGGAATACAATTTAGTCTACTCGAGAAAGTTTCTAACTGAGCTGATCCATTAAGTACTTTTGAATGTCAGATTTTCCTTCTGGTTCAAATGAAATGTCAAGACCTAGTGGAGAAAGAGATGAATTCAAGCTTACCTTAAGGAACTGGGTAATAAATAGATTAAATGAAGGTAAATATCCAGGTGTAATGGATTGGACCGACAGAGAAAATCAGGAGTTTTATATTCTCTGGACAAAAAAAGGGGATCCAAATTGGGAAACGCATTTTAAAGTTTTTGAGGTGGGTTTTTTAATATTTTTGGTAAGCAAGTATCAAACTAATTGTATTAATGGCTGATGCTATTTGTTATCAGACATGATATATTTCTTATCAAATAAGATTGCTTATTTTACAATCTAACACAAGGCCGTATAGGAATGGTTTAGGTTAAACTTTTGTTAAGTGTCTTGTACATAACATAACTACAGAGCATGGTTTAAAACCTAATACTATCCAATTATGACCTTACTACCCCAACCTTCATTCAACCATGCAGGGAAATATAAATTTTTAATATACCGGTAATGTGGTAATGGTCAGAGTTATGGATATGAATGATGACTTTCGGATTTATGTTGACTTTTGCCTGTATTGCAGGACTGGGCAAAGCACAAAGGCCGCTTTAAAAGTCCCCCTAACTATGATCAGCTGAAGAGTAATTTTAGAAATTTAATTAAAAAGACGCCAGATTTTGAGGCAATGAAAACTGTGAACCATCAACAAACAGGCAATTGCAAAATATTTCGCATTCGAAGTCGAGAAGAGACAGTAAAACGTAAGTATTTTAATTTTGGACTAATTCCTAAATTATTATGAATACAATATATTGTAATAGTTAATATTGAGTTATTTCAGCAATCCAATCTTATGAATTGTGACATGTTGAAACTGTGAAAATGTTGGAATCATGAGAACAATACTATTATATTACCTTCATCATTCTATTATTAAATTAATATACCGATTTACACAGCCTAGTTTATACTATCCCAACAACGTTCCGACTATATTAGTTGTGCAACCAACTTGAAGTTTTAACACTTTACCGTAATGGTGCAGAATAAGTTTTTTTTTACTCACATTGTGCGTTAATTCGATATAACATAGCAGTGAAAAAACACAAATTCTCCACAGAACAACAATTACAAACAGAATTGAAAAGAAATGCAATACCTGAAGAACAAGCTACTCCACATAACATTGGCTTAAGCACATATAGTCCAGGTAAACAATCCATACCGGTACATAAATACTACAATAAATTTTGCATATTTTACTTCTATACATAAAATATGAATAATAATATACTTGTTTAAGTATATTTATACTATTGTTAATACATTTACTTGATTTATAATTTATTCAGATTTTTTGCCACCACCGAGTTTCAGCCCATGCTTCATTATAGGGTCCCTTCTAAATGAAAGGAGACATTGATTTCACTCTGTATTTTTTATAATGGCTTTGAGGTCACCCGCTTTTTGTGAAATGGCATTTTAGGTCACCCGCTCTTTGGAAAATATTGGGTTATCCAGTCAGGTTGAAAGTTTCAGTAATGCTAACTGACATGACGGTTATTTGCATCTGGCCTTCATTTTAAGAAATTTACCAGGGGAATTCCTGTCTGAACAAAATATGTAAAAAAGTATATCATTTTGGTATTTTGGAATTTGATAGCTAAAAAGTAACCCCTGAAAACTCCTAAATATAAAACATCGTAGAATATTTATGAAACATTATTATTATTACCTGTATTAAGCATCTGGACATTTAAAACCAACTTAAATAGACAGAGAATTTTAACACGAACAAAAACGAATATCGCAACTCATACCCCTCTTTAACTTATTTCCCCGAGATGCCAAGATGGGTATTGGAAGCGTGCATGTTTGTTTGTATTCAATTTCTTAACCATTTTTAGGCTTTACATGCATGAAAATAGTGTATTATAATAAATTGTTTCATATTATTGCTGGTTTTTAATTATTGAAAAACAATATATTGGCCACAAAAATGGCAGAACATAGTCGTTAAATAATCATGCTTATATTATTGACACTGTAGAGTTTTTTAGCGTATTTTACCCCAAACTTGCCATTGCTGATATGTAAAAGCAGACCATGGTTAAATGTTGGGGATTCCCGGTTCATGATGAGTGTGGGGTATCTGAATCTATTTTATTAGATCTGAAATTTACTATAGATTTGTCGAACTATTTTTAGTAGAAGTGGTCGACACAAAATTTTTTACCAAAGTTTATATAGTCAATAAATATTTATTTTAGTGGCCAATACTTGTATTTTTCTTGTTAAAGTATATTAAATATTTGGTGTCTAGATGACCAAATGGAAACCAATCAAACTGAAAACACTCTAAATGTGGATGGAGAGTTACCCGGCGACTTTAAAGGATTTATCGCCTGCCTTAACATACAATGTGAGTCACTAAAAGTGGAATTTAAAAGAATACAGTTATTTTAGGTTTATTTTTGGGTAAAATTTCTGAAACATAGGTTGGCATGCTTATATGGTTGAATTAAACAACATTTGGTTCTTATTTCTGACTTATTTCACAGACGAAAATCTCTTTGTATTTCAACTGATTGTTAAATATAAGGGCATTGAAGTACAAAATTTACAAATTGATTTACGAAACAAAATCCAACTCTACTGTGGCAACAAAGGCGAGCTAGGTGCTATTGCCAGCACAATGTATGGTGAAGATCTGGTTTCTGGTGTTACTTCAATTGAACTGCCACCATCTGAAGAGAGATATGTAGCTCAAATTCTTGATGACTTTGGATTTGGATTAATTCTTGCTGCTGACACAAATGCAACAGTTTACTTATCAAGATTTTGCGCACCCCACATATACCATCCTGATTTTGAGGGTGAAAATTTAAGCAAAGTGGAAAGAACCAAAGGTAAAGATGTAAACTGGAAAGCGGTATTTAACTACGTGGATGTGATGGAAGCGATGTACAAAAATAAAGAGAATAAAAGAAAAACAATCCCTGCATGCGAAACTTTTCTGCTAATTGGATCCCGGAAGAGTTTGATCTCAGTTACACTTCAACCGGTAGTGGCAGATGTTCTTTCTGAAGCATTCATGCCAGGATCGCAGTTGTTGTCGTACAGCAACAAAGACTCAATTGACTCAATATTTGAGCTTCTTAAGGGCAGTGTGGACTGCCAACAACCTAATTTGTTTCCTCGGTAGTCCGCATACATTTTTTAGGGCCTTATGCTTTACCTTGTTTAGTTAAATTGTGTTTCTAGTTAAATTGTATCAAAAATTCATTTGCTCGTTTTTCTCGTTGAAAAGCTACATAAAGGGAACATTTTTAAACCGTTATAAAATGAAAAATGGTAGATTACTGTTTATTTATCTCAAATGCTTTCACATGGGTGTCTTATAGTCTTACCCAAAATTTTGTAATTTACCTTGGGGGAATTCCCTTGTTAAATACTAATATTTTTTATATATAGTTTTTCTAGCATTTACCCAAAATTTTATTTATTAGTACATAGTGTTAGTCCATTTACCAAATATATTAAAATGGCACTTTATTTTTGGCCTACCTGGGAAAATCTCCAACATTGTAAGAATATTCATCAAACTTATGACAGGGTGTCTTATCCGTACGAGGTCGCCAAGAAGTATTTAAATCAAAAATAAACTTGTAGTTAGCTAAAAAGATCCAGATATGTCAAAGCCTAAAATTGGGTGTTTTACCCTGGGAGAATTCCCCAGAAAAATCTAATTTACTCTTACAACAATTGTTAAAAATATAGTCAACTTGGAGAAATGTCCACAAGAGTCTGAATCTCATATTCAATATCCATGTCTTGATCCAGTTTATTTGTATTCTGCGTCTTTTAATATAATAGTTTCGTTTGCAAAGCAAGTTACTTAGTTTGGTGCAAGTATCTTTTCTACTATTCAAATTTCCCAGAATATATAGGGCATTTTACGAGGTCCGAAAAGTTTGCGTGCGAGACGTTTTTCATCTGCACGTTTTACTAACTGGGAAATTAGGTAGAAAAATTATGTTAACGATTTAACTAGCGGCAGCGGCATTACCTTACAAGGTAATAATTACGTCAGTAAAAATAAAACACGTGATAGTCTTTCAACCTCAAACGCAAAAAAAAACACATTGAAAACATAAAATATATTAGAATTAAAATAAATTAAAACAAGTATATATATGCTAGATGCTACAGGCTTGGGCTTGTTTCCACAATCTGTCCTAGGACCTGTTATGAACAAACCTCTTGCGTTATAGGGTCAAATGTGCAAGATGCGTGAAAAGGCCAACCTTCGAGGAAATAATATGAAAGGCCTGCACAGAATTTACATGTGAATGAGTAATAACTTTAAGCAATTGGCTAAGCGCTGCCCAACGATGTCGTTGCGCTGCCTGAGTGTCTGGGGAATTACCGGAAAAGGCAGAAGATTGGTATGAGGCTTCATCTATTTTTTGAGGCTTCATCTATTTTTTTAGTAAATGTTCATCTATTTTTTACACGTAATGACGTAATAATAGTTTATAGTATTTGCTACACATTTTTACTTTCACAACTAGGCTACCTTTAAATTTTGGGGTAAATAAGCTCGAGTTTTTAATATTCAATCATGATATTTTAATTCAAAAGAAACGGTGCGTTGGTCGCTCGGTCATAACTTTTGACACGTCAGTGCTGTATACCAGTGTGCTATTTTACCATTTAGACTTATTAACTGATGGTATCACTACAGTGGTATAATATCGATTACGTAATCACTAAAGATTGCGGAATATTTACAGCCGAAAGTAGTATCCACACATAGTTGTAACCATTACCACGCCAAATAATAATAAAGGTCTTTTCGTTAAATAAGCGATTTGTGATATAAAAATAATAATAAATTTAAAATTTCACAGATGGTCTTATTCAGTTCACTACAATGATTTTATGTTGCTGAGTGTTAATAAGAAAATATATTCATAATCATTTTTATACTTGTAACTAAGATCTCATGTATATGGTCCCAAAATGTATGGCTAACTATTCTTATTGTGCTCTTTGTATATCGCGCGATCACGGAGTTTGATGTTTTACTCGTTAATGTCGGGTGTGTGAGTTTGATTTAACGTCGGAATTTTCTTTCTGCATTTTCTAATGTTATATTTGTTAGATAGCCTTATTTGTTTGATATTGTACTGTGACAAAAACTAGAAGGGAAAACTAAACAATAAAGTGGTTAAGTTTATGGTTATGCCAGGTTTTAGGTAAGCATTAATTGTCCAATGTCCAGGCTAGTTTTCCTTGTGAAATGCAGTTCTCTTGTTTTAGAAATGACCATTTGCTTAATGATTAGGGTATCAAACCAATAATTTGGTTTATTAGTTATAAACCTACTTAACTGGTATCATATAATGCTGACTATCATTTTAATGGTTGTTGCATATGTGTAGAAGAATCAGAGTAATATATATATTTATCAATCTGTAAAATAGCATCATGCCTTGCTTGTCTGATTCGGATATACAAAGAGTTTCCAGTGATGAGCGAACTTTAATTATTCACAATGCGAAAGTTTACGATGTCACAAAGTTTGTAAATGTTCATCCAGGTAAGGGGTAATACATTAACTATATTGACTTATGCTGGCTAGAATACTGGCAGTTGCTTTTATTGACCTTAAATATGTGGTATTTTATTAGATTGTTAAAAGTTTTTTACTGTATAATTTTGTGGAATGGCAGTAATAAAATGACATAAAAACATCAAGGGTAAAGAAATGACTGAAAAGTTGATGTGAAAAAGCATCATATGGTGTTACTTCAGAAAAATATTTATATTGTTGCAGCTGGACACCATGAAATAAATTTTTTGTCTTGTTACAGGTGGTCAAAAGATACTAAGTTTAAGACATGGCAAAGATGTGACCAATACAATGGCAAATGGTCCACACACTCATAGTAAAAATGCTTATAGATGGCTGGAGCAATATTATGTAGCTGATTATGAAACTACAAATCAAGTATGTAAACCAAATACTACCTGATCATGGTTAAGACATTAATTGGTGCTTTGTGTAATCCTATTACTTTTTCTATGCTGCAGGGTGTGAAAGTACCACTTAGGTCTTAGAGTAAAAAATAACAAAACCTTGGGGTAAAAATGTATTCACTACCTCATTAAATTTTGACAACTGTTTTTTAATATGGTGGCACACATCCCTTCTTTAACAACACTTGTGTGCAAAACTCCTGTATTCTTTACACTACAAAACTCGCCATACAACTCCTGTTTTCTTCTAATGTTAAATAAATAATGTGTTTTGTTTATTCCCCATCCAACAACTGAATGGGCAAAAAATTATAACTTGCACATGTTTCCAATACTTAATAAAACTAATTCTTGATATAAAATATTTTAATTATACTAGTTTCAATACTTTTACAGGTAAACCGTTGTTTATATACCAATGCCTAAACTGTAATTAAAAAAACTATAAAAACAGGAGTAAAACTTCATTTGGCCTTAAGCCAATCTTTGGTATTGGTAAAACACACTAATTTTTTACTAATAAGCTTTTTCGTCAACTTTAATTTTGGAAATAATCCGTCAAAATGTGATTGTTAAAAAGCCATTTACTTGGTACACAACTCAAAGTTTTATGTTTAAAAATACCACGAATTTACAGTTGTTAATGTGGTTTTGTTGTTTTAATTTAAAAAAAATTGCACATATATGTTCCATCTTAAGAGCCAACTAGTCCTTGCACATCTAGAGACACTTAGTCATCAATGCATGGTTGTACCCACAGTATGCTATATAACCGGAACTGGCGGATAATACAGTACGTGTATGACTTCAAATTTGATTAAATTGAATTTTAAACCCTTCTCCTGAGGGTTATCCCAAGGTCAAAACATAACATAGACATTGCAATTTTGGTGTCAACTTTGGATGTTGTATTGTAATTCCCTTATTAAGCAAAATTGTCAGGATCAGTAGTCTTAGAAAATAGATTTTAGAAATATAAAGTTGTCTTATTTATTATTTCAAATTAATAATGCAAGTTTGCACAATATGTCAACATCTTGCCTTATCATGCATATAACAAAAGTTTTAAAATTATTTTATTTGTACAACTAAAGAGGTGTGGTGTAGTTTTTTGCTTTAGAATTAGTGTTCTAATTCTTTACTCTCTCAGGAAAGCAAATTAAATGGATGTAGTGAATCTGAAATTCGAGATCGAAAATCGAAGCAAAATGCAAAAGTGAATGGACATTTAGATTCCAACCAACTTTATGAAATAAAACCAAAGGTAACAAAGTATTGGGCATTATTCTCTTTTTGTGGTTCTATCATTTTTACGACATTAAATTAATTTTACTTGCTTGCCCATGTAACTTTAGACTACGACGTGAAGTAATGCTTAGTATTGTTTCCAATTTATTTTGAAATGACAAGTCTTTCCCCAATTGAGTGGCTATTTCCTTAATGAAGTAGAAATAGTTTCTATTCGTGGAGATTCGCTACAATTCCTTCCTGTATCCTATTCAAGCTATTTTAAAATATTACTTGCATTGATCATGTTAAGTATGCATACCTGCACATTTTCAGATTTAAAGGCATAATATTAATGATTAGAAAGATAAAAATCTTCATGTGAATAGACATAGAATGTCTACATTTCTAATATTGCCATACCTGAGACATTTAAAAAAACATTTTCTTTTGCATTGCAGAAAGACATTATAAACTGGGATGAACCAGTTTTGTGGCAAGTTGGTCATCTTGGTGAAAAATACCATGATTGGGTTGATGACCCAGTAGATCGATCATTACGGCTTTTCAAAAGTGATTTTTGTGAATTCTTTTCTAAAACCCCTTGGTAAGTTTAGATTGTCAATTGAAAGCATATCTCAAATTTATATTGTGACACACCAGTACTGTGTGATGTTGTTAAAACGTTTTTAGAATTACAGCAAATAAGCCTTTTATATTCACTAATTTAGTGGTTTACAACACCTGGGACCAGTACCGGTCTATGAATCAATTATTACTGAACGCACAAGTAAAATGTGATCCAATAGTCGACACCTGTTCTGTTAATTGTGTCTTGTGATTAGCTAGCAATAACTAGACAATAATTAAAATAAATTTCCGTTTCTCCTTAATGGTCTGCGGTATAATTATAAAATGTTGGGACGAATGCATTAGTTCTCTCTGTTGTATTGAACTAACATTTCCACAAATTTATCCATAATGAAACTCAACCTATGAAGAATCCATCTTGGGAATATTGCCTTCTCAATTCTAAAGAAATTACACCAAATTCCCTTGGGTGTGATTAGAATTTATTTTCAGATGGTTCTCACAGGCAGTGACTGGCTTGACATTGTTGTGTGTGGTTTGACCAATAGAAGGTCACTTTTTACATATAACCAGACATACAAGAGTGCGCAAATATTTGTTTTTATTGGCAGTATAGTCTATATACACCGGTACCGGCAGTGATTAAATCACCATAATAATTTTCGATTATTCACACATACACCTATATTTATATATATAGTTATACCATTTTGTATGTGTTAGTGTAACTAAGTATAAATATGAAAATAATGTCATTATATTAGGAATCATATCAAACAAACTATTAGGTGAATTAAGTTGGTTAATTAAGTTACCTCTGTATTGGTAGCTACCAAGTATTACCTAATATGACCCATTTATTAACAACAATTGTTGTCTTGTATCACAGGTACGTCATTCCATTGGTATGGCTGCCAGTTGTTGTAATGTTTGTACTCAGAAGTCACCCAGAATTTACTGCAGGAAATGCTGTTATTTTCAAATCATTACCAGGTAGTGTAAGTGGTTTTTATTGTAAACCTTATTTCAAATTTTAGTGGACTCTGGTTTACTGTGTATCATTCATATTTTATGATTCTCCAGGCACATGTTCTGTGTGCCTGCTGCATATTGTACAGTTTTAATTGCTCTTCTAAATGCTCCTATTGCAACACAAGCAATTACCCTTTGAATAATTAACACACCATCTGCTGTACTGTGGACTTTACCATCAAGTATTGTAAAGCCTTGTTTGCCCACACTTCGCCCTGTGTGTGTGATGTGTCACGTTCACATGCATTGTCCCGCACACTTGAAGGCCACAATTTACTAGGGCTGCATAGTAAAAAAGGTTATGCATTTATAATAAAATTTATAATAATTATAATAAAAAAAGATGTAAAAGAATGTTTAAGTTGTTAATGTAAGAGGCTAATTTGAAACAAATAATCTAGGCATTTATATAATGATGTTTTCTTGTCTCCAAATGAAAAGCTTGTTGCTGTGTGGTAGTTAATCATTTAATGGGTTTAATAGCCGGCGCAGCTGTTAATTGATTGTAGTATAGTATGTGTGGTAGACCTATTAAAAGAAGATTTTCAGCACTTAAGGTTGTAAAATTTCTTACAGAATGTCAACCTTAATTCATGCAAAGCACAAATTTGTGATAGACCTATATACCACAATTAATGTATATATGCTCATCCAATTAACATGTTGCCCAAACGTAATACTCTGAAGATTCAAGTTAAAGTGATTTAATATTTAAGATAATTGGTGTCTAATGCACTGAACTGCAAATCGGACTAGTTTAGGTGTACCAACTGTTATTTTTATTTTTTCACTCTTGCTATGATGCACTAAAATCAAATAACAAAAGAAAAAAAACACTGTGGCTAAATGTTAAAACTATATATGTAAACAAATAGGTTGTTATAAGCCCCAAAGATTGGTTTCGGTATTATGTCATACGCAGCTCTTTTTTGTAATGGGGAGACTAGTTGGAAAATCATTTTCGAATTTCATGTTATAGGTTCCACAGTTGTTCTGGAGAGTAGCCACATGCCTCTGATCTTTATTTCGGGAATGTTGCTGTGGACTTTGGTCGAATACGGTCTCCACAGATGGCTTTTTCACTCAGAACCTCCAACCACATCTTA
>CH002827.1:1106909-1134172 GCA_000149265.1 Ciona savignyi | reverse complement strand
AGTTAACTCTTGTACAACTCAATTCACATACCGGTATGCAGAACTGGAGATATTAGGCTTATATTTTGCCGACTTAACATTCAATTCTTGAATTAGTAGTTAAAGTTTGCTTGGATCCACCATAATTCTGCAGGCTAAATATATATTTAACCAGTACCTATGGCCTATTGGGAAAATTTATGTAAGTTTAGGTACCGGTACTGGTTTTGTTCAGTTTAGGCTACACAACAGGCTTACCTGACATGTTGAACTAGTGTTATGCATTATTTGTTAGGCTATTTAATCACAACAGACTAAGTTTCTGATTTTAAACTAAATATATCTGTCTTGGCCTAATTGCTGTGCACTTTAGTCCATATTCACTTCAACCTAAACTCTCTAATATTATTAAAACTAGTGTATTTACTTTAAAACACATTTATATCCATAGTAATACTATATGTACTGCATATTAGCAATAAAACAATTGAATATGCTGATATTTCACGATATTAAACTCGTCCGACAAAAAAACATGTCGTAAGAAAATAGCGCATGCTCTATTCCTGAAAAACATGTTTTTTTGTCGTACGACAGAAAACGTGTCGTTTGCGTCAAAATCGGACTGGTGTGAATCGGCGCATAAGAGACAATGCGTTCTATTTGAAAAACGTCGGTCCGACACGACAAAAACGTTTTTGTCGTTTTGGTGTGAACCCGGCCTATCAATCGATTGCAGCAAAATATGGTTAAAAACCTTCTTATTTTAACTTCTTGAATGGAATTAATAGCAAAGGAGTTATCACCCTGGTAATCGTCAGATTAACCACCAGGTTACCGAAGCAAAACCAACTGAAAGTTTATCAAAGCTATCAGAGTGTATGGTGTAAGATTGAGAAATTTGTTTAGTTAAGTTTAAAACCAAGTGGTAAACCAAGTGAATTTGGTATCTTTAGTTTTTAGTTCTATTTGGTTATTTGGCCAGAGGTTTCTTGATCTCGGGCAGCAAAAACTAGGATAGGATGAAGGATATTCATCTTTATCCCTGTGAATGGAAAAACACAAGGAATTTTAACACACGGGCAATCGCCAGATCCCTTTGTACGCAATGACAGGTTACCCGGGCTATTGCAGTGTGTCCATTAAGTGCCTTTCCCAATGACACGACACAACTGACTCGCAAGTCCCTATTGGAAAGTTCGTTTTCTGTGCGCCGGATTTTTGCGCGAACATTTTTTAACCTAAATTTTGCGCCACTCCAGTAATACTAATTTGCGCCACCACAAACAAAGTTGCATAATTTTTAATTAAAACTTTGAAATATAAAGCTTAAGTGTCAAAAATACTGACATAAATGAAAGAAAGTGTAATCACGCCACGCCAGCTTGATTTTTGGAGTTTTCTGCGCCAATACCCGAAAAAGTAGTCCGTGCGCCACGCCAGATATATCCGGCGCATCATACGAACTTTCCAGTAGGGTCGCAAGTGACCAGTTTTAATGCAATTCTTTAACAATGCATCACCCTTCACCAAGCCACTTAAGCTAATAAGTCGGACTAAACAGTGATAGGTTTAATGGCAGACAACTAACTTGGATTCTAAATATATTTCATCATGGAAAAAAGTATCTACCTTGATATGGAGTCCACAATCACATTTTTGTCACCTATGAGTTCTTCTTTGTCTTTGATGGAATTAGTAGAAGCGTTCGCCATGGTGTTACTCGGCCGACTAAGTTATTAACTAGATAGGCTATGACTTGAAACAATCTTACGTGGTTAATAGCTGAGGAAAACACGGAAAAAGTCCATAAAGATCCTATATTTTATGAATGTATTTTGACCAAAACTATGTGTAAACACAACAAACAGTTAAATCACCACCCAGTGGTAAAAACAAAAATTTCCCCAAAGGTAATTCCCGTCACTGTAATTATGTTATATTTTTTATTTCGACGAATAGGAAATAGAAAAGGCCATATTAACCTAAATTTTGAACTGGAAAAGAAAATGTACGTAAAATTGAATTCAGTAAAGCTACCATTTTAAATAATGCTGTTAATAAAACCTCATACGTAGCTGTTTTAACCATTTTGCATACTTATGTTATTATTCATCTTTTTAGGAAATAGACCTTGGCATGCTTAATTGGCTGGTTATACTGCGACAGCTTATACTACTTTCATGAAATTATGCCAAAGTCAAGTATGCCACAGTAGAAGGTTATGTGTTTAACTATGTTATGACGTAATCTTTAACTACAAACTTTCCCATGAGAATTGGTATGAACTCATTGTAAGAAATAGCCAGACACCTATTTAACATCCAGATAACTATAAACAAAAAAAATTCTTTAGAATACATTAATATTGTAGACCTTATCTACACTCCTCCTTTGTACGCAATATTTTATGCGAAAATTTAATAAGCCCTTGGGACAAGTTTGTATGAATTTTTCAGATAATGTACCGTATAAGATATTCAGTACTTGCTGACAAAAAATGCATTTATTGATTAAATGAATTCAGCCATTGCTGTTCATATTTCCAATAATTTAGTATGGATTATGTATATCTAGTTTTATAGGGTGTAATGTACACACATATATAAAACTGAATCATCCCTTGATGTTAATTTCAACAAAGTATGCCTAGTTGGCCATTGCAGTTAAACAACAGACTAAAGGATGGGTAGAGCTACATTTACACCAAGTTAATATGACTTTACTACAGCAGTCTTTTACTTAACATGATCTGCCATATTTAAACAGTATAGGTGGTTCATGCCGTCCGGATACAATTTAATTACCGCATCATGAATTTCATTATTCTTTCGCGGCAACCTTATACACATCAACCTACTTTGTTGCAATGCGAGGTTTTAAACATATGAAGTAAAACTTATTAAGTATCGGTAGTACGATTGGACACTACAGAAATGTGTTTTATGTATCATCAAAATGCTGCAGTGTTTGGTGCCAATTTAAGGCTTCTTATTAAACATTTGTGTTAAATTTACTCATTACTGATACTTGTAATATATTTCAACATATATTTGTGTCAATGGTGTTACTGAAATAAGTTGCATTCCTGTTATAAACACGTTTTTGCTTTAAAATTGACAGTTTCTTGTACTTTGGAACAAGTTAAAAAATGATGTAAAATTAAAAATTGAAAAAATCTGTTTTGTCTGCTCTGTGTTGATCATTACTAACATACACTGTAACTTAGGCTTTTATATTGTTTTCTTGTTGAGTTTCGGAATATTAAACTCCATTTTAATTAAACTATGGAGTATTTTTTTAATATTTTCTCTTACTCAAGACAAACATTGTATCAATACATTATGCTTTTTACTTAAAATATTTGGACATTTCACCAGAATTCACTGGATTAAAACACAATCCATAAAAATGACACAACCACATAGAATGTGACTAGTGTAAAGATCAAATCAATGAGTATTAATCCTTTATACCCTCTTGTAAGCTTTGTTTTCTATTGGCTTTGTAAGTTTTATATCTTAGTGCTAAATTATATTTATATTAAACCATTCTTTCGCCCCAGCATATTCCAGTTTAGTTAATCATTTATCAGCATATTTCCACAAGTTTGCGGTATTTACTTTGTACAGATGCCAACCTCCCTGTGTTATCACGTGTCATTGTTTGTTAAACTGTTGTCTGTTTTCATTTGGTATCAGTAACCTGTAGTGTCAATTCATATTCAAGCAATGGTTACGGTGGACAGATATTGTCTAAATGTAGTATAAACATGGTATAATATTAATTGTTAAGTTTAAAATAAAACCTAATTATTAAAAATATTTATATTACCTAAAAATGATTGTATCAATGCCTACTATTCTTAGATTGATTATCGTGTGTCTTATTACTTTAGAAACAAAACAAACATGGGGTTTAATCAAGTAGTATTAGGTCAGACAAGTTTCGCGCTTCACCTCTACAATGAGTTATCAAGAGAAGATGGGAATTTATTTTTTTCCCCATTCAGCATTTCTACTACCCTCGCCATGGCTCTTGTTGGAGCAAAGGAGGTGACAAGAGAACAAATGCTTCATGTTCTTGGTTTTAAGGATCTTAGTCAATCCGAGATCAACTCTGGTTTTCGCAACATCCTGCATCACATGAAATCTTCCGAAGTTGTTTTGGAAACAGCAAATAAATTGTTTCCAGAAGCTTCCTACAACTTACAGCAAAACTTTGTATCACAGTGCAAGGATTTCTATGAAACGGAAATCCAAGCACTAGATTTCAAAGGAGATCCTGAAGCTTGTAGACAAACAATTAATGCTTGGGCTCAGAAAGAAACAAAAGATAAAATTAAGGATTTGTTACCAAGTGGTTCTATTAACAGTTTTGTGCGCTTGGTTTTGGCAAATGCTGTTTATTTTAAAGGCGACTGGGCCCACAAGTTTAAAGCAGAGGACAGCATTCATATGAACTTTCACATACAAGAAGAAATAACAAAGAGGGTACAAATGATGAACCAAGTTAAAACATTTAACTTTGTGAAGGATAAAAGTTTCAAAATGGCAGAATTTCCTACAAAGGTGGTCAGGGTTTCGATGGTTGGTTATTCTTCCAGAAAATCAGTTTGGGTTAAATGAATGTTTAAATGCTCTGACTGCTCAGAAACTAAATAAAGTCATCTCGAAAATGAGAATGACAGAATTGGCTGTTTCGATTCCAAAAATGAAGCTTGAAAAACAACTGAATCTGGTTGAAAACTTAAAGAAAATGGGGATGGTTGATATCTTTGAGGAAGGAAAAGCAAACCTGCAAGGCATATCAGGTGGAAATGATTTGTTTGTGTCTCAGGTTGCTCACAAAGCTTATATTGAAGTCAATGAAACTGGATCAGAGGCAGCTGCTGCAACAGCTCTAGTTATGTGCTTCAACAGCATAGGATTTCCTCCTGAGCCACCCACTCCGTTTACATGTGATCATCCATTCTTGTTTTTGATAAAAAACAACGAGACAAATTCTATTTTGTTTCTCGGGAGATGCAGTGATCCATCATAGAGACTTTGTAAAACAATTTATTGTTTTTTTAATGACAGTTTTGTTTAAATAATTTCCATGTAATTGTAATTTTTAATCTTCAATATACTCTTTAAGTGTTCTTCTGATATGATAATTAGTCTTTTGATTAAATATTTTAATGCATTATTTATCGTGTTGTATTTAAAATCAAAACCTTACAATTACAAGTGTCATTTTATATATTAATATGAATAATAATGAATATTACATGGTTTATTCAAGTATCTGTTTATTCACAAATACTCGGAACTTTGCTTATTTCTGTGTGTTGGTAATTAAATTATATTTGGCCTACACGGGTAAAATAACTAATTTATTTTGGTATCAGAAATTTTTTATGTGATCTATAACTTTTTTTGTGGCATATTTTTTTATTTCATGGTGAAAATGAAAAAAGTACCACTTTAACTCAGCACAAATATTTGAGCATACTCATTTTACCCATGTAGGTCCTGGATACCGTAACTATATTAACCAGAGTTGATTATCTTCATAACATATACAACTGGAAAATATATTTTGCACACTTTTGCTTTATTGTGAACGATTTTTTTTAAATCTCATTGTATTAATTTCAATGTATAATAATTAATATTTATTGAGAATATAAACCAGTTCCAGCATTCATATTACACTAATTAATTTTATTAAAATCATTGTTTGTTAAACTGTTTTGTTTAGCAACATAGCAAAAATGGAGTTTAATAAAGTAGTATTAGGTCAAACAAGTTGTGCTGTTCACCTCTACAAGGAGTTATCAAGAGAAGATGGGAATTTATTTTTTTCCCATTCAGCATTTCTACTACCCTCGCCATGGCTCTTGTTGGAGCAAAGGAGGTGACAAGAGAACAAATGCTTCATGTTCTTGGTTTAAAGGATCTTAGTCAATCCGAGATTAACTCTGGTTTTCGCAACATCCTGCATTACATGAAATCTTCCGAAGTTGTTTTGGAAACAGCAAATAAATTGTTTCCAGAAGCTTCCTACAACTTACAGCAAAACTTTGTATCACAGTGCAAGGATTTCTATGAAACGGAAATCCAAGCACTAGATTTCAAAGGAGATCCTGAAGCTTCTAGACAAACTACCAATGCTTTTGCCTCAGAAAGAAACAAAAGATAAATTTAAGGAGTTGTTTAATCAACAGTTTTGTGCGCTTGGTTTTGGCAAATGCTGTTTATTTTTAAGTGACTGGGCTGACAAGTTTAAAGCAGAGGACAGCAATCATATGAACTTTCACATAGAAGAAGAAAAAACAAAGAGGGTACAAATGATAAACCAAGTTAAAACATTTACTTCGTAAAGAATAAAAGTTTCAAAATGGCAGAATTTTCATACAAAGGTGGTCAGGTTTCGGTTTTGGTTATTCTTCCGGATAATCAGTTTGGGTTTTAGAAATAGATGTTTAAATGCTCTGACTGCTTAGAAACTAAAAGAAGACATCTCGAAAATAAGAGAGACAAAATTGGCTGTTTCGATTCCAAAAATAAAGCTTGAAAAACAACTGAATCTGGTTGAAAACTTAAAGAAAATGGGGATGGTTGATATCTTTGAGGAAGGAAAAGCAAACCTGCAAGGCATATCAGGTGGAAATGATTTGTTTGTGTCTCAGGTTGCTCACAAAGCTTATATTGAAATCAATGAAACTGGATCAGAGGCAGCTGCTGCAACAGCTCTAGTTATATCTTATATGATTCAACATCGTGTCATTTCCTTCCGAGCCACCAACTCCGTTTACTTGCAGTGTCAATTCATATTCAAACAATGGTTACAGTGGATAGATATTGTCTACATGTAGTATAAACATGGTATAATATAAATTGTTAATTATAAAAACAACATAATTAGAAGTATTTATATTACCTAATTACTTAAGTAAGTATATCAAAGCTCTAACATAAGATTGTATCAATGCTTACTATTCTTAGATTAATTATTGTGTGTCTTATTACTTTAGCAACAAAACAAACATGGGGTTTAATCAAGTAGTATTAGGTCAGACAAGTTTCGCGCTTCACCTCTACAATGAGTTATCAAGAGAAGATGGGAATTTATTTTTTTCCCCATTCAGCATTTCTACTACCCTCGCCATGGCTCTTGTTGGAGCAAAGGAGGTGACAAGAGAACAAATGCTTCATGTTCTTGGTTTTAAGGATCTTAGTCAATCCGAGATCAACTCTGGTTTTCGCAACATCCTGCATCACATGAAATCTTCCGAAGTTGTTTTGCAAACAGCAAATAAATTGTTTCCAGGAGCTTCCTACAACTTACAGCAAAGCTTTGTATCACAGTGCAAGGAGTTCTATGAAACGGAAATCCAAGCACTAGATTTCAAAGGAGATCCTGAAGCTTCTAGACAAACAATTAATGCTTGGGCTCAGAAAGAAACAAAAGATAAAATTAAGGATTTGTTACCAAGTGGTTCTATTAACAGTTTTGTACGCTTGGTTTTGGCAAATGCTGTTTATTTTAAAGGCGACTGGGCGCACAAGTTTGAAGCAGAGGACAGCAATCATATGAACTTTCATATACAAGAAGGAATAACAAAGAGGGTACAAATGATGAACCAAGTTGAAACCTTTAACTTTGTGAAGGATAAAAGTTTCAAAATGGCAGAATTTCCATACAAAGGTGGTCAGGTTTCGATGTTGGTTATTCTTCCAGAAAATCAGTTTGGGTTAAATGAATGTTTAAATGCTCTGACTGCTAAGAAACTAAATAAAGTCATCTTGAAAATGAGAGAGACAAAATTGGCTGTTTCGATTCCAAAAATAAAGCTTGAAAAACAACTGAATCTGGTTGAAAACTTAAAGAAAATGGGGATGGTTGATATCTTTGACGGAGGAAAAGCAAATCTGCAAGGCATATCAGGTGGAAATGATTTGTTTGTGTCTCAGGTTGCTCACAAAGCTTATATTGAAGTCGATGAAACTGGGTCGGAGGCAGCTGCTGTAACAGCTATTATCTGTGAGTGGTACGATGACATAGAAGTTCCTTTCGAGCCACCCACTCCGTTTACCTGTGATCGTCCATTCTTGTATCTGATAATAAACAACGAGACAAATTCTATTTTGTTTCTCGGGAGATGCAGTGACCCATCATAGAGACTGTCTAAAACAATTTATTGTTGTTTTAACAACTGTTTTGTTTAAATAATTTTCATGTTATTGTATTACATTGTTTACTCAGGTATCTGTTTATTCACAAATGTTTTAACATTTGCCTATTTATGCTTGTTGGTAATTAAATTATATCTTTCCTACACGGGTAAAATAAGTAAATTATAAAGGTATCAGAAGTTTTTCTTATAAGGTGTGATATAACTTTTTTTTATTTCATTTTTTATGTCATGGTGAAAGTGAAATAAGTACCACTTTAACTCACCACAAATATTTGAGCATACTCATTTTACCCATGTAGGTCCTGGATACCGTAACTATATTAACCAGAGTTGATTATCTTCATAACATATACAACTGGAAAATATATTTTGCACACTTTTGCTTTATTGTGAATGATTTTTTTAAATCCCATTGTATTAATTTCAATGTGTAATAATTAATATTTATTGAAAATATATACTAGTTCCAGCATTCATATGCTTTTTATTAACCTTTTAAATCATATCAGGTTATACTAAAAACACATAGTTCTGAAATATCTATTTCCTCCAATGTCTACACTGGAGAAAGGTAAACAATTTATTGTTGATACACTGAGTAGAAATGGAGCGTTGACAGTGGATGCACTGCTTACTTGCTTTAAAGATGGATCCAAGAACACACCAACTAATTGCCCTAAAATCCTTAAAACTGTCAGTAAAAATGAATTACTTGACTTGCTGTGTGACAATCCAAGAAGTTTTACATTTAAAAAAGGTTACGTTTGCCTAACTGAAATAGAAGAGAATTTGAGAGTAAAGATTCTAAACGAAATTGGTGACAGCTTTATGTCATTCTCCAAGTTTAAAAACCTTTGCACTGGTAGAGCCAATGAAAGTTATATAACAGCTAATGGTTGGCAACAAGGAGCTATTGATTTTTTGTTTCGAAATCAACATTTATTCTTTCGAATTGGCGAAAATATTTTTAAATCAGAAACAGACGAACCAGTTACTGTTACAAATGAAGACCAAGAAGCTGTGATCTTTTTCGTGAAAATTTTAAATGAGAAAGGGCCATTGTCGGCGCTGAAGTTGGCTGGACATCTGAATCAAGCAAGCCCAATTATTCGCAGCATTGTTGGTTCTACAAAGCAAGATGTTTTTATGACATTTATCAATAGAAACCAGTGGATATTTAAGGTTACAAACGACATGGTTGACCTCAAATCACAGTGTATTGCAAACTCACTGCAAGGTATGACGAACCCATCCTGCAAGGCTGTAGAGTATTTGAAATCAAAGTTTAAGAAAGATGAAAAGAAAACTTTGGTCAAGCTAGCAGGATCACTTGGCCAAGCCGACAAAGAGGTTAGTTCAATAATTGGCGGTAGAAGTCCTGACGCCATTAGGGATTTCGTTGAACTTCACCCCCACGATGTTTAACTTGGTGGGGGATCTTGTGAGCATAGTCAATGAACCTGTTGATCATACTAATGATTTTCCCGCACCATCAATGAAAAGTTTTGAGATTGATTCAGAGAAAATAGAGGAGACAAAAGATAAAGATGAACAAGGAGGTAATGGTAGTTCATTAGGTTGCAAATTCGAAATCCACCTCTTCTTATCACATGTATCGTCTTATACAAGACACTTACTCAGACATTAATTCAACTAATTAAAAGACTATTGTAGTAAACAACACATAATGCATACAATATAATTACCTTTTATATCTCCCTAATTTTTTTTTCATATTTTTCAGATTGTGCTATAAATTTTGATGAAAAGGAGTGGAAAAATGAGTCAATTCGCTACTTTGTCAACCGGCTAAAAACTAAAAAAACTCAAACATTAATACAGCTTGCAGGTTATATCGGACAAGCTTCAAAACAAGTTCAGGTTATTGCTGGAAAACGTCCAGCAGAAATTGCTGATTTTTTAAGAGAGCACAAATCTGTTTTTCAACTGGATGATGAAAATGTATCCTTAAAAGAAGGATACATCGGTGTCCCAAATTTGGTGGCTAATCGACCGGGTATGCATACTGATGAAATAAAACCATTTTAAATTTTCTATTTTTGATTTCATTAATTTCACTTTTATTTTCACTTCCAACTTTTGAATCCTTAAAGTTTTTAATTTTTGAGCCTGCATTCTAGTTTAAACCAAGTGTGTTTACCATGTAGTAGTATTTTAATCCATTATTTTAATAATGATTACCTATTGTAGGTAAATTATTGTTATTGAAAAAAAATTAAAAATACTGGTATAACCGGTTCTCTACTCTTGGATTTTATTTTTTTGTTTCACCAAGAACTTTCCATAAAAATTAGGATTGAAACATAAACAAGAAATTATTTTACAGACGATCACTGGACATTGGACTGTGTTTTTGTTTGTGATAAAATATTGGAACTACTCGGTTATCAGTTTAAATCGTGTTTAGAACATATTTTGAATGGTTATGATAAAGAATCCAACAAAATTGATATTATTTGGTTGGAGATTGGCTCCAAACCATATTTGAGGTGGGTTGTAATTCTAGTTTAATAACATTTTTATTTTCTAAAATATACTTATATTTTTCTTAATGGGATAATAAGTAAGCTCATCTGTATTCAGCTAATTTGCACAAAAAAAAAACTCAAAAAACTAATAAGACTTTTGAAAATACCATTTAAATCCACTAGATTAAGGCATTAAGGCCTTGTGTTTTAACAGCACAGCCATGCAAAAAAGTGGTCAAAAGAAATGATTTGGGGTTGGAGCAGCATCTGCAAATGTTTTTTTGCAAACCGACACATAAATTTTGTGTTTTAGTAATGCTAGTTCATCAACGCAACAAAAGTTTCTGTGATTGCATTTTGTTACAGGCTTCAACATATTTCCGGTTGCAAAAATATAAAGAAATTAGAGAAACTAGAAGTTGTGACGAAAGCTTATTTACGAACGATTCTTGAGCATGATGAGGTGGTGTCACTTTCTTTGTATGGATATGGGATAAAGAATAGTTTAAACACAATGAGGTAAAATATATTTACTACCGACATCATACTTGTTATAACTTTAGCATATTTTATAATTCCCACAAAAAAGGGCAAGGCATTTAACGGACATTGCTAAACCCAGCTGATTAATGGGTTCTACCAAATTATAGGAACGTGTATATCATATACAACATACTGCAATAGCTCTGGTAACCCGACGGTGGGCGCGAGGTAATCTGACGATTGCCTGTTTGTTAACCCCCTTGGTTTTCCCATTCACGGGGATAAACGTGAATATCCTATCCTATTCATATCATAGCTTTCCTCTATTGGTCTCAACATTCTTAAAAACAGTTCGGTGAGATTAATAAAATTTGTTAGAGTTACATGGATTGGTGGAGAAGCTTGTGGTTTAACAATATTTAACCGAATCCATGACCCTGATGTGGTCGATTGGAGAGACAAGGAAATTTAGGGAATTACGGTGATTGAAGCTGATTGTCATGAAACAAACTCGGCATGCAGTTACTTACGAAACAGAGCTCGTCAACTGGCAGAGGATAACCATGTGATAGTGTTTGATTATTTGGGAAAGGTTGGTTCTACAATACTTGTCTTTTTTTGTAAAATTTTTGTACAGTAGTAAACTTACTATTACTGCTTAAATCATGTGAAATCACAAATCAGTGAGAACCTTTTAACCAGATTTTAATATTGTGGCTGGGATATTACAAACTATTAATTCTAAAAAACACGGTCTAGTTTTAACCATAATTAGTACCTTGTGAAGAAAATGCTTATTTTTAATGAAAAATTTAAGCACCTGTTGGTTAGATGGCAAAAACTCAATATTATTTGATTGACGGTGTCTATTGTTAGAAGCTACTTTCTTCCAGCTATTTTTAGAAACAACCATTTAGATGTTTGAGTGTTACCCATGTTAAGCATTTGTTATTAACAATCATGATACTTCAGATAACCGGTTCGGACATGCCAAATGTAGTCGGTGATGCCCGTCGAATAACATGCGATGATTTTGAACAAATAAGAAACCTTTTACTGGAAGCAGCCAACCACTCACCTGATTATTTGATCACCAACTGTTGCATTAACACAGAATATTTTGAACTGTTGTGTGAGATCAGACTACAAGGTACAAATAGCTATCATTGTATTATGGTATTGGTCTATGTCAATTAAGTCAAATAAGGTCTGGTTTAAAAGATACCAAAATGTAGCTATGGGTTCTTAATGCACAGGTATTTAATGCACTGCCTTTCAGCTGAAGGATCAAAACCGGTTACTAGCTATTCAGTTGTTTTCCTGGCAAGGCATTTAGCAGACATCGTTTAAATTCAGTCTATTAATAGTTTCTAAGAAAAAAAGGATGTATAAATTATACAGTACTAACTTGCAATAACTCCCGTAACTTGCAATAACTCCCGTAACTTTATACAAGTTACTAACTTGCAATAACTCCCGTAACTTAAGGTGGTGGGTAAGGTAACCTGCTGGTTAATGTGACAATGCTTTCTTATGTACATGTCATTTTTAACGAAGAAACCTTGGCTGTAGGGATTTAAGCATACATGATTAGCAGATATAAACATTGTCAAACCCAAGTCTGGGCATAACTTTATTTTCCTTTTAACTCTCTTCTTAGGCATACAAGTAATTGCTGCGGTTCCTTTTTTGCTGTCTTCGGAATTGCAAAGCAAGTTTTTATAGATAGTTATCAAGCAATACATCCCTGAAAGTTCTTCAAGCTTTATTAGTGAATCCTGCATTGTACTACAACATGATGCTGCCTGTGTTTCGTTAATAAATTGCATGCAATAATGGTTTTGAATGTTTTTTTCTTGGTCAGAATATGCTGGTGGAAATATACTTACCGGAGTCATTACAGATGTGTATCTTACATCCTCATCACTTTAAACAAGCAATACATTCATACATATTTATACTCGAATAATATTTTTACTTATAATAAACATGTTGGCCAACACAGAAATGTTTTCTAAAATTGCACTTACTTCAAATGACAAAGACAGTGTAAAGCAAAGATGAGGCACAAATGTTAAAATCGGTAGCTGTCACCGTCAGTTTATGCAATATACACAACATATATTGTTAAAGATGTAACATCTAGCTATACTGGTGCTAGGATGGTAAGTTGGTATTTTTAATCAGGTAAATAAAGATACAAATTAATTCCGGCAGAAAATTTTTTATTTTAAAGAGAAAATCAAAAAACTACTTTATAACACTGTTGGTGTAATTCGTAAAGAAATATGAACAACTTTTAAAACAATCAAATGTTAAGATGCATAGCAAGTGCTAGAAAGTTCTGATGAGGCACTGGAAATGTCATTCATAATTGCTTCTGTGGTTATTTCGCCAAACAGAAATGTCCCGATTACAGAATAACTGGCACCGACTAATATTAAAATCCGAACTTTCCATTTACTTGATGAATTGAGATTGACAGCAAGTACAGTTAAACACAAACCTAAATATAAAACATTTCTTAGTTATATTTTATTAAAATTTAATTATATCCTCACGGTAGATATAAAATTTACAGCACACAGTTGTGAAATGTCAACGTCTATATCAAAAATCTATATAAATTGGTCTTAGATTATGTCTAATTATGACTTGGATATATGTACGGATTGATATTAGACTATATTTTAAATGCAATATTTGTTATTGAGGTCATAAAAATAAAATTTAACTGCCATTGTTAACTCAATTATACTAGCACTGTAACACAACCCAAATTGTACAAGTATGATGGTGCTAATATCTATTTATTTAGCTTAATATTTTGTAAACATTATATGGGAAAATGTAAAATAACTGACAACTGTATAGTGGATTAATAGTTAAATTTTAAATTACAAATTTTTAAATTGTGCACCTGGAAAGAGCATAATGAAGCATCCAGCCAAACCTCCAACAACTGCAATGGCTTCACCAATGTTTGGTATGAATAAAGCGAGGACAAGTGACGTAAAGAACCAAGTCAACGTCAACAGGTATCGCCGCAACTTCTCAACTCTCTGTTGTGGTGATGATGAAAAAATCCTCATTTTAATAAACAATGTTATGATGGCGGCTCTAAAAACACAAGAAGAATTATTGTTTTTCTAAATGTGAACACCGTTAATTGAAAACAAGTTTTTACAATTGTGTTATACTAGTAATCATTAACTAGAAGTTGTGGCCATATTTTGCTTAATTCCGATTATACACATGTACTTGTTGTAAGAAGATATTTTTAAATTGATGATAATTGTGACACAATAGAGCGTACCATAAAATATGTAAAGTTAAACAGTAGTTAGAAACACCTTGATCATTACAGATTTTTATTCACTTCGCGCTTGTATTGGTATAGTGTTCTACAGTTACAAATAGCAGACAAAAAACTCAGTAGGAAAAATTATCAGCATCACCTGCCACAGAACTGCAAAATTGGATACGAGGTTAACATAGCAATAACAATCGCAATTCGTGCAGCAATGACAAAGAAGTCATTTGCATTATAATTTTGCAGAATGTCACTCTTGGCATCATCTCCAAATGTTAGGTACCCACATATTCCTTAGGAAAAACATATTATAATGTGAAATCTCAAAGAGGTTTACATATTATTAGCTCACAAAATTGTGTCTTTTTTAATTAAGAACTTAGGCACAATAATTATTCTGTTACAGAAAATTTATATTTTAGGTCAATAACAGCTCTTAAGAAAGTTAGCCAGAAATCATGAAATCACAAACCTGTTAAACAGTAGGACACAGCACAGAGCATTACAGAACACAATATTATAATTGACCAGTTAGAGGCAGTTTTCTTTCTTAAAGATGCATACACAGGTACAGAACTAACATGACACTGGAAAAAAAGTAAAAAAATGTACAACTTATTTATATTAATGTAAAATGACACATCAAACTAATAACATGTAGTTTATAAAAATAATATAATGTCAGTAAGTTTTCCACTTATTATTGTTTAAAAATAGTTAATTATTTTCTATTATTCACAAATTCACACAGTAATAACTTAACGATTAATACCATGCATCCTGATGACTGCTGTTAAAATCATGGGGCAACAGTCAACAATCCTTCCTAACCCCACATGAGTAATAAGTAATAAACTTTTATATTTGGAAGCCATACTTGCCTGGTAAGCAAAGAATATTGCAGGAACTGCGGCCATAAACTCGGATAAATTCTTTGGTGAGTTGCGGATGGTACCAGGTGTGTACGTGTGCGTTGCAAACTTGATAACCACAGTTAACATAACAATAATTGTTGCTACCACTCCAACGACACTGTTGAAATAGATAATCAGCAGAAAATTTAGCCATAAATGCAAACAGTTTAATTGCACTTTTTACTATATTAGTTGTCGCCCTATGTATGGAGAGAGTTATATGGTCTTTAAAGGCTAATGTACAGAAACAATAAACACAGTAAAAAAGACATAAAGCCAGTACAAACAAATTTGAATTTTTATTACCACAAAAAAAAGTTGTTTTTAAAGTAAAAAAGTTTTTTTTTTAAAGTATGAACAAAAAGTTTTTTTTTAAGTATGAAGAAAAAAAAAGTTAGAGATAATTTCAAACCTTGCATGTCTGAGGAAGCCAATGTCTTTTGGTATACACAGTGGTAGAATAACAGCAGTTGAAAATGCGCACATTGTAAATTTTCTATTCATGTACCAATGATGGCAAAAGTCAATTCCAACTATAGCTTCCATGACTGTCAAACAGCAAAAAAATGATAACATTAAATACCCAATATTTTTAATTTTGAATATTTTTTTTAATAGTGTTCACATAAAAAGTAAAACAAACAATATTGTATTGTCTAATTAAAAAAATGGCATGTAAGCTAAAACAGGTAACAAATATATTCACCAACCACTCATTAAGTAAATATACAAGTCTCATTTTACATACCAAACTAAATGTTATAGGCAATGCTGGTTGATATAAATTTACTTGAAATGAACATTCAATTTACCTTTATCAAACTGGTCACCAACAATAATAATCATTGCAATGCTGGTGCCAAACATGTACAGCATGATGCAACACTCAGCAGCCACTCCAACTGCCTTCCCACACATAACTTCAATTACTTCTTGGTAAGTAGAGCATTGGTGCAAATGGCAACAGTATGCAAGTATCATTAAGCTGCCCAAAATAAAAATGAGGAATGTCTGAAACATAATGTTAAATCATGTAAAACAACTTATCATACTACTTAATTAATTAAAAATATATATATATATATTATATATATAAGATTGATAATACTAAAACGATACAGGTTACTATTAAATCAAATTAAAATGCTTGCAACTTTACAATAGATTTACCATAAACACAACAGGAACTTGGTCATATACTTATCCGCAAACCCATATAAACATATGGACTTGGTTATTAAAAACTTGTATGTTATTGATACCTGACTTTTACTCACCAATTGCATGACGGTTCCTGGAAAAATACCACCAGCATTTTTAAATGCCTCTGGCATATTTAACATGCCAGCTCCCATTGCTGCATTTACAACGATAAATATTGCTCCCAAAGTGCCAGTCCCAGTATTGGATTGGGATTTATCAATAACTTCGGTTTCATGTTCATCCATAGAAACTGAACTGTCCTCTTGAATGGAGTTTTCTTTGGATGATAATAAGCTAGAAATTTCATTGTCCACCATGGTTTAAATTGATTGTCAACCTTTTCTATTCGCCCTTAAAAGATTTTGAATTGAGTCATGCAAGTGAATTGACTTGTAACTTTGAAACCAAGTACCGGTACTTTATTTAGTTTCTGTAAAATAAATATCGGTAAACAAGAGAAAACTCTCCCAAAATCAAAGATGTTAAAATTCCCTTCGTCTGCTTAAGTTTAACGTATTAAAAAGGGTATATCATTGCCAAAACTGCCATTGGGATAAGCAATTTTATGGACGTTGTTCCATCCCACACAAATGTAGTCTGAAGCAGAAACTGAAACATAGTCAAATTGGTACAGAACCTATAAACCCATCTGACAAATTTGTTTTTTCAACCGTAACTGTATAATGTAAATTGCAATAAGCCTGAACTGGAGTTAAACCACAGGATTGATGTTCAGAAATTATTATTAAATGATTAAACCTTTTATATCCTACTGGATCTGCATATGTTTAATCCTATTTTTCAGAAAAAATGGAACTTATCTCCGAAACTGGTCCGGAGCATTTGTTTTTCCGAACCACAACAACGACACACAACATTGTAACTATAAACTTAAAAGTGAACTAATTAATACAGGGGCAACAACCTTTTACAGACCCGGCACATTCGATGAATTATGCCACTTCACAATGGCTGTAACAACGTAACTCATCTTTAACGAATTCTTTCACCTAACTTTTAACACAGTCCAAAAACAAAAACAAGCCATAATGCCATATCGATATCTTGTTTGATCGCGACGTCTAGCGGTTATAATTCAAAAGCGTCAACGTTTTGTTTCCACGACACGGATTTGCTTGAATTTCGAGCGAAACGATTCGCCAACTGACAGTACAGTGTGCTATATAAGTTTATTACACTGAATCACATACATAAATTAGTCTAAAAAATATATTTTAACCCCGTTTATAGGACGAGAGCTTCGGTTTAAGGCACTACGGAATTTAACGAAGATTCTTTCGACCAACTCTATCCAAGTTACAATTGTAAAATAACTAATAACAAACCTTTCGCAACAGTATAATCCTATATGGAATAAGTAACAACACGGGCAATCGGTATAAAACCATCGCCGGCTAGGGTAAACACCTATAATCTAAAAAAACTGAATAAGCCAAATAAAAAAATGATGGCCGAATAAGCCAAATGAATTATTGGCTGAATAAGCCAAATGAAAAAATGACCAAATAAAATCTTTACGTTCGGTTATTAATTTAGTTGGTTAGATCTTGTTGCCTGGTGGGTCGTGTCTTTGGGCAGTTTACTTGACCGGCATCATTTAAACCCAGATTAATGAATTTGGACTGAAATAATAGAAAGTTTTTAACCGTATACAACAAACTTTAATAGCTCCGTTGGTAACAAACGCCCTTGTGGTAGCTCTCCTGCGTTTTTCGGTCCACGGAGTTAAAATATGAAATATTCTATCCTAAATGTAAATTCATAATTAATAAACTGTCTATAATCTTGCGTTAATATAAGTTGGATAAGCATATTTTTTAAATTATAACATTTAAATATCAGAAAATAGTTTTGATTTTTTTTCAACTAGGTCTATATCGTTTAAAAGACGAAGTGAAATTAGTTTCGAGAAAAATGTTTTGCACCTGTTATAAAAGATATCTTGTACGCCGTGCAATATCGCATTTCGTTAGCTCGTGGCTCGAAACTCTGGGGACACTTTAATTCTTAGCCCAATTGATTTGATACCGAGCAAGTGTCCGAATAAGTTACGCCTTGTGCCTGTGGGATTTACATTTGTTTTACGATTACAATACCACAAGCAGGTCTCTGTGTATGTATTGGCGTTTATATGCACCTGCTAACCATGCAGAAAAGAGTATAAAGGCATATACATCGAAACTATATATACGCCATCGAAAAGCGATGTTTTGTCCTTTATCACTTTAAAGTGACGTCAGAATCGGTAGACTTAATTGTGATTGTGTCACTTAAAAAATGACGTCACCGATCTGAGGGCAGCAGATTAATGCACCGAGTACTTTCATTGTAACAGGCGTCCGGTGTCGATGCGACAGGCGGCTAACCAAAATAGCACAAGCAGTGGCGAGCTAACAACTGCTACCGAAAAGCACTTTCGTCTAATCCCGGGACGACACAAAATATTACATTTAATTGCCAGTTTGAATATATACATTTAAATTAAACGGTCTCATAACAAATATTTATCTTGATTTATATCATATAGATAAATACCATGAAGTTCAGTTGCTGGGTCAGAATTATACCTCTGTTTAAAACACACTTTTTATATTTGACACAAATTTTAATGTGATAACTCTATGATGCATATATAGACAAAAATAGATTACTTTGTTGTAATCTTTTAATTCGTGTAAGCATATTACATTAGTAAGTTGTATTTTGAAACAAAACGCGACAATAATGTATAAATCAAAACTTACGCAAATCATGGACAGTGGACACGTGTCCTGCATTGCCGTCTGTTGATATTAGTTTTCTATTGGACAAATGTGGTGAACGCGGGGTACCATCGGGCAATGATAGCAGACCGCCTCTCTATGAAATGCAGACGCTCGGTAGGCGAGCAGTGTTCCATAAACGGCTTCGTTTTGACACGGTGCATGGTGGCTTGTACAAACCTTCGGCGGGTGCCCATTGTGTCTCTTGTTCCTTTGGTCAGTCTAGAGTACACTAACCAAGGTAATACGTACTGTGCATTTGTTGTAGAGCACCTTGCCGAAGACAAATTACTTGTGAACATAAATACGTGTTATAATATTTCTGTAAAGTTTTATAACAAAAATACACCGACAAATGCTCCACCTTTGTGAATTTTGTTCAAGATATTTTCTATGTACAATAAATACAAAAAAAAACATTTTTCTTAATACTCTACAGCGGGAGGGCCAAATTAAAACCTAAAAATATTGTTGTTTATAGATCAAATGAAGTCGGGTTAATTTCCGATATTTAGCACTCTTATCGTGTTATGCGAACTATAAAGGTGTCTTCAGCTGTGGCTCTCCTACCAGTTATTCTGCAAACGTATTGGGCAGATTAGAAATGATATCATATGGAATCTGGTGGAAGTTTTACATCAACAACTAATAACACATCAATGTACCGCTGAGGCGCGTTTAGTCGCCTGTCCTTTGATGACCAAGCGCACAAGGGAATTTCTAACCTCATCATTTGGCATTCAAAGCTCTCGAGCTCGCGTATTAAATATTTTCATGTAGCCTTATTCCCTTTTAAACTACTTTATAGCAGAATTAACTCTTAATAAGATATATTAATGGTAAAATTAACAAAATAATATATGAAACAGCAATTTATTGTTGGCAGTCTTTTAGTTCTCTCATTAGCATTTGTGCGTTTTAATATTTGAAAAAAAACTTTTTAGAAAGAGGTGGAATCGTTAATTGGTGTTAATTAACCCTCTAGTCTCTAGGTTCGGAATTTCGGATGGCCATTCGTGCAAAAATTAGCAGTTCACTGAGGTGGTCAACTTCGATACACAGCTGGGAGATTGACCCGGTATTTAGACTTACTTCCTTAAACATAGATGACCGACTTTTTTACAATAAGTTACTTTTACACAACAACAATCCCAAAGAAAATATATTATCTAAGAAAAAGCAATATGATTTCAGCAATTTGCCACGAGAAATATAAATTCTTTTTAGTAACCTAGGGGTTGAGTGTAACGTAAACATTTAGCATATACTTGTTGTATCAGGAATCTGTACTGGTATTAAATTTTACCGAATATGTGACGGAAGTTAACATTATTTAAGTGAGTTCAATAAAGTCAAGGCAGAATTTCCACTGACGACAACTGTGATGTCAGTTGCGTGCGAACTGAATTGGCGTGACAAGTTGATAAAGCGATCCCACCTTTCCGTCTGCAGATCGAGGTGTCGACTTTGAGATACAGCAACTGTGCGGCCAAGTTGAGATTGAGGATACACCATCGCTCCACTTTGAAGCGACCCGGTTGCCTGCTGAGCAAGGCGGATAGCGCGTTTGGCACCTCGTCTGGAATCGTCCACACTGCCAGCCTTCTTCGTCTCCTCACCTGCCGAGCAGAGTGGGTTCATATTCGGAGCATCGACAGCCTGGAAATCACTATCTCAGCATTTATCGTAGACTGGTCGCGTGCCTACAGTTATGTCACTATCAGTGCAACTCAAAGTCTAATAGAAAGTTTACAGAATGTATTATTACTACAACAGTTCTAGTTATTACTACAACAGTTCTGGTTATGATGAAGAAAAATATATATTTCTGTTATTATAAAATTCTTATGCAGCGCAATGAAAGGTAGAGTTGTCAACATTAAGAAATAAAAATAATTTTTTAACAGTTATGCATATTAAATATGTTTACCTAATGTGTAGTTCTCATTTTCTAGCTGTTTTATTTGTAAGAAACCATACTTGTTGCTTTATCACTGTGATTGAAAAATATTGTGCTGATCATTCACAACATTATGACCTCAGTAGATACCATTCTTTATCAAGCGAAGCAGAAAAGTGAAGGTATGTTTGTGATATTATAAAAGTAAAGGGTTTACAAAGCCGCGTATAGGCTAATCAACATTAAATGCACCAAAAAATTAACGCCGTACCTGCACATTCATTAACATCAGCTTACAATATTAGATAAACAAAAGCTATAATGGTACTTTTTCGAAAATTTATATCACAGTGTAAAATGGAATATATATTTCGGCAAAAGAAAAGAGAGTTGTAGTTTCCCGAGTGTTGTTTCCGTTTAATTATACTAAAATGTAACACTTGCGATAAGTTAAGGAAGCGACTGGACCTCCCACTGGTCGCGTGTCACCCACTGTTTAGATCACACTAAACTACCGGTTCTAGTATACCTGTACCGTTCACGATGCTAGTAAAATATGTAACCCTTGGAGTGTATTTGCGTTGGTACATCCTCACTGGCCATATACGCCGATAACTGACTAGGTCAACCACGTTTACCAAACAGGTGGTGACTAAAATAGATGCGACCTAGTACCAAGTGTTTTCAGCGCACCGTTTCTCCCTTGGGCTTTAGCCCGTTAGCTTTAAAGAATGAATATTACCAATATAAGCTTGACGTAATCTTCTAATGATGAAAGCGTTGACAGCGCTACCTGTTTGCTCACTCGCACACTCATGCCCAATAACTGTCATTCACTGGAAGAACAATGTACATATTTGAGAATGCCTTGTGTTTGCCACAATGTGTTCTGCAACATTAAAGAATTTTTGCTTAAGACACTAATACCAAAAAATATTTAGGCAATGTTACAGACACAGTGATGAATACAAAACTGATACCACCTCATATTATGAATCAAATTTAATATACGAAATTTAATGTTTTTTTTTTCTCTTCAAGCTGAGTCTGCTCGACGTTGCACCGTGAGTGGAGATGACAGTTTCTACTGCAGCGGTGAATCCAACAACTCAACTTCACCTACGTCGTCGATCACATCATCAGGTTCATTTGGAAATGAAAGTGATGAGGGATTTCCGAGAAGAGTAAGCGAAGAGTCGACCAGAAACAAGGCAACTAAAAACTTGGAAAAAAGTGTTGTACTTTTCCGCACCATAAAGAGAGAACCCGAGGATAAAAATTGCGATCTCATACCAATGGACCTTTCCTGCCACAAAAGAACTTCTTCAAATAAAACGTGCAAACCAGCAAATAAAGACAAGAACAACCTTGTTGTAAAACCAGAACCTGTGGATGATTATCCAAACTTTGCAAAATCACGCCCGGCTCAATTTAAACCATCCGCCACTTTTGAAAAAACAGTTGCACCAACCGCGCAACCGCCGACAACTTTCGCCTCTTCAATGTTTTCATGGCCATACTTTCCAACTCCGATAACAAGCAATGGTTTACCAGCATTCCCACCATCATACCTGGCGGGAAAATACTTTCACCCTGGTTTATTTCTACCAGCCACTGGCAATGCACCGACGTCATGTTCGTCAGTACCAACTACTAATTCGCTCAACTATGCCGCCGGGAATGCAATGCTTACAGGTCTTCACCAGCTTACCGCAGCCAATCATCTTCAGCCACCACTCCTCCAAGCCCTGTTGTCACCCCAAACTGCTGCTCAGGGTTCAACTGTAGCGGAAAACAACAGTAAAAATCCGCATCATACCTCCAATACAAACATCTATCACTCTACTTCGTCACCGAGAAACTTTGAAAGCGATCCATCTTTATTAACAGAATTTGCAAAGGTTTTCAGTAGCCAAGTCGAACAATTGCGGCCAAAACTGAATTTTTTGGAGTACCACGAAAAAACACTCGGCACAGAGCGACGACGAAAGAATGCAAAACCAACAAAAGTTTCAAGTTCGCCACCCCAGCCAAAGAAATTTTCTGCCTTTTCCTTCCAAGACTTGCCGACTATGCTTACTCAAGGTCACGATAACATTTCGATGTATGGTGGAGCCCAGAAAGATCGACAGGACTTAAAACGAAAAAATACACAAGAAGGTAAATTAATTGTAAAGGTTATTGTGTCGTTGTGTAAAAAAAAACAAATTTTAAATTAAATTTTATGTGCAGATTTCCAAGACCATGCAAGTTTTATACCGAATAGCAAAAAAATGTGTTCCGATTCGCTTCAAACTGGAACGCTTACAACTTGGAGAGAAGTTGAAATACCACCAACACCTGTCCAGGTACAATTGCTAAAGCGATTTAATTTGTATAAAGTTTTAAAAATGCTGTTTTACAATGTTTTAAATATAAATACTTTTTCAGAAATCGGCTGGCACTGGCGACGATAAAGGACCTCAGCCGGTAAACTTTAAACCATGCCGTATACCCTGCGTGGAATGTGGCCGGACATATGCCACCATTGGAGCACTTGCTAAACATGCAAAAACTCACGATGATCCAGAATCTGGAACCAAATTCAACTGCAAGGTAATAATCACGATAATAAATTTATATTTCTTTTTATTATATATAAAGCACTAACATGTCCTCTTCATTTCTCTTTAGATATGTAAGAAAGAATGCAGCTCGCTGGGAGCCCTTCGTATGCACATCAGAACACACACTTTACCGTGTGAGTGCCATATATGCGGAAAAGCGTTTTCAAGAACATGGTTACTGCAGGGTCACATTCGTACCCACACAGGTAAGTCATTTATTTTTGTTTATTATAAGATATTAACTAAAAGCCTTCAAGTAATTAATCGTATAACTTTGTTTTAACATCACAGGTGAAAAGCCGTATCAGTGTACCGTGTGTTCAAGAGCATTCGCCGATAGATCGAATCTTCGAGCTCACATGCAGACCCACGAAACCGTCAAACGATACAGCTGTGTGTCATGTGAGAAAACCTTTTCAAGAATCTCCCTTCTTAAACGCCACCAAGTTCACTGTGACTCCATGCCTAAAGTTGCCGAACAAGTGTCTTTGTGAAATCATACAACTAACTTTGTACAAAGCTCTTGGGCGAACTTGTTCAATTATTTATTTTATTCGATATGTACTGTGGTTTGCACACTGTGTATAGTTCAATACCCTGCGTTTAAACCGAGTTACCTTGTGAACAGAAGGTGTCTACTGTTGAGTGCTTCATGTTAATTCGATTTTGTTTTTTTTACACCTCCGTGGGCTGTCGCATTAAACCGATACACGCACACGCAGTCTTTGTATACTATAATGCGAGCTACATTCAGATTTCATCAGTTAGATTATAGCACTACACTAGGCAGTAAGTATAAAACAGAGACTGGTTCTTTCACTTATTGAGCCCCATAGGTTTTCTTTAAAGCGTGGGCTAATACTTATAGCTGCTGCGTAACACATAGTGACCAACTACTAAAAATACGTGTAACCTCTACCATGCTAAAACGACGCTACAGTAGTTTTGAATGGTAGACCTATGGCTTTGTATTAGTTTAATGCCATTTTTTAGTTTTACTTGGTCCAAAATTCCCCCAAAAAACTTTTCCAACACCGGAGGTTACTTTATTCATACCGAACGAAGAACACGCTGTGAACTGAACTGACCACCACAGAAATTAAGGAACACTCCTTGCCGTAAGATGGCTTAAAAGCACTTTCTATGTACAATTGAAGGACCGGACTCGTCATATTCTTGTTTGCTGATCCACATCTGCTGGAAAGTGGATAGCGAAGCAAGAATTGATCCTCCGATCCACACGGAGTATTTCCTTTCCGGAGGAGCAATTATCTTGATTTTCATTGTGCTTGGGGCAAGCGAAGTAATTTCTTTCTGCATTCGATCTCCAATACCTTGTATAAAATTTTATAAAAGGTATGAAAAAAGTATTCCGCGCGCTTAAATAAAGGTATAAAGGTTGTTATACCTGGATACATGGTAGACCCTCCAGAAAGCACGGCGTTTGCGTACAAATCCTTCCTAATGTCCACATCACATTTCATGATAGAATTGTAGGTTGTTTCATGAATTCCAGTCGATTCCATTCCTAACATAGAAGGCTGAAACATCGCTTCCGGACAGCGGAATCTCTCATTCCCAATAGTAATAACCTTGTAAAGTGATATGTCAAGCGATTAGAGCATGAAAAATGTACCAAACAGTTACTACTTAAAGCTAGATTTACTGTACGTTTATCGTTAAGGTAAACAAATTTGTTTAATTGCAAATACCCAACTGTACCTGGCCGTCGGGTAGTTCATAACTTTTTTCAAGCGAGCTACTGGTAGCAGCGGTCGCTAGTTCTTGATCGTAATCCAGGGCTACATAGCACAACTTTTCCTTGATATCACGGACAATCTCACGTTCAGCTGAAAATAACGATTTAAATAACAGACTATAAAGTTGTTCAGATATTTAGTAATTTTGTAAACCTGTTGTGGTAAAAGAGTAACCCCGCTCAGTTAAAATCTTCATCAAATAGTTGGTAAGATCTCTTCCTGCCAAGTCCTGACGCAAAATTGCGTGCGGTAGAGCGTAACCTTCATAAATGGGCACTGTGTGTGAAACACCATCTCCGCTGTCCAAAACAATCCCTGCAGATAAAAAGATGATTCAGCATTACATCTATTTTTTTTTAAAAAGTTATTAAAGGCTTGCCTGTTGTGCGTCCTGATGCATAAAGTGACAGAACTGCTTGTATCGCAACGTACATAGCGGGGGCATTGAATGTTTCAAACATTATTTGGGTCATCTTTTCTCTGTTTGCCTATAACGTAATTTATTTTAACATCATGCAAGTACTAGGTATATATTGTTTCAAACAACATACAGCGAGCCCCAATATTCACCACGAGGGAAGTCCAATATATATATAAGATTTTACACAAGACAGTACACAAGAAGATTTTTAATTCTTTTAAACAGAGTACGATTATAATAGTTAACAAGAAATACATTTTAGTTCTTATTTAACCTTTGGGTTTAACGGAGCCTCGGTAAGTAAAACAGGGTGTTCTTCGGGTGCCACTCGAAGTTCGTTATAAAAAGTATGATGCCATATCTTTTCTCATGTCATCCCAGTTCGTTACTACACCGTGTTCTATCGGATACTTCAGTGATAAAATGCCACGTTTGCTCTGTGCTTCATCACCTACATAGCTGTCCTTTTGACCCATGCCTACCATGTACCCCCTGAAATTCGCGACTATGTGTTAGGTTTTTCGCAGTAACTATATAAAGATAGTATTAAACATTATTCGTACCTGGTGTTTGGGTCTTCCCACAAGTGATGGAAAAACAGCCCGAGGGTGCATCATCGCCAGCAAATCCAGCTTTACACATCCCGGACCCATTGTCAATAACTAAAGCAGCAATGTCGTCGTCAAGCATTTTATACAGATTTTACTACCGGTATGCTTTATTAGAATTTGAAATATAGCATTGATTAAGTTTTCTTTTAAACCTGCCTTGGGCTGGTATTGAGGAAAGTTTTGGACTAATGTTAAATGCGTTTCTAACTAGGACTTTATTTGACTAATCGACATTACATTAGGGTATTTTTTATCTTGACCAACAGACTACAAAACTGCCTTCTCTTACGGAACCTTTTAATATATAGGCCAATCTCAAGGACACGCATCTATTTAGATATAAATGAACCTGGTATGTCGAAAGTGAACTGAAATGCTATTAATGCTGATTGCGAAATAAAGAGACAGTTGGGTTTATTTAATTTCCATATATGGAAGTTGTACGACCAGTTTACCATATATGGCAATAAAATGAACACAAAGGCGCATTCTTACGTTTAGCAAGAAGCAGCTTGTATATCCATAGAAACTAGATTTCGATTTTTGCTAAACTTCTGTGTTTACACAAAGAGAGAATATAGCCGTCACGCGCACAACCATCATAAATGATCACTTT
>CH002827.1:1094507-1106387 GCA_000149265.1 Ciona savignyi | reverse complement strand
CGCATCCCGAGTGTCACCACGCGGGTTACGGCTGGCCTACCCGGAAGCGACGGCCCCCACGGTAGCAGGGGGCTCTGGCCTCGACACCCCCGTACGCCTCGCGACTCCCCCCCCACAACCCCGCCGACATATAACAACTACGTCGTCGCGGGATAGCGCCGGACTTTTAGCGGCCCGGTCTCAAACCTTCAACAGTTTGGCTGAAAAGCGACACACTAAACCACCAGACTAATCTGTCGGACAAATTTTAAATTATATACCATAGGTTACAGAATTAAAAATAACAAAAATAGTAGACTAGGCGAAGGTTATTAGTTTTTCTTACCTAAACAATCAAGTAGTGATGTGTACAACATAGAAAACTTATGTGATGCATAGTAGCTGTTGCTTGAGTATTTTGCCCGTTGCTTTGGTGCCATCTGCATAAAATTTGCCATTTCAATCGGCCAAACGTCTTCTACATTTTCCGAAATAGAAATCGATTTTCCCACGTAGCAGTAATGTATGCACTGCATCTGTGAATCATTCTGTGCTGAACCCATAAATGACCCACAGGGACAAACATCTTTATTCAATGGCAAGCAAATATCTGTGGGCCAGTGCGGTTGTCTCTGTGTAACCGCAATGAGTTCACGTCCGTGAACAATCTCTTGAAAGCGGATGTAGTGTGATTTGTAAAAATCGGGTTTTTGAAGACCGTAAGGCGTTTTACTGTTTCCTTTGTGTGGAAACTCAGTGATGTACGGTGCACATGGCGTGCCACCCTCTCCTTCATATACTACCTCTAACAAGGCTTCAATAGCTGATTTTAACCCCATAACTGGAAAAAGAGTCGCTGTGCTTATACCCTTAGTGCTGTACCATTGTTGAGAAGTAAGTTGCTTGTTTGGATTTCCAACGAATATCGTTTTGTTTCTGGAATGAATCTTCACACACGATTCAGCCTGTATTAGTTTAAGAAGAGCACGGGCATAATAACTCCCGATTGTGTATACATCTGTCATTTCAGGTTGTTCCAACATATCAGTGGACGCTTCAAAAATTCTTTCCCAGAAAGAAGAATCATCGACACTTGTTTGTGTCTATAAATAAACATACGTTTAAGGTCTGCTGTAAACTATATTTTTAATCGTTTATAATACAATAATAGCATGCGTAGCTCTTATACCATTTTGGTTGCCTTTGTCGCTTCAGCTGCTCGAAACCATCGAGGACCGGTCGAGTTTAGATGGTGTACTGTTGTATCTATAGTTCATATGTATCAATACTATACAAAGAGAACTTTATGGAAAAAAACGTGCTATGTTACAACTTACCTTTAAAAGTATCAGTCAGGTTTAAATATTTCCATCTGCCCCCTGTGTCGTCAGGAAGATCTTTCCATAGAAGGGAGATGGAATAAAGAATTTTGAGCACCTCCGGCGTTGTAGGTTTTTCTATTTCACTGAATACCTCTCTTACCAACGACACGGAGAACTTTTCTAATTTCAGCATGACATTAGGTAATATCTAAAACAAAAAAGTTAATTAATTGCCCGGTGATGACGATTCTTCCAGATCCTAAATCACTTAATGGCATGATGTACTTGTTATGTTGTCGTTTGTTTTAGTTTTAGTTGGTAGTATCATTTGTAAGTGGATATAAAAATTACAGTCCTATAGTTTACATAGTGTAAATGTGATTTTTTGGTGGTACAAGTAATTTATATGATTTATTCTCCATAGACTCTAAAGGGAACGCTGATAGATTTCGTTCTGAATTTTTGATATTTTCGCAGTGGAAAAAGCAACAATAACTATCTAAATACCCGGCGGTAAAATATAATTATCAATATCTACCTCCATAAAGTCAAAACTTGGAAAAGGTGTGGGGTAATTTGGTACCCACAGCCAGTGAGTTGTATTAGGAGAGCCACCAACAGCGTTTAAAACATTTGCATCAAGGGACATGTGTAGCATTTCTTCAGTAGCAATTCTAAACGAGAAGTTTTAATACGAATTCCAATTTTTAAATGGTCAAATATGGTCTACATCCGTGTAAAAAATGATTTAGTAGCCTACCCTTTCAGCATCTTGTAGACTTCTTTAAATCGATTCCTCTTAAGTGAAAACATTGCCGTCATGTAAGGTGGAATTGTATAAAGTTCAGCAAATATACCCATTTGTAACATGCTTTGAATTCCTTCCACTGTTTTCGTTAAGTTTTTCTCAGAACCACAGATTCCGTATCGGGTCTCTTTATACACCCTAGGCATTTGTGATTTTGTTAATCGTTTACGAAATATGGCTTTATTGTTAGCTTTGCTTACACATCATAGTTTCTGTCACTCGGTCCTCCAGTTGCTTCGCATTCAAGCCACCTTCTTACGATTTCCGTCTTGTCCGGCGAAAGGTCGCGGGTAGTAGGCATGAAGTTGGGGTGATTCCAATCGAATTCAAACATCGACATGTTTATTTTGTGCAGTTGTGATCTATACACGTAAATCAAAAGTAGATTAATATACAACCCCATTTAGGTTCAAAGCGTGAAAAAAATCTCAGTTATGCCAATGTTTTTCAAAACGATAAATAGGACACTAAAAGTTTAACTCCGTGAATGGATTAACCCAAGAAGCGATATTACACGAGCCAACGTCAGATACTACGTGTCCCAACGTCAGATTACTAACGTCAAATTAGCCAACTTTCGATTGAAATCTGACGCACTATTTATTCAGTCAACCGGGGGACTGATCTATTACATACCTAACGTCATGGATGTCCCGAAGGTTGATTATATTATGCTTTTCCATAACAGGAAAAAGGTTGTAGTACAGTTGAAAAATTGGCCTGATATCCTCTGTCCAAGTCGGACATGTCTTTTTCATTTGTGCAGGCGGCAAGGAACTGCGCATAACATTTAATTGCAGTTAAACAACTTAAAGTTGGCAAAAATGGACAAAGGATTAATGGTTAATTGTCCTGGTGGTATAATTTACCTAAACACCCTAACAGCAAATGCAAAGGTTTGATGGAAAGAAGTCAAATTGCAGTCAGTCAATGCTTGTGAGTAGAACGAAGACAAAGCGCCTTCAAAAGCACCACCATCTGCGATCCTGACCAATTTTCCACCGGGTGGATAATACGTTACAGAGAGTCCTAGTGGATAAACCTAGAAAATATTAATTTTATTTATTAAAGTATTAAGATCATTTTGTAAAATAAAACCAAACTGTTACCTGACCGTCTACCCCAGTTTTTCTAGGATTCCCAGGGTTTCGTATTGCTTTCACAATTAGTTCGGCTCTTCCAATACCATTAGTTGGTACCTGTTCACTCAGTTGTAAAACACCCTTCGGGTATGACAAGTACAAGGAATATGGATCCTAAAAAATGAAAAAAGTCCAAATTTAGTAGGGTCATTTAAACTTTTAGCAGTCAAGTAAAAATTCTATAAATACACAAGAAGTATGGGGAAGTGATAATAAGTTGTGGATAATAACAACCTTTATGAAAGTGCATGGCGGAGAATGGTTAGGAGTTTTAACGATATTCAAACCAATAGTAGCATTGTGAAGAGGCCGAGCAAAGCTTGTTGCGATTGCTGTTAATTTCCATGTTTCTCCTCGACTGATTCTTTTTGTGAAACCTCCCATAGTCTATAAAGTATACAGGAATATGAATATGTGTATCAGTATAGTTTATCTTCTGGATGGAAGAAAGCAAGCTGCGTTATAATACATCCAATCACAAAAAAATACTTGATAACCGAAGTCAGGTTACATGGACGACTGCAGGATATTAAACTTGGTAAAAATATAAACCTTTACAGTTTACATGGTGCGTTTTAGCGTAGTGAACATACGTTTATACGATTCAAAGGTAAAGACAATACGTTTGAAGGATTTGTGGTTCGAAAGAGATGGCTCGTATGCTCATTCTCATTGGCGGCAGGTGAGGTTTGTATTTTACAGGTATATATAACATAAAATGAAAATAAATAAAACACACTTTTGCTGCTTTAGGTATTATCAAAATGTATAGTCAAAATTTAAAAAAACGGCGCAACCACACTAGTAAGTTTTTATACGCATACGGAAGACGTCACGCGAAGACCGAGTCCTGGGTGATGTGATTGGTTTGGTTACTGCAGTAAATAATTCGACAATCTACTACTATTAGGCAAAGTCTCAAGGCTAACTACCTGACTGTAAAATAAACGAAACTCACTTAATGCAGTCTTATGATCTCAATTTCACTGTTTAAGTGATTTAATTGAAGACGATATTTAATACATAATAATACGTATATTCGATTCGTAAATGTAAATGTAAGAGTCCCAATTAACCATTTACCCACTGGGTTTAGGCAACATCCGCTAAGTACCCTGCACAATAAAGACACCACGACTAGCTATACAGAACTATAATATGTCTTAGTGCAATAACCAATAAAAAGCTATATTTTTTTGACAATTTAAAGTGGATGTGTAACTCAAAGCACTTCTTACTAACCTTAATATTGATACCATATTCGTCCTCAAGGCCTATTAGTTTACATGTTTCACTCTGTCTTGCTGATGACATGTAGTTGTGACACACTGATGGAAGTAAATCACAAAGCATGTACTCCCATCGATTGCTCCGACGATGATTATATAGCATTGTGTGGTTCACGAGGCCAAGTCTACTGTGTAATAAGACTTCTACAACCTCGCGTGATAAGTAATTCAATGAAACATGAACCACGGCACCAAACTTCGTGTACCTGCATCGAAATAGGGGGTAGGGCAGAAATCCTTTATTTTAAACGTAAATTAATAAGTTAAGATATAATATTTTCATCCGCTCTTACAACCTTTCGGCTGTCTGCACACAGCCTACGCCCTTAATGATTGATCAAACGTGCAGTCCAATAGAAGTTTATTTTACTCTGAACAACTTTCTTTCCAATTGCTGCAGTAGATTTTATTACCAGTTGTTTCCTTGTTGAATGTAATCCAATTCCCCACCCGAAGTCACCATAAATAAATCCTTCCCTCCGCAATGAAGAGCACGTTGTCTGCAATTAAAACTTGGATGCCTGCATAGTTCTTCTGGTGGCTGGAACACCACAACATCAACGTGTTTCAGATCATTAATCTTAAAGTTCCCTTTGATGTCGCTCCTGATTGAGGTGCCGTAATCGATAAGAAGCGTCTGGAGATAAGGTGTTTTAAATTTCTTCAACTCCACTTGACGTAACTCCACATGTCAGGATGATTCAACATAGATTTAAAACATAAACTATGTATGGGTCACGTAATCACATAAATGTTTTATATGCAATAAGCCAACTGGTGGAGCCAAACGATGGAACTATGATAAAACAATGAACCAAGTAATTTCTCGTGATGGACTTAAACATACTTGAAATCGTGCGAATTGTAATCGAAATTATTAAAAGGCAATACTTTTGATCTGGTGTCCAGGGAGAAAGCCCACTCTCGATCTGGTGATCTGGCAAAATTTAGTGGCCGCATCGCTCGTCCGGCGAAGAGATTGATAGGATCATCATCTGACGTCATTCCAATTGTGCCAGTAATTCGTCCTCGATTATTACTGTAGCTACTACAAATGTGAATGCAAGAAATTAAAGAGTAAGAAAAATACAATATTTGATAACGATGTGTTATTTATTCCCAGCCTTTTACATAAATAACATTCAAAAGTCATTCGTCTGGTGCTGGATATATGCATAAGGTTTATAAAATTTGTGTTGTATTTTTGTATTGTGTTGTATTTTAAAACGGATTATGGAAAACGCTTATGTTACTTACAACCAATATATCCACAGATTGCCTAGATGGTTTTGATCTAAGATTAACCAAAGTTGTATCGCCACTTTATATTTTATTGCTAAATTAATATTAAAAATTGAACATATATAATAAGGAATTTGAAAGGCTACTTGTGTATATACTTACAAAATATCCATTATAAAAGATATGGACAGGCTAGTGGCATTCTTGAACTTTTTTTGGTAATAAACATCCAGCCACCTGATGTCAACAAGCTTGCTTTTTATCGCCCCGACAGTAGCCGTATCTCCCCTGTCCGGTAAATAAAATGTTTATAATCTTGGGTTTCAATCGTTTTCACCAAATCTCACTTGCCTTAAATTAGAGACGCGTCTGGCAATCTGTGATGTAGGACCGTTTTCCATTCGAGCAGTCAGCACTCCGTCAATCCGGATTTCAAGGCCGATTACTTCGGGCGCACTTTGCCAAAGTGGATCAAGGTCTACCATTCGTCCAGGTGTCATAGCTGACAAATTATTTGGGTTAGTAGTAAATAGTGTTTTTTTACGAGTTGGATATATTTACAACATATCATTATATGACAAGGTTTGGCCCTTTTTAATATTTACAATATTCTGTCAATTTAATTGTCAATTTTGCGACATAATTAAATAACATTAGACTGTACTTTTATATTTCAAGACATTCGTAACACCAATCTGTACCGAGAGCGATGGTGTAGCCAAGTGGTTGGCACGATCGACTGATACACAATATTTCATTAAAAACTGGACCAAAGTTTCCATTTTGTAGCTAATCAAAACTAAGCCCGACAAAAAAATGAAAAAATGGTGTGATTTGTGGGAAATGATTTTTTTTGTTCACTCATCGTGCATTTAAAAAATACAGTTAACTTGCGTGTACTTAAAATTTTTCTGTCACGGAGGAAATCATTCTGGTCGCACTTTTCTCCCTGTTTCCAGCACACCGAAGTGATTTTCGTGTTAGTAAAATAGAAATGACCGTTGCCCATTGGATTTGCCTGATAGTGGTCATATTTGATTTTCTCTGTCGAATGACCCTGTGATAAGATTATTATTACAAACCGAATAAATGGATTACACGTTAAATAGGCGGACTTACCTTGGTTCGTGTGACCATAAACATTTCTTGGCGAAATGTGTTGCAATGTGGGCAAAATCTACGATTGTTAAAAAGACATTGTACATTGTTTACGGTTGGTGTATCGGCGTGTACAACTCCCTTAAAGTGCACCCTTGGCCATGAAAGGTACGCTAAAATAAAAAAATAGTATTCTTAAGTTAATTACTTTGAATTTATTATCAATATATTATGCATTGTCAACTCACAAGGGCAAACAAAATCATAACAATCTCGTCGCTGAGAAGAAATTCCTAAGCAAGGCTGTACATTCGTGCGGATGCATGTCCGCCGCCTTATTTGCAACCCGCTTCCACAGGAGGCGCTACATGTTTCCCAAGGCCCCCAAGAAGACCAGCCACTATGCTTTTGAGTTCGCATTGCATTCGCAGCATCTGAATATAATACACAACTTCAAATAAAGCACCAGGATCGATAAGCCAAGAAAACTGGAGTAGACAGTGTTTGCTGATGTTTTCAGTTATCAAGAAGTTTAAACCTGAATAAAACGTTCTCGGTAGTGAATGAGCCTCGAATCGTTTACAACAAAACTTCTTGGTATTTACTATTTACTGACCTATGATAGATATCTATGTCAAATATTTCGCTGTTTACAGCATAAATAAGGTAAAATCTATATGATATGCGCCAATTACGCGGTGGTATGTAACTTTATCTGATAACACATATCATAATAATGCTTAATAAGTATATTTTGTATTAGAACACTTATTTAACGGTTATTTAACGTTTGAAGAATTTAGCTTAAAACGATTAAAAAACAAACTTCCACTTACCTAGAAAGGCACATCCACATAGAAATCCTAAGTAAACATATAGGAGCCATGGTCGTATCATTATTTTACTTTAGAATATATTAAACGCAACGTTTTATATATCTTACCGTGGCTAATCTCTTTTGTGCCACCCTATAACTTACTAGTTTCTCTACGAGAAGCGACATACAGTAAAAGAGCAGGAGAATCGGAACAGGATGTTAGTATTGAGAATTCGTGCGCAACGAGGCCTATTAAACATAAAATAGTCCTCACTCTTAGAACATAGGCATATATCGTTCTTCCTACATATGGGTGTACCAAGTAATGCGAGAACATTCTGAGAGCGTAAACATATTTTATTCGTGTTTTTTCAATTTATTCTCTTTTTAGGCATTACAGTAAACCTTTTTCCCAAAATGGACTGGGCATGGAAACCCGGGAACCCAAAATAAGGGCCCGTCAAATGTTAAACCATATAATACGCTGGAAAATTAAAATAGGGAAATACTGAACTTAAAATGTTTTTAATGCACCAAAATATTGTATATACATAAATAGTCGACCCTAAAAAGTTATAAAATAAACAAGAGGGCGTTTTGTATTTTAAACAAGTCAGCACGAGTCTCACAATACGTATGACGTAAGTTATTATGTATTATATACGCTAATCTGTTATAATGATACTTCATTTATACATACTCATTTTATACGTTTGGATTTATACAACCTACTCTTACTTACAAACTGAGCATAACTTAAGTTGTATTAGGTAATATAAAGTTTTTGAAGTAATAAAAACAGTAAAAATGACTACTAATGACTAAGTAACTAACGATTTAAAAACTATATTATAATTTCTGCTTTAAACTTTCTGCAGGTATTCCTTGCTATTAGCATTTTAGTATGTTAAAGACGTTTTAGAGTAATACAGACCGAAGTATTTTTTATTTATATGTAATGATTTTATCATTATAGTTTTTGCCAAGTTATACTGAAAAGATTAATAAGTAAAGAAGTAATACATGAAAGAAATAAACGCACTTTTACATGAAAAGAAATAAACGCATCTTTTCGGTGTTTAATAAATATACAAATACTTCGCCTTCGCATTTTTTAAAACTAACTTGTGGGGGGAGTGAGTTTTAATGTTGATTTAGTTTAAACTTCAGACTATATTTATTTAACCGGACTAACTTTCGAACGCACGATGGACTCTGACAAAACAATGCTTTTTGTATAGCAGAATTTAGTATACGATCGGTCGCGTTAACCATTTAGCCACATATCGGCGCTGCGTGAGGCAATCTATGGAGAATTACGTCGGTTATAATTAACTTGCAACGTGCAACATGTTGTATTGTTAAAATCACTGAATTTTCTAAGACAGTTGAATACATGACAAACAAATTTTCAGATACATTTTATTGTTTATCACAAACATGATTTGCAGCTTGTGTGTTATGAATCGAACCTAAAAACAAATAAACAAACATGTAGTAATGGTACAGAGTAAAATATGATGAGATTTTCTTACCGCGAAGACTTTTATAGTAGTTCTTCAACTGTAAAAAATAACGTTGTGACATTACGTGGTTAGTTTTGGTACTTAGCTATTGCTAGGTGAACGTTAAATCTTAAGGGTCTATTTATGAAAATATAGTCAAATAACTCGTGTCGACAGTCAAGTTATTGACAATATAACATTAAGGCCATTGTTATTTTTTTGTGATTTTAAGGGCCGTAACAGCAAGACAACTTTTGATGATAATTGAAGTCAAATAATTATAAAACAATTTAAACATTTTTTTACTTACGTTGCTCCTCCATAATATGGTCGAAAACACTGTAAAGAAAGCTTTTAATTACTATATACGGAATTACAAGTGTTTTGGTAGGTAAGTTTGGTGCCTATCAGTTAAATAGTTGCGGTTTCGAAACTGGTATAGCTAGCTAATCGATTGTGTTCTAATTAAGGCATTTAACCGACCTCGTCTGAACCTAGTGAAATAATTGTGCTTAAAATTAAAAAAAATACCTCAATCATGTACAACCAACTGCAATACCAGTAACCCGACAGTGAGCGCAAAATACCCAGAGGCTAACTCTGTAAAAACGCCCAGCCCCACGTATTTACGGAGTCAACTGACGTGCGATTACGTATCTTGTGGGTTTCTACCGCGAGAATAAAACATAAATATCCTGTTTTATCCCATCCTACTATTTCCGCTGTTAGTTTAATGGATTGGTTACGATAACCATTTGGCTAACCACTAATGAGTTTTGTCTGAATATTATAAATAACCATTAGGGTATAGAACGTTTTTTTACAAAAATAATTAAATTACATCAACTCACGTTTGCTCTTGATTCCATGGTACTGGTACCTTGCCCCTGCGGCGTCGTGGATTCAACCAATCGCCCTCAACAATCGCAATTGCAGCAAACTGCACGAGAACAAGTAGAAGTAGAATGAGCTTTTTGTCCATGTTGGCACGAAGATAATTCAAAGGGATGGGTGATTGCTCTTTTATACGTTTCGCGGAGGTCGACTGAGGGCTTACCACGAAGACCTGAACACGGAAACAGGACATGTGGAGCCTTGCCGCGAAGTCTAAACCTCACTTAAGATCAACAGCGGGCCTTTCGCAATGTTCCCTGATTTTTATTGATATTTGTTTAAAATACTTTACCTTCATAGTTTTATAAACTTGTGTATGAGCATATTTCAAATAACATTCATTGTTGCAATCCCATATGTATGCAATGATTGTTAATTAGAAACACCAGACACAGGATAATTCAAATCCACCAACCAAGGATTCATACATCAGGGTTTTGCAATTGTTTATATTCAATTTTATGTTCACTTTTATATATTTACTTTAGTACATACATTTTTGTACATTAACTGTCGGTTTACGATTTTTCAAATTTTGTTTTGTTGCCTCTTTTACACGTACGTCGAATGTGATTATAATTGTTCCTCGGAGCCACTAAAATAAATATTTGTGACGAAACAAAGTGTTTCTCACGTGACTTTGTACAGAGCACCAGTCATATTCTCTATCCGTCATTCACAATTGTGATTGGTTGAAACATAACATGCTGCTCCGCCCATCCTAGTCTTCCAGATGAGTAATTGTCACGTACTCGTGGATAACACTGGGAACCTGACGTCTATGTCTACCCAATCGAATTTCTTTTGAATCCATTCAGGAAATATTGTCAAAATATTTTTTCCTTTGTCTCGCGAGCTAGACACGTTGCATAAAGTTTTCTATCATCCATGTCTTCTTCAGTGCAGTAGCTGTTGCTGTCTCGTAAAAGTATTTTTTGCGACACGTAAGACACGCACCAATCACCTCTATTTGTATAATCCACATTATTTATACTTTTTAAGTTTTTGTAAGAACTACAGGACGCGACCCAACCGTTGGATTAATTAATATGGCTTGTTGTGTTTGCTTTAATAAATATACAACTATAGCAAATAATATAGTAAACACAGTGTTTCAGAATTTGGCTTCAGGTATAAATCATGTCTCGACCTCTAAAAGTCTAAACAAACAAAAAAGAAATAAATTTTCCTGCGCTTATTTGTCGGAAATTTAGATTAAAACAGATAACGTTTATAAATTGATTACAAAGATAGGCTATATAATATTGTGTGATGGTCATGTTAAACTGCAAAACATAATTTTACAAAAACATTGTAAAAGTGAGTATAAACAGAACACTGTTAACGAATCCGCATGCGCGCTACACAAGCAAAATTCAGTAATCGTTTTTATATTTTATACAAGGCTTATTGGCCGACAAAAAAGCGTTGTCAATTAAAATCCTTCCACACTAAGTCTTGAAATTTTTACAATTTAATATTAAAGCTTGGATCTGCAACCTAAACCCAAAACCGTCCAAATTTTACTTAAAGTTTCAGAGCTGGTACCCATCGGTATACAATAAGGGAATTTTATTTTTCCAACAAAACAACCATGGGAGATGCACAATCAACGCCGTTATTCACGCAGCACGACACTGTTGTTATAAAAACATAACTAAAAGGCCACATGTAGCACAGAGGGTTATACGCCATCTACCACTTTTCGGATTAGTTGCAAGCAATACTACAACGCATGATTAACACATTAATTCACCGGCTTCACACAATTTCCACAAAGAGCT
>CH002827.1:1083814-1094407 GCA_000149265.1 Ciona savignyi | reverse complement strand
AACCGTTTTGGGTTTTCACCTACCAGGGGAATTCCCCTGAGTATATTACCAATAATATTGGTTTCTGCATATCTAGACCATGTTGTCTAACAAATGACAAAGTTTTATTGTAATTCCATTACTCCTTCTGGTAGATGTCGGTGCCACAACCCATGCCTGTCACAATCATGATTTGAAAACAAAATCTTATTTTTAGGGTATTTCCCTATGTAATTTTTTTAATTCTTTTAAGTGTTATATCATTGGCTAATGCACTTACAGTTTACCAAATTTAAATGAAATTGGAGTAGCCGTTTAAGCGCTCTGCCCAAAAACGCTCTTTTTTTTAAAAAAAATACCGTTTTGGTTTTTCACCTACCAGGGGAATTCCCCTGAGTATATTACCAATAATATTGGTTTCTGCATATCTAGACCATGTTGTCTAACAAATGACAAAGTTTTATTGCAATTCCATTACTCCTTCTGGTAGATGTCGGTGCCACAACCAATGCCTGCCACAATCGTGATTTAAAAACAAAATCTTATTTTTAGGGTATTTCCCTGGGTAATTTTTTTAATTCTTGTAAATGGTATATCAGTGGCTGATGCCCTTACAGTTTACCAAATTTAATTAAAATTGGATTAGCCGTTCAAGCGCTATGCCCAAGAAAGCTATTTTTTTTAAAAAAAGATACCGTTTTGGTTTTTCACCTCCCAGGGGAATTCCCCTAAGTATATTCCGCAAAATTTTGATCCGTGCACATCTAGACCATGTGATCTAACACACGACAAAGTTTTATTGCGATTCCATTACCCTTCTGGTAGATGTCGTTGCCACAAGCCATGCCTGTCAAGCGTTTGACGAAAAAAAAAAAGAAAAAAAAAAAAAAGAAAAAAAAAAAACGGACAAAAACAATATGTGTCCCATTTTTCCAAATGGGACCCATAATGACTAAGTAACTAACGATTAAAAAAACTATATTATAATTTCTGCTTTAAACTTTCTGCAGCTATTCCTTGCTATTAGCATTTTAGTACGTTAAAGACGTTTTAAAGTAATAGCAGACCGAAGTATTTTTTATTTATGTAATGATTTTATCATTATAGTTTTGCCAAGTTATACTGAAAAGATTAATAAGTAAAGAAGTAATAAAAAACGGTAAAAATGACTACTAATGACTATAATTAATTTACGAATAAAAAATTACCTTGTATATACTCAATTATGCACTGTTGACACTCACGTTCGGTATGAGTATTAGGTTCACTTTGTTTAACTTTCACTTGGTAAATTATTTTCACCCAATTGGAACATGTACAGAAACAAGATTACATTGTAATTGGATTTAAATTTTCTTCAGTGCACCAAATTCCACTTTTCCTATTTACACATTTCTATAAAATTAACGGTATCATCAATTTATAGATAGAAGTTTGGCATATTTATCCCACAAATGACAAGCCCCGCTTTCTTTACAGCGTTCCGCAAGCGCCCTGTCCAATCCAGCAGCTTGTTCAGCAGTCAAATGATTTTTCCAGTCTCCGATTTGACCTTTCCGAAAAACAGCTGATCACTCGCTTTTGGGGATGTGGGCTGGTAGAATGTATATTTTGTTTACTAACAACTAACCAACAATACGATTATTTTGAAACGTACAGTTAAAACGGCGTAAATTAATCGCTTACCCATATATTTCTGCTCTTCATGTGACTAAAGCTGCTCAGTTTAATTATCGTTTCAAGCATTTTTTCATTTTTCGCTTTGACCGCATCAAAATCTATTTTGCAATTTTTTAAATCTCCTTCGGCGGATCTTGCTTAGCGTCTTCGTACAACAAGAACAAAACGTTGGCATCACTTCGATGCTCGTAACAAACATTTATATGATCAAAATATCCGGCGGGTTGGTCTAACGGTTAAGAGCGTCGCATTTCAATCGAGAGGTTGCTGGTGCAACTAGCTAGTCGGTTGTGTCATTGGGCAAGGCACTTTACGGACATTGCATGAACCCAGCGGATTAATGGGTTATACCAAATTGAAGGAACGTGTATATAATGTACAACACACTGCAATAGCTCCGGTAACCCGACGGTGATTTGACGTCATATAATACAAAAAAACTTTTACATGAAAGAAATAAACGCATCTTTTCGGTGTTTGATAAATATACAAATACTTCGCCTTCGCATTTTTTAAAACTAACTTGTGGGGGAAGTGAGTTTTAGTGTTGATTTAGTTTAGACTTCAGACTATATTTATTTAACCAGACTAACTTTCGAATGCACGATGGACTTGACAAAACAATGCTTTTTGTATAGCAGAATTTAGTATACGATCGGTCGCGTTGACCATTTAGCCACATATCGGCGCTGCCTTAGGCAATCTATGGAGAATTACGTCGGTTATAATTAACTTGCAACATGCAACATGTTGTATTGTTAAAATCACTGAATTTGCTAAGACAGTTGAATACATGACAAACAAATTTTCAGATACATTTTATTGTTTATCACAAACATGATTTGCAGCTTGTGTGTTATGAATCGAACCTAAAAACAAAATAAACAAACATGTAGTAATGGTACAGAGTAAAATATGATGAGATTTTCTTACCGCGAAGACTTTTATAGTAGTTCTTCAACTGTAAAAAATAACGTTGTGACATTACGTGGTTAGTTTTGGTACTTAGCTATTGCTAGGTGAACGTTAAATCTTAAGGGTCTTTTTATGAAAATATAGTCAAATAACTCGTGTCGACAGTCAAGTTATTGACAATATAACATTAAGGCCATTGTTATTTTTTGTGATTTTAAGGGCCGTAACAGCAAGACAACTTTTGATGATAATTGAAGTCAAATAATTATAAAACAATTTAAACATTTTTTTACTTACGTTGCTCCTCCATAATATGGTCGAAAACACTGTAAAGAAAGCTTTTAATTACTATATACGGAATTACAAGTGTTTTGGTAGGTAAGTTTGGTGCCTATCAGTTAAATACTTGCGGTTACGATAACCATTTGGCTAACCACTAATGAGTTTTGTCTGAATATTATAAATAACCATTAGGGTATAGAACGTTTTTTTACAGGAATAATTTAAATTACATCAACTCACGTTTGCTCTTGATTCCATGGTACTTGTACCTTGCCCCTGCGGCGTCGTGGATTCAACCAATCGCCCTCAACAATCGCAATTGCAGCAAACTGCACAAGAACAAGTAGAAGTAGAATGAGCTTTTTGTCCATGTTGGCACGAAGATAATTCAAAGGGATGGGTGATTGCTCTTTTATACGTTTCGCGGAGGTCGACGGAGGGCTTACCACGAAGACCTGAACACGGAAACAGGACATGTGGAGCCTTGCCGCGAAGTCTAAACCTCACTTAAGATCAACAGCGGGCCTTTCGCAATGTTCCCTGATTTTTATTGATATTTGTTTAAAATACTTTACATTCATAGTTTTATAAACTTGTGTATGAGCATATTTCAAATAACATTCATTGTTGCAATCCCATATGTATGCAATGATTGTTAATTAGAAACACCAGACACAGGATAATTCAAATCCACCAACCAAGGATTCATACATCAGGGTTTTGCAATTGTTTATATTCAATTTTATGTTCACTTTTATATATTTACTTTAGTACATACATTTTTGTACATTAACTGTCGGTTTACGATTTTTCAAATTTTGTTTTGTTGCCTCTTTTACACGTACGTCGAATGTGATTATAATTGTTCCTCGGAGCCACTAAAATAAATATTTGTGACGAAACAAAGTGTTTCTCACGTGACTTTGTACAGAGCACCAGTCATATTCTCTATCCGTCATTCACAGTTGTGATTGGTTGAAACATAACATGCTGCTCCGCCCATCCTAGTCTTCCAGATGAGTAATTGTCACGTACTCGTGGATAACACTGGGAACCTGACGTCTATGTCTACCCAATCGAATCAATTTCTTTTGAATCCATTCAGGAAATATTGTCAAAATATTTTTTCCTTTGTCTCGCGAGCTAGACACGTTGCATAAAGTTTTCTATCATCCATGTCTTCTTCAGTGCAGTAGCTGTTGCTGTCTCGTAAAAGTATTTTTTGCGACACGTAAGACACGCACCAATCACCTCTATTTGTATAATCCACATTATTTATACTTTTTAAGTTTTTGTAAGAAGTACAGGACGCGACCCAACCGTTGGATTAATTAATATGGCTTGTTGTGTTTGCTTTAATAAATATACAACTATAGCAAATAATATAGTAAACACAGTGTTTCAGAATTTGGCTTCAGGTATAAATCATGTCTCGACCTCTAAAAGTCTAAACAAACAAAAAAGAAATAAATTTTCCTGCGCTTATTTGTCGGAAATTTAGATTAAAACAGATAACGTTTATAAATTGATTACAAAGATAGGCTATATAATATTGTGTGATGGTCATGTTAAACTGCAAAACATAATTTTACAAAAACATTGTAAAAGTGAGTATAAACAGAACACTGTTAACGAATCCGCATGCGCGCTACACAAGCAAAATTCAGTAATCGTTTTTATATTTTATACACGGCTTATTGGCCGACAAAAAAGCGTTGTCAATTAAAATCCTTCCACACTAAGTCTTGAAATTTTTACAATTTAATATTAAAGCTTGGATCTGCAACCTAAACCCAAAACCGTCCAAATTTTACTTAAAGTTTCAGAGCTGGTACCCATCGGTATACAATAAGGGAATTTTATTTTTCCAACAAAACAACCATGGGAGATGCACAATCAACGCCGTTATTCACGCAGCACGACACTGTTGTTATAAAAACATAACTAAAAGGCCACATGTAGCACAGAGGGTTATACGCCATCTACCACTTTTCGGATTAGTTGCAAGCAATACTACAACGCATGATTAACACATTAATTCACCGGCTTCACACAATTTCCACAAAGAGCTTTTGCTCGACGCACATAATAACCGACGTGTAAAAAATCTTATCCTCGAACTATCCGCTAAGGGCACAACTTACTAGGATATGGCAAAAAGCCTAAACCTAGCAATTTACGTAATGTCTAATGATATTAGATCCCATACCGATGTGTGGTTTGTGTGTAGGTAGGTAGGTACTAACCAATAAATTCAGCATGCTTAAAATACAAAATACAACGCAGCTCAAAATAATATAGATTGACAGAAAGGGATGCACCGATTCTAGTTAATATTGCTCTGCGGGTTTTGACTCTACTTTCATAAATTATTTTAATTCTATTTATAGTTGCCAAATTATTAGTTTGTCAACTATTTAATATTCTTTGGGAGCACCAATAATGTCAATAACGCATTTCTTTTGTTTGTTACCAGCTTTAATGGTTTTCTAAAGATAAAGCAACACAGGTTGAGCAATAAACACAAATCACAGTAGAAAAACACATAAAAAACGGCATTTAATTTACTAAAGTGAACACAAGAATTAGGTAAAAAAAAACAAAAAAACAAGTATACTTACTGACTGTGTGGTGCAGCCAGGATATTATTTCATTTGAATAACTTATTTTTTGCTTTGCCTCTGTAGTTTTCTTTCCGTTTTTAACCTTTTGTATTTTTGCATCATTTAAAGTGTATGTTCATATAATTATAATTTTATAACATTCTAGTCTTCCAGATAAGTAATTGTCACGTACTCGTGAATAACACTGGGATAGACAGGACGTCTATGTCTACCCAATCGAATCAATTTCTTTTGAATCCATTCAGGAAATATTGTCAAAATATTATTTCCTTTGTCTCGCGAGCTAGACATGCTGCATAAAGTTTTCTATCATCCATGTCTGCTTCAGTGCAGTAGCTGTTGCTGTCTCGTAAAAGTATTTTTGCGACACGTAAGACACGTGCCAATCACCTCTATTTGTGTAATCCATATTATTATGGGTCCCATTTGGAAAAATGGGACACATATTTGTTTTTGTCCGTTTTTTTTTCGTTTTTTCTTTCTTTTTTTTTTTTTTTCGTCAAAGGTTTGACAGGCATGGCATGGCGCCCCGACATCTACCAGAAGGAATAATCGAATCGTAATGAAACTTAGCCTTTCGCTAGACAACATGGTCTAGATATGCAGAAACCAAAATTTTGGGTGATTAATCCAGGGGAATTCCCCTGGTAGGTTTAAAACCAAAACGGTATTTTTTATGAAAAATTTAGCTTTTTGTGGCATAGCGCTTGAACGGCTACTCCAATTTCAATCAGATTTGGTGGAATGTAAGTGCATTAGGCACTGATTTAACATTTGGAAGAAATAAAAAAAAATTACCTAGGAAAACACCCTAAAAAATAAGATTTTGTACTCAAATCATAATTGTGACAGGCATACCATGTCGCCCCGACATCTACCAGAAGGAGTAATGGAATTTCAATGAAAATTTTAGCCTTTTTTGGTCATAGCGCTTAAACGGATGCTACAATTTGAATCAAATTTGGTGGAATGTAAGTGCATTAGTCACTGATTATACGCTTAAAAAACATAAAAAAATTACTTAGGGAAATACCCTAAAAAATAGGATTTTGTTCTCAAATCATGATTGTGACAGGCACGCCATGTCGCCCCGACATCAACCAACAGAAGTAATGGAATCGCAATGAAAATTTGACATTTGTAAGAGAACATGGTCTAGATATGCAGAAACCAAAATTTTGGGTGATAAATCTAGGGAAATTCCCCCTAGACCTTTAAAACGAAAACGCTATTTTTTTTCTAAAAAATATACTTTTTTGGGCATAGCGCGGGAACGGCTGTTACAATTTAAATTAGATTTGGTGGAATGTAAGTGCATTAGTCATTGATTTAACACTTGAAAGAAATAATAAAATTACCAAGGGAAATACCCAAAAAATAGGATATGTTCTTAAATCATGATGACAAGAATGCCATGTCGCCTCGACATCTACCAAGAGGAGTAATTTTAACACTTGAAAGAAATAATAAAATTACCAAGGGAAATACCCAAAAAATAGGATATGTTCTTAAATCATGATGACAAGAATGCCATGTCGCATCGACATCTACCAAGAGGAGTAATGAAATCGCAATGAAAATTGGACATTTGTAAGACAACATGGTCTATATATGCAGAAGCCAAAATTTTGGGTAATGAATCTTGGGGAATTCCCTTCAGACGTTAAACACCAAAACGTTTTTTTTCTAATAAATTAGATTTTGTAGCCATAGCGCTTGAACGGCTGCTCTAATTTTATTAAAATTCGGTAAAATGTTAAAACATTAGACACTCTGTTCCAATTAAAAAAAATGAAAACATTTACTTATAGGTTAATTTCTATGAAAACGAAGATATGTTTCTGAATTGTGATTGTGACAGGCATGCCATAGCCTATCGCACCGACATCTCCAACAAGAAGTCGACAAATCAGATTAAAACTTTAAGAATTGTTACATAGCATGACTTACTTATGTAAAAACAAAAACTTATCTACTAAACCCAGGGGAATTCCCTGTAACAATGAAAAACTAAATCGGGCTGTTTTGGGAATTTAGCTTTCTTTCACTATACAGCGCTTGAAAAGAAGCTATAATTTAAAACATTTTTGTTGAAATGTTCGTAAATTTAAGACGTTTGTTCTTTATTTAACTAAACATGAAAAATAAGTTTGGTATGTTAACTATGGGACCCATGCGTTTATGCTTGCAGAAACAAAAACTACGTACTCCGTGTATAAAATACAAATTGTGGTTAGGGACCCTGTAGCATGAATATAGGTTATACAACATGTGTTTTACAAATAGTGATGGTTAACACGTGGTTGACACTCTCTAGTTTATAACGAGTCCGCATGCGGGCTACACAAGCAAAATTCAGTAATCGTTTTTATATTTATACACGGCTTATTGGCCGACAAAAGCTTGGATCTGCAACCTAAACCCAAAACCGTCCAAACTTTACTTAAAGTTTCAGAGCTGGTACCCATCGGTACAATAAGGGAATTTTATTTTTCTAACAAAACAACTATGGGAGATGGACAATCAACACCGTTGTTCACGCAGCACGACACTGTTGTTGTAAAAACACAACTAAAAGGCCACATGTAGCACAGAGGTCTATTAAGTGGTTATACGCCATCTACCACTTTTTGGATTAGTTGCAAGCAATACTACAACGTATGATTGACACATTAATTCATCGGCTTCAGACAATTTCCGCCGAGAGCTTTTGCTCGACGCACATAATAACCAACGTGTAGAAGATCTTATCCTTAATCTATCCGCTAAGGGCACAACTTAATAGGATATGGCAAAAAGCCTAAACCTAACAATTTACACAATGTCTAATGATATTAGATCCCATACCGATGTGTGGTTTGTGTGTAGATAGGTAGGAACTAACCAATACATTCAGCATGCTTAAAATACAAAATACAACGCAGCACAAAATAATATAGATTGACAGAAAGGGATGCACCGATTATAGTTAATATTGCTCTGCGGGTTTTGACTCTATTTTCTTAAATTATTTTAATTCTATTTATAGTTGCCAAACACATCTTCGTTTTTAACCCTTTAACTGTCGCTGCCGACTCAAGTCGACAGCGCCAAAAATTACATAAGTAGAAAAGTATACGGCCGATTTTGATCAGTGAGATGGCGCTGGAGAGCTGAATAATTTCTGCGTTTACCAATATAAGATGATATATAGGTTTGCATTTGATATTTTTTAATTATTTAAGTTTAAACAATGTATACAAATATGTGTGATTTTTAGTTGTTTTAATTAGTTTTAATTTTGAATTTAGTCCCCGATTAGTTTACAACTATTGTCGTCATGGTTCGCTTGTTTAGTTTGAAAACAAGCCTTTCGTTTTTCGCTTGTACATTTTGGATTAGGCTATTTTTGAGCTCATGGAGGGTAAAAACAGGTATTCTGTTAAAGAAAAAAAAAGAGTAGTACAAAAATGTTCCAAAGATAATTATAAATAACTTTGCTACATACTGTTTTGTTTGTAGGCTAAATGAAATAAAAATATAGTTTTTGTTGATTTTTAGCCGGAATGTTTTAGGTTCGTCATTTATCCCTGGGAAGTCTTTGCAAAGGCAATCAAATGCTTTAGCTATAACTCTGCGATTTAATGGGTTCTACTAAATATAATAATTGATTTTATCACAAACAACACACAACAATAGCTTTAGTAACTCGGCGGTCGGTAAGAGAAAATCTGACGATTGCTCGTGTAATAACGCTATTGCTTTATTTAAATTCATTGGGAATAAAACAATAATTTTTACGTTTTTTTCTAAGCTACATAAACTATCCTTTGTTATAGTATCTTCTAGGATATTCGAATGACTACACGTAAGACAACTCTTTGTGAGTTGCAGGTAACACTTACATGTTATGCATACCTCTCGATGGCTTCTTATCATGGCCAAGATACCCTGAAGTACAACATCAGTATAAAAAGTCACAGATGCATTTTTGTGCTAACTGCTAGCTTTATTTTATTTAGGGAATAGTAATTTAGAAATACCCCACTTTTCGCGTTAATTTGCTTTTCCAGCAAATTTCCCTTTTTTCCATAACTGCGATTTTTTTCTAAAAAAAGATTTTACACATCGATTTTTAAGCTTATTGTTAAAAAATAGGGCTAATTTAACTTACAGGCCTTTGATTTAATGACACACTATAATTTTATTGTTATAAAGAAACGCATTTCGATCGGTTAAAGACGTTTAGTTTAGATTTTGGGAATTCCCCATTTTTAGTAATGATAATCGCAATTATCGCTATATGTGTCGCGCAATTATCAATACTTTTTTCAAGTATCGTTGCATGCAGTCCTATAGTCTTCATGATCTCACTAGTTTTTTATTAGCAATTGCGTTTTTAAGTCTGACTGATCTGACTGTGTGATTGTGATAGAAAAATAAAAAAAACTACATCGGAGTTTAAGAGTAATTCGGCCCGTATTTTTTATTTATATTTTTTGATTTTATCATTTTAGTTTTGCCAAGTTATATTGTTCAGATTAATATTTTTTGTTTGTTTTTGAAGTGAAAAAAAAACTGTAAAAAAGACTACAAATAAAAATTACCTCATACTCAATTATGCACTGTTGACACTCACGTTTGGTATAAGTATTAAGTTCACTTTGTTTAAATTTCACTTGGTAAATTATTTTCACCCAATTGGAACATGTACAGAAACAAGATTACGTTGTAATTGGATTTAAACTTTCTTCAGTGTACCACATTACACTTTCCCTATTTACACATTTCTATAAAATTAACGGTATCATCAATTTATAGAAGTTCGGCATATTTATCCCACAAATGACAAGCCCCGCTTTCTTTACAGCGTTTCGCAAGCGCCCTGTCCAATCCAGCAGCTTGTTCAGCAGTCAAATGATTCTTCCAGTCTCCGATTTGACCTTTGCGGATGAACGGCTGATCACTCGCTCGTGTGGATGTGTGCTGGTAGAAGGCATATATTGTTTACTAACAACTAACCAATAATACGATTAAAGTACAGTTAAAACGGCGTATAACTTAATCGCTTACCCATATATTTCTGCTCTTCATGTGACTAAAGCTGCTCAGTTTAATTATCTGTTCAAGCAAT
>CH002827.1:1034270-1069631 GCA_000149265.1 Ciona savignyi | reverse complement strand
CATATAAAGATCATATAACTTATTGATATCGAGGTTCTCAGTGCCATATAATGTAGAAAACCCTTTTACGTGGAAGAAATACGAGGTAAACGCATCTTTTGGGTTTCTGGTTATATACAAGTATTTCGCTTTCGCATTCTTCGGAACCATTTTGTGAGGGAAGTGAGTTTTGATAATTCTTGCGAAATCAGTGTCATCGATAGATTCTGTGTATTCAGCCCCTTCAAACTCCAACATTGGTGTATATTTATTTAGATCTGCTGGTATTTCTTCACCGCGATGCACCAATAACCAAACAATATTTTGCAGCCACGTAGTACCAGTTTTTGCATACGAGCAAACAAATACATCGCTGTCTTTTGCTCTGTATCTTAAAGCTGATTCGAAAACTGACTGCTCAAAACCTTCAGGGTAGAATAGTTCTTCACCGCTTGCCCTGTCCTTCAGTTTGACAAATCTAGGTACAGTTTTGTCCTTTTCCATTGCTCTGCTGGCTTCTCAATACTTGAAGGTATGAACAGTGTAAATAAAATTACACAACTAGTTATTAGGTTTAAATATTAACCAAGCCGGGGCAATGGTGCAGTGTTGACAGTGAGAGCAGGTAGAGTTGTAAAACACTTTAAACATTCTTTCTGCCAAAAATATATCAACGCAGAAATCTGCCTTAAACGATGTTCTGGGCGCAACTTATGAGAAGTTTATACTCGTTCGTTGAGCTCGTCCGACCAAATAGGTTGGTGGGTTAGTGCTGCGAAATTTACCCGAAGAGTTCCAGGTTCGTTATTTATCTGTGGGTAGTCTTGACGAAGGCAATCAAGGGTGCTTTAGCAATAACTCTGTGATTTAATGGTTTTTATAAAAAATTAAGAAAACTTTTACTCACAAACACCACACTACAATAGCTCCAGTAACTCAACGGTCGGTAAAAGGTAATCTGACGATTTCCCGTGTTATAAAGCTATATTATTTTTTTTAATTTAATGGGAATAAACAATAATTGTATGGTTTTCCAAAGCTGCATAAGCTATTTCTTGCTAGTATCTTCTGGGTTTTTCGAATGATCGCACGTAAGACAACTGTTTGTGAGTTGCAGCAGTTAACACTTACATGTTCTGCATACCTCTCGATGGCTTCTTATCAGGCCAAAATACTCTGAAGTAAATCATTTGTATAAAAAGTTACAGATGCCCTTTTTTGCTAAATGTTGGCTATATTTTATTTACGGAATAGTAATTTGCAATGAATTTACTTTTCCGCGAGGTGGCGTTAATGTTCTCTTAAGATTTAGAAAAGCTTTTCCAACGAATTCATTTTTTCCAAAACTGCGATTAACCATTACTTTCCGGTTCCGCCATTTTTTATCTATAGGATAGGAGGATAGGATATCCATCTTTATCCCCGTGAATGGGAAAACCGAGGGGGTTAACACACGGGTAATCGTCAGATCACCTCGCGACCATCGTCGGGTTACCGGAGCTATTGCAGTGTGTTGTATATGATAGACACGTTCCTTCAATTTGGTAGAACAAATTAATCTGCTGGGTTTAGGCAATGTCCGTAAAGTGCCTTGCCCAAGGACACAACCGACTAGCTAGCGACCAGTTTCGCACCTGCAAACCTTTCAAATGAAAGGCGACGCACTTAACCGTTAGACCAACGTGCCGGACTATCTATAGCTCCGTCCCCTTAAACGCAATGACTAGTCGTGTTTGTGTTTCGGTGCTCAAATTTTAACCGGGTTAAGTTTTCTATAGTTTGTTTTTATTTATATATTAAAATATGTATGTGAAACGTTCGCGCAAACCATTCCGACACATTACTGTTAATTTATTTTAAGTGGCCGAATGATTAGCGCGACCGATCCGTTTATGCAATTCTGTATAGAAACGGTGCTGATGAAAAGCCCATTTCGGAACTGAATTGTTTTTACATTTTTTTACCGAGCGAAGTTTCGAACCCATGAACACAGTCTTAGCACTATAACCGATTTTGTATAGCAGTATGTATATGTAACCGTTCGGCCACACGACCGTGCCAGGATTCAAAACTTAGCCCGATAAAAAACGTAAATGGTATATCTATGTGTTGCCAAATTTATTGCGTAGTAAAATCATAAATCATGTATTAATATTTTTACTGCCGTAAGTTTCGAATGCACAATCGGCGCGTCACTGTTCCCTTTTTTGTATAAAAACCGGTCTATAAACAGGTGGCGATGACCATTCAAAGAAATATAAAACGTTTTTTGTATCGGATCGAACAAGCCACGGTTTGCCACAAAATTTGTTTGTAGCGCCACCGATCGGATTATTTCGTTAAACGGCATGTAGACTGCCTGTTTTACGAATAAGTGTTACTTACTTTTAATTAACTAAGTAAAGCCACAGATTAAATGTTTGGTACTATCACATGTGGCAGTACTTCTATATACGGAATGCTTAGTTTATTGATACACATAGTACGGAACCCATAGAACAAGTATATTGGTCTAAATATAGTTTACGTGAAACGAAATTATGTTGTACCAGCATATATACTGTAATGATGCAAAAAAACAATGCGTGGAGTAAACGCTTTAAAACAATCCGGATATACCGCATGAAACAAAAGCGTCGGCAATATGTCAGTGTAATGCCTGGTTTGCGTTTAATATCAGTCTGATGAGCAAAGAACCGCCTATGCAATTGTATATGTATACAAATCAGTCTTCAAATCTCGTAAGCAAACGCAAAACAGAAAAACATAAGCTATGCTGTACAGACGTCGACTTACTGCTCTTAATTTTATAAGAAATGCGTAAACACGTTCTTTGTTTATGCTCAGGCTGCAGTGTTGAGATACGCAGCATATGTTTGGTGTGTACTGTTTGCGAGCCATTTATATTGTAATAGACTTATATTGATCTTAAGTTAAACTTTTTAAATAAGTGTATGATCGGTATATACAGAGTAATGTTACATTAAAGTTAATTTAACAGGTGTTGCGTTTTTTTAACTTACTTTTTATCTTGTATAGAATCGAAGTTCACAAGATAAAATAGCCTACTTGGTATAATATTTTAAATCTGTTTTTTTACAATAACTACGAAGAAAATAAATACAAGTTTAAGTAAGAAGAGCGCTGTGCTACGTCTGGTGTTTATAGTAATTATAAATTGTGTTCAAATATTGGGTTGTGTATTTTATTGTAATTATAAACCGTGCTTAAGTATTGGGTTGTGTTTATGTACAGAGCATGACGTTAGACAGCGTTGTGTAGAAGTTTTATTGTAAATAATAGTAGTATGAAGCTGAATGTGAATATTTTGGAACCGCACTCGTCCGGGGTTAACTGGTGTGAACCGGATTATGCTGTGAGCAACCACATTGCTGAATTTTGGAATACAGTATGTATGAAAATGTAATTAAAAATACAAGCGTTTTTTTCACGCTAATATTCAATAACCATAAAATTGTTCTAGATTACCAACCTCCCCATGTTGGTGATACCACCAATCATGATGTATCTTTACCGAGATTATTCTGTTGTGGTGCCGCATTGCAAACGAGTTAATGATGTGTGGTTGCTTATTGTAATTATCGGTAAGTATATATTTAATAAACCAGACCGAAAAGCAGTCAGCTGTACCCGTTAACCACTGTATGTGTACAGGGGTGGGGTCCATATACTTTCACATGCACTTAAGCTTATTCGGCCAATTTGTTGATGAAGTTGGTATCTTATGGATGATATACGCGGTGATGGCTCAATGGACCGATCCTAGCACTCTTTATTTGCCAACATACTTTCAAGAACACAGGTTACTCAATGTTGCTTATATTAGTTTTTTGTGTTATAAGTTTATAATAATTTTCGTATAACAAAAACATTCAATAAAACACTTCATACCACAGAAACAGGAAAAGATGGCAAAATGAGCAGTGGTTAAAACACGTCATTAAACATGCATAAAATTAATGAATATAACGAAGGTGGCCGTTAAAGTAATTCCCATTTAAATGCAACAATTTATGTAAAAATTTAACACTTCAAATCCCTGAAGAACAATGTGCATTAAATAGTAACAAATACTAATAAGGGGGTCAGCTTTTTGAGAAGGTGTGGGGCCCTTAAAGTTACGATTGTTGACAGTTAGCAAAAGTGTTTATATATTTTACGTTTTTATATGACAGTACTGGTTTACTTACAGGGCGCATTATCAATATTTGATGACGGGTATGGCGGTCGTGAACACATTACTTGGATGTTTAAAACCCGAATTAAACCACTTGTTCCTCTTTGTCTACTGGATCCCATTGGTGAAACTGCTGAGACAACTTTTTAACGAGTTGGGTGACGTTTTCTTTAAAGCATTGTTTTTGTTATAAGTAACGTAACAGATGTTCAGTCTTTTCCGTTTAAGCTGGTTAACAGTTGTCCAAATTCGTTTTTAGGAAATTTACAGATCCAATGGCCCATCGCATCGGACGGAACGGTTCTGTTGTCCTCCTTCTTGCTTTTCTCTGCTGGGTATCAGATCGCATGATCTGTGATTTCTGGCTGAGTATTCACTTTCCGTATATGCACGCTATTTGGTAAGTATATTTGGGGGGAATCTGAAAATATTACTTTAACTTTTTTTTATACGTTTCCAGGCACATTTTGATGCTGGTATCAGGTTATTACCTCAGCGTCTTTATATCGTTCGGGTATGCCTGGCAAACTGTGCTCCACGATAAACCTTATATTAACTATTGGATGCCGTTTTCTTGTACTGACAAAATAGGTCTTTACTATGTCGGTTTTAAATAAGAAACTGATGCGAGCAAAGAGATGTAGCCCACAATATTTTAGATGAATTATAAAAACTCTATGCGAAGCCTACTAAGTTTTTATTTTGTTTTGCGTCCATTTTTACACTGTTAGAGAGTCCTACTTTTTCTTAACGTTTTTCATGTTACTATTCTGCATTTTTCAATTTTAATTTGTACTGAGTGTTCCAAGATACTTTCAGAGTGACAACCTGCTATAGAGCGAGGTCAGCGCCATTTGTTCCTTTAATAACAATTCCATACGTACCTTATTTATTTCAATGGGTTTTGTCAACTCTTTTGTAAAGTGCAATTCATTTTGGTAACGTGTTTCCAAACATTTTGCTTGTTTTGCAGATTATATGATGCCTATGTCGCTCATAAAATCAGAATATTATTTCATTATTATAGTTAGTATTTCTTCTGTGTAAATACTGTTCATTGTACTAACATTGTGTATAGCCTTTATTGTTTCGCTTTCTAATCGCAAAGTTATGCAACAATTACTGCCGCGGGAGACATAAAACTCTCCGTTACAAATTCATTCCAGCGCAAAAATAGAAATGCTTGTTTACGTTCTCAGCAGGTAAACGAGTTTCGTTGTCCAGATCAGCGCGGCAATTTATCAAATCATGCTATAGTTCAGTAATACTGTATATATGCTGGACGTATGTCGTGACGTAGGCCTATATACTGCAACGGCATAGAATCAAAATAGAAAGACAGATTATTGCTGTAAGATACTTTTATTTATTAAAAGGCGCTATGCAGTGGTAAAGGATTAGAACATTTGGTATTTCCGTTAGCACACAATATTAAATAAAATCTATATTTCTGTATTATCTGATATCGTATTATACTTAATGGCCGTGCACATCGATAAAAGGACGTTATTTTACGGTAGACTGCATCTATTGTGAATCTGCTAGCGCCTTCTCTGTCGCATCTCGACCTTATATTGAGTAGCCTGTACAGTTCAGGTAAGAGACCTATAAAAGTTGCAGTAACAACGCATTCCTTAAATCCAATGCAGCATTTTGTCATTTATTCCGCCAGGCAAATTTATGCGATAGAATTTACTTAAAGACTAAGTTGTATAAACCTTATCTCGTTCTTTGGTGTTTACGTCAACGGAATCGGAGCTTCCTACTTCTTTTTAAAGTTGTTTGCCTAGCAGTTAGGTTGTGTTTTCATAGCAAACAAGAGTTTCTTACTGACAGCGTATTCCACGCTCTGTGGACTTAGCGCCGACGGTCCGTACATCACAATCTAACTATTTCCTTTCCTTTGTCCTGCTTTTTTCGATAGACCATGAGATGAACGACAGAGAGACTGTCGTTTGACACTTTACCCGCGCGGTTTCGCCAGTCAAGGTAGTAAATGTTTACGAGCTTTATCTGTTGTACTGTAGTATCGCGGCTTCTTTTTAAACTTTGTATATCAATAGTTCCAATTTCGTTTTACATTGACTACTTCATCTTACTATTAGTAACGGAAACATAGAAATGCGTGTCATTCAACCGATGAGATGAGCTTGTAGGAATGAGTTGGTCATAAATTATTTGTGAGTATTTATTTTTCTGTCAGTTAGCATTTTTCTTATTTATACAACGATTGCAGCTTTGCAAAGTAATATAGTGCAAGGTTGTGTGGCTAACATGATAAATAAACATAATATAAAAATGCAGTTACATTTTTACCAATTCGATTAAATATATTTGTTTATCGGTTCTTCGTGCTAGGGTTAAATAGCAGTAAAATAGATAATTGACGCTTGAGGTAATGATGCTAATGAATATAACATACACGGATGTGTTCATCACCTTCATTAGTTTGGCCCATTTATATCTTAATAGCAACTCAGTGTACAGGCAAAAGGAAGAACTGATAAAATATTACAGCGGGTTCAAATTAACTGAAGTAATACGTGCTAAAGCAGTTAAATTGCTCAGTACTTTTATCGCTTCGACCGACAGACATCGTATTATCATATCCTATGACAGAGAAAATATTTGTTTCCTGTTTAAAATACGGTCTCCGTCTTAGATCTAGGTAGGCTGATTTCAACGATTTTATATTTAAAAAAGAAAGCCTTTCTTGTTGGTTATTTTGGGCCGAGTATAGGCATTTTATAACCACCAGAAAGATTATTTCGTCAAATAGTGTTTATTTTTTCTGACTTAGCCTGAACCGCGAACAGATAGCCGATGCCACCGTGACTTATAATGATAATTACCACAAGATTATAGTTGCCTTCAGTGACCACGGTCGACTCTAATTCCGACGAGAGATTTATCGCGGTATATAAGATGGTTGCGTGAGGGGCGTCCGATTGCGTGCAAGCGTTGCGCTGCTGATTTCTGTTAGGTTAAAAAAATTATGGAGCCCATTTAGTCCACATTTGTTTTGTTTCAGTAATGCTAAAAAATATAACCCTGTTATACTGCAGTGGTGCGTATACACTCTAAAGTGACATATGGTTTAATTAGAATCGGGACAAGCGATGAAATCGATATCATTGACTGGCAGTAATTAAACTAGTAGTTACTGTAAGCAGTTTCAGATGGTGTTTTAAGTTTCGTGTTTAAGATACAGTGACTGGTTTCCGGAGTGAAATGGTGGATTAGCCCCAACCTACCAAAACTTCAGGCCCTGCTCCACCTTTAACCACGAAATCGTTTGGCTGGACCCCACATTAAGCTGCTCTCTTCATAATAATGTTGATCTAAGCGATTAAGCGGCTTCTCATAAATCCCACGAGCAAACAAACCATTATCTGGAAGTGTTAAGCGTGGTAAAGAAATGTGGTATTTTAGCCATATCGGTTTATACCTCACGTGGTAAATGTGTGGTATTTTAGGCATATCGGTTTATACCTCACGATTTTTGCATAGCTAGAAAGTGTTATTAAACTTAGCCTAAATCGATTTTTGGGCTGGTTACACCGGTAAAATGCGGTGTGGAAAAAAGATTGCCGATGGTAATACAGACCATTTTTTATATTATAATTCTACGTATGCAACATCGTCTAAAAGTGTTTTTATTGAATTCCGGGAAGCGTGTCTCGTTCTAATGTAGTTTTACGGTCACTTGCAAAAGAACAAAGATCAGGTTATTATCCCGTCGGACTTACTTTGTTACCAAGAAATCAATTAACTTAAAAATTTATACATACGTGTGTTGGAAATATAACTAGAAGTTACGACTGTCTTCTTTTTTTCAGGTCTATTTACAACTGATACGACTGCATTTTAAACATATTTATTCTTTACTTAAAATTGTTGTCATATAGAACTAGTACCATAGATAAGTTGGTCTTTAGGTTGTACGCAATAATGGTGTGATTTTCAACGATATGATTTGCCGTGCTCCCCGTCAATTTGCTTAAAGTTTGTTACTGTGTGTGCGGTTGTTTTTACCAACGCTTTTTAACGTACTACTTCGTAATAATCCCAAAATTAACATACTTTTTCGTCTCTATTTGGCCGGCTAATGGAGTAAGGTGGGAAACTCCATGACCTTTTACATGACCCGGTTCCACTTGAGTGCTTAGCGAGGTGGGGTTGGCAATTTTACACAACCACACGGCTGTCAATATTCCACTGTTTTCAGTAAACACGTGATTTGGTGTGGCACCTGTTGATCCAAAAACCGAATTTGTACCGCACAGTCAAATGTTAATTTTAGTGCAAAGCAGGGCACATTTTAGTTCAAATAAAAAATTGTTTTGAAAATTAAGGAAATCTATACTGTTTCTTTAAAATATCTATAGTTGGAAAATGGTGAAATTAAAAATGTTTATGGAAAGTCATCATTACTCTTTAGAATACGTCACGGTCTGACCAGCGCTCCTGGCCCGTGTTAGATTTATTTGAGACCCCTGTCTGCCGACAAATAAAGTCAAAATAACGTGCGTTGTCACTGTACACCGAAGTCCTCGACACCGAGACTCGTGTGACTAGATCCAAGAACAATTTTCGCACAAGCTCTTCCAGTAGATTGTATCAAGGTTGGGCTTGTTAAATCAGTTTAGTTGTAGACTTGACACCGAGCTTGCATATAAACCACTAGGTCCGTTCAGGGATTGATATGTATTGGTTTGTTAACATTGCTCATTGTGTAGGAGCATAGGTTAAGGTTTCTGATTTTTTTTGTTTATTTTATAGATTTGGAGTACCGTTATAGAGAAGGCGTTTTTCATCTGAAAGTAACACTTAAAATACTTGACACTTTACAAGTAGGGGCATGTAAATATCATGTGGTTTACGATAAGCATGTTTTAACTGTGTAAGAAGTGTAGATATTAGAAGCATTGTAGATTTGTGATTTGTGGAGAAAGTGCAAAGTCTCGTTCTTGATTAGGTAATTTTAGCAATTGTTAACGTTAGATGGCAGTAAAGATGTGCTCTTTTTTGTTTTAATATTTATTCGAAAAAGCATTACGATATTCCTTGTTTGTAACGAAATCGTCCCCATTCTTTACTTAAACCGGTACATGCTGAAGACGCAGTATCGAATTTTTAAAACTGTTTTTTTAGAGCTTTGTTGTTGTTGTGCAATTAAGTTGCGGGCAACTTTTCGTGCCATTGGTTTATGACGTCATTAAACGCAAGACAATATGTTTCAGGTGTCCACGCGCTTTGTTACACCCCATCTGCAAAATAGACACACTGTAACATTACTAGGCAAACTTCCAAGCCTCCATAGTTTTGAGTGCCCCCTTTCGAACTCTCTATTTTTATTATATTGTGTTAACGTTGTTTTATTATTTCAGAGACAAGTTGTTTGCCTATACCTTTTGTTAAAGTGGTATACAAGTACACTTGGAAACATCTTTGTACAAATGCTGAAAACCAAATCTTAAATCAGTGTCTGTCCAGTACATTCCGCAGTGACATTTCTGAGTACAGACTCGTGAGGAAATCAAATGGCTGGCGTAGCTGAGGTCGGCCATACAAGTATTGATAGCTTCGGTTCACAGTCAACCGGTGATGCTTACTTCGGTCGAGCGGAGTTCCAAGCCACGGCTCCAGGGCATTTAAGCAATGGATCAGAACAGCGAAATCAGGTATACTCAAAGCAAGTGAATCGTAACGAAAAGACAGACACTATTGTTTATAGCGACATTGCCCAATCATCGGATACAACGGAATTCGGAGATGCACAAAAAAGGACAGAATTTTACCCTGAGTTTTCTCCGGTAAGCAGTTTTAATCACATCAAGGCTGTTGTGGAAATACCTGGTGTCAGTTCGCCTTCTTCTGCGACTGTTGATTCGGGTAAATCCATCGCCAACGGAAATAGCAACAACAATTCGCAAAGGAAGTCGCCACACTCTCGCGTATCACCTAAGCGGCCGGTAGGTTTTCAGAAACCGCCGATTCTCTCACCAAAACCTTTCATTTCCAAAAAGCCGAGAAGACTTTCAGAAGTGACCGATAGTTCGAAGGGAAGTCCCACTGCAAGAAACGAATTAGACAATGAAAATATTTTTCAGTTTGGAAATTCAGCGATTAGACGTGTTTCTGCTCCTAGTGTAGCGTACAAAGCGAAACTCACTTCTAAAAAAGTAGTTACACCTGAGTACATCTTGCAGTCGACCGAGACGTCGGAAAAAAGCAAAGATCATACTTGCGACGGTGGAATTTCTACTACGCCGAAAGCTTGTTTACCGCGTATCTTGTGCGCAAGGGCTGATTACAACAGCGCAAGTGAGAATACGAGATCGATACCTGATAACATAAACAGAAGCCACTTGACAGGTCAAATCCAAAGTAGTGGGTCGAATATGGATTTCAAATCCAAGCAGCAGCTGATTTCAAATATATTGCCTGATCCAGCTAGAATCCCCCCGAAAGTAGCCTGCAAACCAAAGAACAGACCGCCTGCTCTCCATCTATCAGCAGCCGCAAACCAAGTTAAAAACGAGTCCCGGACTGACGAACTTGCAGTGGCTCCAGTTTCTGAAAAGAGAAATAGGTTTGAGCAGATGAAAATGACATTTAAAAAGCCAGTTCCGGATCCGGTCTTCAAACCTCCGCAAACGGAAAAGAACCGACTAAGCAATGGACCACTTAGCCCGACCGCAAACGAATTGTTTAAAGACATCTTAGAAATGAAAGACATACATAGTTTCGATGAAAACACCACAATACAAACACCACTGGAAGATGCTGTAGGTTCTGATATTCCAAGTGAGCAAGCTGTCGCTTCCAAGTCGAATATCATGACTAATGCCGCCTGGTCGTTTCAAGACAATGATTCAAAGAATATAAGTGTTGGGAGCACAATACACATGGGAGATCTCAAAAATAAGTATGAACATGAGTTTGAAAGCAAATTAATTAATTCCCTGATATCTCCCACTGAAAAAAAGAAATTTTTTAACGTAACGGAGAGTAAAGTCGAACAGTACACCCGATCGCCCATTTTAGGTGAGCCTAAGAGAAACACATTGCCGCGAAAGCTTTCTGACCATTCTATTACACAAATACCACGCAAATTAGAAGACCATCCTGGAAACCAACAATCAAAAAAGCAAACTCAGATTTTAGATTCAGATTTTGAATTTCCTCCACCTCCCATAGATTTCCCTCCACCTCCGAAACAACCTCAACTAGATACGTCAAATAATTCACATAGCGTTGAGGCGGAAGCGCCTCGTTTTCCAGTGTTTTCCGTCGCAGGTGAGGCGAGTTACACTGAGCAGCGAAGCAGCAACCCGCCCTCACGCCATGTAACCACAGGCCCAGTCGATGCCCAGTCAACACTCTCTAAATACTCGATTGGAGAAACCGAGAGAGTGTTGAGTAAATGTGCAGAAATGAGTAGCCAGTCGAGCGTTGCAACAGACAGCAACGTGAAGCAGACAACAGGCGGTAAAAGATCACCAGACATTGCAAAGACATACCAGCAGAAGAACATCATCAGTTTTAATAAAGATAAACGTCGTGATATAGATGATGAGATTCTTTATTATGACAACATGGATATTATGGAAAAAGTTCGACATAAACGAGAGCAGGATGAAAGAAGAATGGCAAAAGTGATCGCGCGTGAATCCGCGCTAAACCCTGAAATACCAGCCCAGTCTAACGAAGGTATTTCATGCTCTTCGAATGAACAGAATAAACAGCCAGTTCGCAAGATCGTCGCGTCGAACGCGTTTCAGTCGACAGTAACCGCAAGACACAGATAAGGCAAGTTTTAAGACCGTGTCCCGAAGACAGAAGATCGAATCAGTCGACAGAACAGACTGACGCAAATGCCAACAATTTAACGGAATTTCGCAGTGCACTTGGAGAACTTGAATATGAATATAAGAAGTTAAAGGAGAATCTAGATCAACAAATGGATACTGTCGGTGCAGCAACCCCTCCTAAACTACCCCCAAAGCAAAAGAAGTTAGTTAGAAAACCTGCAGATGTCCAGCAGTTAAGTCAGACTAATGGAACCTCAACTCAATCAAAAAGCCAAACCCAACAGCAAAACCGACAGCTCAAGCTACATATTCCTGGGCCAAATCAGCAAGTGTCACAGCCTGCCCATGTACCATCGCCTATGCCCCAGTTTTACCAAGCACAGGCTAACTTTTCTAGGCCTGTTACGCAACAATCTCCTGTCTTGCCCATCAATGTTCCTGTGCAGAATATTCAACAATCAAAAACCTCTGGGGTGAAAGTTTTGAGCACAAGCGACCACCAGAATTTACCATCAGCTCTGTTACATCAAAATGTACTCTCTCAATTAAGTGTAGACGAGACCAGAGCAAGGTCAATTGTGGACGAACCTCTTGCCCCTATAATTGAAGAGGACAGCACATATGGGGATTCGTCGTCATGCGCTTCTTCCGTTACTGGAGACGATCTTTCGATTTACACAGACGACTGTTCGATCCATACGCGACAGCAAAGTGGTTCGCCATCGTGGAGCGTTGCCTCTTCACGTGGATTAAATGCCTTTGAGGGGGATGAAGATGTTACCGAAACGGAGGAAGATACGACAAATCGTGAAAGCGGGAGCACAACAGTGCATTCTACAAGTTCCGCGGACGACACATCAGATACATCGTCTGTTAGGTGGCAAAACAACCCTATGATACGAACCAGTCGCCAATCCTCCAGCGAAATGCCGATGTTAAAGCAAAAAGAAACACAAAGAGAATCAAAGTCTAACCAAATAGATCGTGATGAGGATTATGAGCTCATCAGTGACAGTGAAGAAAAAAACAGTCATTCAGGTTCAGTTGGATTTGAGAGGGCTGTGTCCGTTGAGAGCAAAGTATCTGTCTCTTCTGCTGGGACAACTAGTCTTGGTAGATCCGGAGATGCAACAAAAACGGAGAATCCTGACACTGATTTGGTCCACGATGTTGAACCATACGGCATGGTTGATTTAACCAACTTTGAACCATCTTTCGAGGCGGTTACACCAGTTCAAAGTAGAAAATTTCAACCGCCAATGGATGAAGAGTTGACCCCTTCTTCCATTATGCACTCCGTAAACGAATTTTTTGGAACTCTACCAAGGAATAAGCAAAAGCAAGTTGAATCTGGAAGCCCAACTGAAGAAGACACCCCTCATTTTCCGTTGGATATACCTCCCAACCAGGCGCCACCGACACCGAAGTATTCGCGCAGCTCGAAGTCAGCGAGCGTGACACCGCAACGTCATTACCGAAGCAAATCGGACGCCGAACGCGAATTAAAAGTACCTGTTGGTTACGAAGAAGTAGGCTACGATAATCTGGAAAATTATGGAGGTAAGCAAACATATGTTTTACTTTTAACCTAGATGATAGTGTGGTGTAATTTACGGTTCACTAACTTGTCATTGTAGTAAATCATACTTTACTTTTTATTTGGATTCTTCATCTTGAATTATTCGAGACGTTCGTCGCTTGCGCGAATCTGTTTTGACTCGGCTAAATAAACGGCATGTTAATACTTATGGGCTTTTAAACCACTTTTACTTTAATTGTTTTTGAATGCCTGAATTGTATTATATTTATCAGTTTCTTTAATTCAAACACAGTGGGCTATTTAATGTTTCACCACTGTGTCAACATTCCATCTCTCAATAAAGCTTTCTTCTGACTTGACTGTGTCTAGCCGAGTTCTCATTGTATAGTCGGTTCGTCGCTGTCTAAATATATGTTACTGGAGCATATAGGAGTTTATATTTGGTCGGTTTGAACTCAGTGTATATTATGTTTGCACGAGAATTTAATTCAATTCGGTTGTTTTGGCTACATTTTAGTCATATCAACTTTCATCTAAGTTTGGTCGCTTGTGAAATTATCGACTAGCTATTAGATTTCGTTTGCATATCATGTTTAACTAAATTTCTGAAATTGTTTATTGCTCATTGACTTGTAGCTATGAAAGTTCATGGAGATGGTTCAAACTATGTGTACTTGCAGGTGAGACTCGAAAAGCAGCTGAAGCAAAGAAAACGAAGTTTCGACAGGATAAGCCAACTAAAACAGAAAAGAAAAGCGTGGAATATAATAGAAATCGAAGCTTTGATTCAACCGAAGAGGACACTTCAAGATCCAGAGATTCACTTGCTTCTACACCTGGTTTATCACAACAAACTGCTGGTAGCCGAGCAAGCTTTCCTTTACCAGTTTCAGCGTCCCGCCTTGCTCGTCATAGTTCAGCAGTTAGTGCTCTTGATCGACACAGCGGCAATCTCAAACGCTCTAAACAATCGAATACTACGTCAGTAAAATCCCCGAGCAGTAGACGAATAGAACAAAGAGGGAAACAGCAATCTGGACTACAGGCATCAACGCTTCCGCGCTTACGTTCTAATGACTACAGCAATAAATCTAACAAATCGAAACTTGACCATCCATCAAAAAGTACAGAACACATTGAAACCGTTTCAGAAGGCGAAAGAAATCAAACCCGTAAGGTGCATAATAACCAAGAAGCACTGATTGCAAGAGAACGGCAGATTGCCCGGGAGTCTTTGGCCAAAAGAACACCTTCTCGCGAAAGTGCAGTCGAACGACAGAGTAGTCAAGAAAAAGACTTTCACAGTATAAACGAAAACGTTCAATTTGGGCGTCAGTACAGTGGGGAAAAACAGTACAACGAAAGTTATAATCGTAGTCAAGTAATTGGCATTCCAGCGACACCTGAAGCTAAGCCATTTCCCACATATAATTTGGATTATGACGAACGTATGGACGATGGTGTTGTAAATCCATACGAAGAAGTGCCCTTTGTGTTAAACGGATCCCAAAGTAACTCTATAGTTTATAAAGCCAAGGTTGAAACAGAAGAACAAGCTGAGGCTAAACACCGAGTCCAAGAAATATTGGATAACATTCAGCCACCCGAATCGCCATATAAACCAAAACCACCAATACCTAGATACCCTGTGGAATACGACAATTTTTATCTCGAAAATACCGGCGAAGCGAAGTCCCAAGCAAGCAGTGGTATTGGGACTGACGAAGCTGGTCGTTCAAAAATTGGGAGCGCATCCGGAGCGACCTCTTCTTCTTCCCCGCCCCCATCCCCATCAGTAGAGGAACCTACAAAGCCATCCGGATTTTCAGAAGGTGGTATAACGCCAGTCTCTTCACCTGCTTCCGTTCGCTCGTCAAGAGTGGCCATAGACTCTGGGACAGACGCTACCTTGCCATTTGACGAATTTGAAGAGGCACAATTAACCAATCAGACGCGCCGAAAATCCGGCGAAGAAGGTCGAACAGGTGACGACTCATCTGACACCGCTTCTACAACTAACCGATCGCTTGGTTCCCAATTGAGGAGTCTGCTTGGAGGCAGCCCCGAGAGTAAATATATTTCACCGAGTTTAAGACGGAAGCGGTCACTTCTTAAACGTTCAAAGTCACCCGGTGGAAGTCGGCGAGCACGAACTCCTCCGCGTTCCAAGTCTCCAAACAAAGAGGAAGAAAAACAGTCAGAGCTTGATTCAATAGCCAGTACACCCGCCCTTCCGCGAAAGGAGGAATCATCGAAACGATCCTCCAAAATCGAAAGAAGAAGGTAGGCATATTTGTTACTTTGTTTTATTTATATTACTAAATATTAGTGTATTTATTTATATATATATTTCAGTTCTGGTGTCAGTTCAAAGTCGGAAGCTCTGGTTTCGGGTATCAGAGAAGATTCGATTTCTTCCAAACCCAAAGAACGTTCCGCGTCGCAACGAATAGTGGACAGAAGAGGAAGAGCAGGCAGCTCTTCAAACTCGAAATCCAAAGCATCCGATACGGAAGACGAACCAACAGATTTGACCAAAGGTCGAAAATCGAGGATGTCGTCAAGATGGAGAAGATCGAAATCGACAGACCGTTCTCCAACAAGGTCGAAGTCAAAAGATAGAGCAAAGTTTGATAAGTAAGTAAAACTTATTTAGAGCTTTATCATGCCTTTGTACTTCAGCATTTTCGGTGTGGACGCAACATTTTCTTGATCATTTATAGACGATCAAAATCCCAAGAGCGTCCTCCGCCGAAAGGATTAGAAACTCGTGAGATTGACATTGAAGATGCGGAAGAGAGGGGCGGAAGGAGCTTCTTCCGGAGAAACAGGAGTAGCTCCAGGAAAAGAGAAAAGAGAGGAAAATCATCTGAGAGGAAAGAAGACGGGGGCACCCGTGGACGAAACCCTGTGAAGTTCTTTCGCAAGTTGTTAAGGAATAAAAAGGATGATGAAGAGATCGTTCACGTTCCGCTTGGTAAAGGTTTGTAATTGTATTCGTATCTGCTCGATTTTATATGTTTCTTCTTTATAAACGTATAGCTTTATAAATTACTTTATGTGGGGTCGGGACATGTACCAAATAGTTAAATACAATTTGAGTTTAACTATACTAATTTGAAATAATTGGTCAGAAGAAAATGGGATTAAAAGCATTTCAATAGTTTCGGTTTAAAATTATGAAAAAATATCTCTGGAATGTTTGATCGATTAGTACAGGTAATAATTTACATGCAAGGCACAAAACTCAAAAATACTGTAGAATCGAAAATGCAGCAAAATAACATTCGCCAACACACCGTGTTTACCACCCCACGCATCTTACTCATAAAGAAAAGATTCTTATCTACAACACCCGGGGCGTTCACCATTTGATGCATTTTAAGTGATAGCACGATAAGGTCATGTCTGTTTATTGTCGCTGCACAGGCGACTGCATCTCCAAATTGTCGATGTCTGCTTCACCAAAGCGAGTCACGTTTAATGTTCTAACCACTACTTGGTCTAAATTACTTTTCCCCAAACCCCGATGTTAATTCTTAGCTATTAAAAGGCTTAAGGTCATTTGTGAACCCTCGTTATCTATTCACCCTAATAAACAACTTTCTCAGGAGTAGACATGTCCCAATCAACAGAAGCACTAAGTATAATACTTGCTTACAAAGGGGACGAGGTTTCGGAGCCTGAACAGTGGACACCTCCAAGACCCCACCCGCCACAACAGAGGGTTACTAAATCAAAGCAAAACCCAAGCCCAGTGTAAGTTAATAATATAGTATTACAGTCGTGGAATAGATAGTTGACGGTCACTGTGCCTATTTATTTGAGCGGCTTGGTACCAATATATATATATATATATATATTGCATGTACATCAAATTATCAAGATCATACTTTACTATATTATAACAACACTGCCTCTTGTCGAAAACGCACAAACTTAAATCTACTACAATAACAACCCTGTTTTCCGTTCTCTAACTGGAATGGAGGATGCATTTATAGACTTATCGTGTGGTGACTAATTCAGCTTAACATGGGGTTGCCAGCGAAGCAGAACGGAATGTGTCCCAGTTGCATCCTGTCCTTATAAGCCCTTATTTTATCCACGATAATTTTCGACATGATAACATCTTTAAACCAAATTTTGCCGACATGGTAACATTTTACACCCGGTTTTAGTTCGCGTTTTTTTTATAAAAGCGAGTCTAAAATTAAAAATATATTTTTGGACTTATATTCCTTCGCCAAAAAAAAACATTTCGCCGTGTTGTCTGTCATAATTTTCAACACACATTCATTTTATCGTGTCTTTAGCAAACCGAAGGAGAAAAAAGCTATGCGTTCCCCACCTTCTCATCGAGCTAAAAAGATAACTTCGGCGGCGTTGACAAAAAATCAAGCAGAACTTAGCGCCGAAAGTTCGTCAGAGGGCATTGGATCAGGTTCCAAAACCAAACTCGCCACCAGATCTGATACTTACGGAAACCTAGGTACGCTTTCTGCTTGTTTAAACTTTATTTAGCAATTAATGCTCTGGTCTTTTACTAGGCTCGAATCGAGTCAACCTTGGAGCACCCCAAAAACCGGCTCGTCCATCAAGCAGGAAAAGCAGCTTCAGCAACTCTTTACCGAGTTCAGATTCCGAACGCCAAATCAAGTCTGAGGTAAAACAAGACATGGAAATCGATAACACACCTGGTATAATGATAGTTAATGGGCATAGATAGGTTATTGAAAGTGTATCCAATGAACCGTGCAATAACCGCTCTGATCCAGCATAATATTAATTTAACCGCAACCACGAGATAGCCAAATTCGTATATGGTTTCCGTGCTTTTTGTGTGTGGTATTTTTGAACTTCAAAACGAGCGGCTGGTGTAAAAACAAAATAACACTTTGGAGAAAGGCTAATTTTCCTGTATGCGTAATTTAAATTCTATATCCTCCGGTAGTATGAAAAATCGTGACTGATTTTCTCGTAGTTAAAGTGTAATTATGTAGCCTTGAGCCATTTGGATTTATTTTACCTTAGTGTTGACCTGCTGTTTAATAAGTACAAATATACGCTTTTAAAATGTTTGAGCAAGACCAATCTAGATGTTCCACGAAAGGTTTTGTAGTATAAGTGCGATTTGTAGAATCACACGTGGTCGGCTTTAATGGGCGCAATGTTGCACTTTTCGCCGTTGTAACGCCACGATTAGCATTGGCGAATTATCACGGTTCGTTTCAATTACACAGTTCTAAGCATGGCAAATATCTAGTTGTCTCTTAACCTGACACCGCTGCGAGCGTGCTGGATATTATCCTCGGATTAAGTTGGATCTGTGTTTAGATTAAACATAGGATATCATTTTTTTTAAATTATTTCCGGTTTAAATGTTACTGCTGGTCTCAAAATCCAGTTAAATCTAAAACTTTTCTCTCCTGCTTTTTGTCTTCCCAATAAATTTTAAATTTAATTTTAAAATATCTATAAATTTAATTACTATACTGCCTTACAGGTTAAATCATCGACCGGTGCCGGTGTGAACGCTGATCTTCGATCCTCTCGTTTGCAGCAGATCCAGAAAGGAGCGCCATTACTGCGAAGGAATCTCTTACATCGGGAGTATGATTCCGATACTCCCACAAGCGCACTTGCATCCGATGCGGACAGCTCAGCTGGTATTGCTTCGGACGCAGAAAATGGGGACCAGATCAGGTATAATATACTTTAACTTTGTGTTACTGTTCAAAGGAATGCAATTATTTTCAATAAATCACTGTTATCGATAAAAAATAGTAAGCTGGCTATAGGTTCTACAAATAGCCTTAAAATACAAAATTAACCGGCCATAAACATAAGGCTGGGACTGTTGTTATAGATAAACAGCATTATACTCTTCGTTAACAAAATAAAGGAGAATCGTTTAAATTCGTTTCCATCCGTTTCGGTCTGTTCCTCTTAATGATAACTTACAGTCGTTTGTAATGGGTGACGGTTTCATTAGGTTAAACCCATAACGCCAGGCTATAGGTGGGAATTTTGTGGGGTAGACCTAATTTGGTTCTTGGCCGCAGCCATAATCTGACAGTTTGTTTGTGTAGGGTCAAAATAAGTGCCCTGAACTTGCCATTGGTATGCTAACTGTAACTATAATAAGATTAAGTTATATCTGCTTACACAAACATGCATATCAATGTACTATCATTATAATTTAGCCGGTTAATAAAGTAATATTACAGCGTTACAGGCAACTTTGCTTGTTCTAAATGACAAAATTTGTTAAAAGTTACGCTGTTGCGAAAAGCTGTTTATCCGCGCAGTTGTCATGTAAATTCCAAAGCCTATCACCATGCAAGGTCCATTAGCGCATAAACAACTTTGCGGTCAAAATTATGCGCAGGTGTACGTGTTGAAACAGCAACCCGCTTTGCGGCTTGCCAAGCCATCGATACTAGGTGTGCTTAGTGTAGAGTGTTGGGGTGTGGCCTGTCATAATATCAACCGCAAGGATAAGTATGCAGCATTTAGAAGGTATTCTATCATGCCCTTAAAACCGATAAATTATACGATGTATATTGTTCTTGGGTAATTTTACATACCTATTCTATTTAATAGGTCGGCGATCAAAAAAGGTCCTCTTGCTAAATTAAAAGGCACATGGCGTGGAGCCCCACGACGACCAGTGAGAGTGATATCGCCACGTCGTTCTCAATCTGATCCTTCTATATTTGATTCGGACACTCCAGCCTTAAACAAAAATATATACTACAACTTGGAAGTTGAAGAGAAGCCTAAATCGCCGTCAATAGCACAGGAAAAGTCAGTCTAACTATATGACTAATCTGTGTTCATAATGTTATTGTATTGTAACTTTAAAACTGTATTTGTGTATTCAGGAAACGGTCGTCTAAACTTGCTCAACAGCGTCGTCGTAACCAGAAGCAGAGTCGGCGACAAACTGCTCCTGTGGATCTAGCGTATGCGACCCACCAGCGTCAGAAGTACAGAACATTAGTCTCGCTCAACGCGCAAACATTAAGAAAAGTAAGTGTTCAAATTAATTACACGGATTAATATGATTCCAAAACAGGATTAACCTTCGTCTATATCAGTGCATCTGGCGCCTTGAGGCTAGCGATGTTGTTTAATACCATTGTGCCGCTAAAAACAATTAATGGTTTGATTTTAAACGCTCAGGTTACGGAGAGATGGCTTGCAGAGTGGCGCAACCAACTGCCCGTCGGTGGCTTTCTTATAACTTCGTGGTCGGATGTGGCGATAGAGAGCCACAGACCGATATGCATGATTGGCAATAGTGTTGTTTACCCAGCGGTTTCTGCTGGAAATAACAAGTTCAAACTTGCTTGCCAGGTTTGTATTAATTCTTCTTGCCCTTTACTAAATAATTCATACTTTTTACGCTAACAAATGAGATTTTTTATAATATCTTGCAGCTTTACGATCAACGCGATGTTGGCGACAGAATGCTGCAAAAATTAGAGAGCAGTTCATCTTTGCCAGCGCACCCAAACACATGTGGAGTGTGTAGTCATTTTCCATGCAGAGTTCCTCGGTCCTTGCTGGACCCTACGTCGGGCGGGGGTGCTGCGGATGCTCTTTGTGTTGTACTATCCAGTCGACCAAGCCATTCTTTACAGGTGGGTAGAGTATTTATACTTATCTCTGTTTATAGACCTTACACAGGAGACCATTACCACACGTTCAAGCGTCAGATTACCTCGTGCACACCGTAGTTGGGTTCCCGAAGTTTCAGAATTGTGTTGTTTACGATACAGATGTTTTTAATTGTTTAGGTTCAACCCAATAATCTTAAATCAGGCTGCGTCTGTTAAATGCCTTTTCGAAAGACACAACCGACGAGCTAGGTGCTGCTTCCGTTCCGGCAGAAACCGGTTGGAGGACAGCGCTTTTAGCGACTGAGCTAAACGACAGAAGAAAAAGCATTGTTTAACACGCGAGCAGTATGTGTTAAAACCCTACCATCTTACACTACTACAAAGTACAAAGAACTATTAAGGCAGATCTTAAATAAACTTAAATCATTTGGTTTTAAACCCATCCCTAACCCTTTCATTAATTGCGGTATAGGAGTATCTCGACCGGCTGGTCTCACAAGAGGAACCTACTGAATATCACCGGCAAATCTTGGTCGCTTTACTGCAGCTCCTTCACGGCATCAAGCATTTGTTAACGTCGGGATTTGATATGCCGTACATAAGTGCTGAACATTTAGTTATTACAGAAGATCGAGGATTTTTGCAGATTTTACCGCATTTAAATTGGTCCGAGACGGAAGAATTAACCAAAAGAAATCGGTGGGATGTAGAAAAAGTATTAGACGCTTACCAAAGTTCCGACTCTGATTCGAATCAAAATACACATAGCCTGTCACGCACGCAGCAACTTGCAGGTTTAGTAAAACGATTGTTGCAAAATGCCAATTTGGCTTCCAGTGCAGCTGGAATGGGAAGACCCGGTGATCGCAATTCGGCAGCGTCACTTGTATCAAGAGTGGTGGTACCCGGAACAAAGTATTCGACCGCCATCAAGCATATAGTTCACTATCTAGAGCGATCTCCACCGGTCGGCACACAAGAAGCTGCCGAGCTTGTACAATGCGCCCTCTGGGGGCCGGAAGATCTAGAAGACGTGGGGGTGGACGACGTATCTCCATACGCAGCTTTGGAACTCTGGATTGAAATGGAGCAGGCTAAACTGGTTAACAGCCTTGCAGTGTTAACTCCTGGCGACCGAATGGTCCCGGTTTCATATTTAAAACACCAATATTTTTCCTCGGTAACTCCCGAAGTCCTGTTTAACGGTCTAAAAACACTGCAAAGAATTTAGTCAGTCCCGTCGTTTAAGGATATTTATTCTTATATTTTTAGTTGATTATAAATAATGATAGATTCTTGTTTTGACCTTTATTTGGACTAGACTTGGCCTATTTGTATCACTACGTGTTATTTTTGTTCTTGCTGCTGCGGCAACTGTTAACTTACAATAGAGAATACCAATAATTAGTTACATGCATCTACAGCACTTCCACAGGGTCTTGAGCAATATTTTTCTGGATTAAAATTAACTTATTTTAAGGCATAATGTGTGTTTTTTAAATATTTACAGCCGATTATGGCACAATGTGAATTTTTCATACGTTTACAGCCGCTCTAATGTTTAGCTTATATATTTATAACTTTAGCAGTGTATTTTATTTTTAAAGCGATTCGTTTGATTACTGCCTTTTGTCATTCATACTAACAACACGAATTTTGTTTTAAGAAGTTTTTACGTGTCTTAGATTGTTTGTATAGTGTTGGAGTGGCCTTCGACCCTATAACACAAGCCCTATTTAGTCAAAATACATGTTAGTCATTAGGAGATTAGACACATCTCAAGACAGCATAGCCTAGATATGAATACGATATTCAACAAGTGGTCGAACAATGCTTAGCATACCCAAGTAATCCTTTAGTTTAGAATATGACAGTCCCGCTACAAGCGACGATCTGTCCCATTTTCATGCCGCTACAAGCGATGAAAAATTGGCGGATCGGCTGCCTTTAGAGGGGTTTCGTCGCGGCGTGTGATTGATTAAGGCGAACTGAAATTTAAAACCGACAAAGAGCGCCCCTTTTGTGAACCATGAGGGCGGAAAATGGTTTGTGGGTCGGTCAGGTATTTTCCTTGGGCTGTTCTGTTGATGAAATAAATTAATACATAAAAGGTAATTGGACATCGTAAGTTAGCGTATAGTGGTAATTAAAAATAAGATTTTAATTTGGCGCCGTTAAAACAGAAAAAATACAAAACTACGGTCGTTAAAACAGTTCAATATAAAATTAAAAAGAAATTAAAATAATTTGCAACTTCCAGGTTTAGTTTTAAATTTTTTCCTTTTCATTACCGGTAGTGTCCCTTAATGAACATTCTCTATTAAGGAACACTAATTACCGGTATAGTATTAGCACGGGTATATAATTATTAAAAAAGTAATCGGGGATTAAATGGCAAACGTTTGTATTAAAACACGGCAGTTCATACTTCATACACAAGGTATAACCACAGACTCTTTATAGGCTTACATTTTTTTTGCATTTTTAGCTAGCAATAATTTCCAACTGGTACATTTTTACCTAGCCATAATTCTCAACCGGCACTGGCTAGATAAAAATGCAAATAGATATAATGTGCAAATTGCAGGACAAGATAATAATAAAGACTGTCAAAGTTCCAGGCCAGCCAGACTAAGAAGTTTGACAATATGCATTCCCTGATTTTTACTTAGCCATAGTTATCAACCGACACCACATAACTAGAGGTTAAAACTAATCAATCAAATTTAATTAGCAATGACATCAAAGAGCGTAAGTTTCAGATTACCAGACAACGGAATACCATAGGGTTATCAAAGCAAGATCCAAAAAAAACCTCCAGTTATTTTTACATTTCATTAATTACTAGTAATTTATTTGATTACGCTTAATTAATTATGTTGGGGTGCCTCTAAATACTACAGGACCGTTTGGAGCGCTTCGATCACAAAGATTGCTATGGAAAATAATTCTAACCCTGTCCCAAACACTAATCTCAACCCCAGAACCCAACTTTAACCCCAACCCTAACATTAATAACATGGCTTTTGTAATTACGAAGTATAGTAAGCGATCCAATCGCTTCAGGCGGTCCTGTAGTATTCAGAGGTACCGATTATGTTGTAGTTTTGCATTTTTAATTAAACATATAAATTGTGTCTCGTCATAATTGCTTGTTGAAGCTTATGTTTTGTATTGAAAGAACTTAAAATATAAAACTTTAAATTAAAATATCAATTTTTTAAAGCATATTGAAATATTACAACCCATTGTGTCTTTTCTTGGTATAGGCCTAAGTATCTTATAAATGAATAACTATTAAGAAGGTATATATAAAATATAGAATTTGTGTCAGCAAATTATAAACTGCAACTAATAGATGGTTGGAACATCATGGCATCAAATGAAAATAATGAACTGTCTGGTCCTGCTGCGGTGGACTGTGAATATTACAATGAAGAGTACAAAGCGTGCAAGCAATTTCGTAACAAATTCCATCAGTTTTATGCCTATGGTAGTGTGAACAAAGTCGACTGCTCACAATGGAAAATAGACTATCAACATTGTTCAGATTGGATGAAGCTGAATAATCCTAAGGCAAAAACTGCATTAATTCAAAGTGAACATGACCGAAAAAATCAGATCTTGAAAAATAGGACTAATGTTTGGGAATACAGGGAAAGCCCCCCACACAGATGGCATTTTCCTGGTGATGTATCACAAAGCACCTTAAATAAATAAACTTTTAAATTGATGTTTTATTTTTTCAATTCCGATATAGGCATTATTGGTTGAGGTTTAAATTCTAGGAACAGTTAGTATAATAGATTTGACATTAATATGTGTTATATCGGGTTACTGTACATGGCTAATACCAGTACTTGTTGTTACATATATTGACACTCACACTGTTGTATATTGTATTTTGATTATTGTGGATTTAGCCATTGCTAATTTTTAGTACACAGATTATTAAAACTGAAGATTTTTTCTACAGATTTGCAATGGTTTTGCAAAATGTTGATCTTGTTTTATAATTTTCAAAAAAAAACATAATGAGTGAAGATAATACACACAACACTGACGAGGGCAATAGCCCCGTTCAATGTGCCAATGATTCACAAAATCTTCTGAGTCCAAAAGAAAGTCAGGAAGCAATTAACTCTGAGGCACTTCTTGATATCCCTGATGTTGTTATTCAGTCAAAATCTCCAATTGATAAGTACAAACCTGCATTAAAAACATTAATACCTTTTCGACCATTTGCTAATAAGAAAAATGAACATCCAAATGATAAGGCAGGTCTTGTTTCTACAATGACATTTTCTTGGTTCACTGTTCTTGTTTTAAGAGCATTTCGAAAGCCACCATCTACTGAAGATTTATGGCAGCTGTCCAAATACGACCGCACTGAACCTAACTATGCAAGAATGCTGCGATTTTGGAAAAATGAAGTGTCCAGCAAAGGAATTAAAAATGCTTCATTGTGGAGAGTGTTTATTCGATTTATACGCACAAGAATGATCCTAACATTGATCTTAACCTGTTTGTTTAGTGGTGTGGTGTTTATCAGTAGTGGGATTATACTGCGGAAATTAATTCAACATGTTTCTAACCCAGAATACAGCTTGTCTCATGGACTAGTGCTTGTTGGAGCTCTTATTGCTGCAGAGGTTACCAGAGCTTCTTTATTAACAGCCGTATATGTGATCAACTACAGAACAGCAGTTAGATGTCGCTCTGCCATGCTTATGATGATTTTTCACAAAGTGTTGCATCTTACACATGTTCCTGGTTCTATATCTGCAGGCGAGTTAACTAATATGTGCTCCAATGATGGAGATCGTATTTTTGAGATTTGCAGAACAGGAAACTTGGTTGTCATGGGTCCAATTTTGTTCATAACTGGCACTGTTTATGTTTGTGTGCTTATTGGGCCTATCGGTTTAATTGGATCTGGAATTTTTATTCTAATGCTACCAGTGCAAGGTATTCTAGTAAAAATGATGAATTCCATTCGACAAAAGGCGGTTGCGCTCACTGATCAAAGGGTGCACAAAATTAATGAGATATTGACCTCTATTAAGCTGATAAAAATGTATTCTTGGGAAAAACCATTTTCTGATGTTGTACATGCTATTAGAGTTAAAGAACTATCTTTACTTAAAATAGCCGCGTTTTTGGGAAGTGTCAATATAAGTGCCGCTTTCCTAACTCCAGTCGTAGCAGCAGTAATCATGTTTTCAGCATATGTTTCATTTGGCCACAATCTTACTGCAGAAGAAGCATTCACATGTGTTGCATTGTTTAATGTCATGTCATATGGCCTTAAACTTATGCCGATATCAATAAAAAGCATTGCTGATGGTGCTGCTTCTTTCAAACGGCTGCAAGAAGTATTATGCATAAAAGATGAACAGGATTATGTGAGAAAAAAGACCAGGGATAAACAAAACATCATTAAGGTAGAAAATGCTTCTTTGTCTTGGAATTCCAAAACCAGTACTGTGGATGAAACAGATTCAAAAGTTGTTGAAGATACTCCAGTAAATGATAGCAAACATCTTTTACATGATGATGAACCTAATGTCCAGGTGACACTTCAAAGTATTGACCTAACAGTTCAAAATGGCGATTTAATTGGTATTTACGGACCTGTCGGTTCTGGAAAAAGCTCTCTGTTTTCCGCACTTCTTGGGCAGATGGAACTACTAGGTGGATCAGTGGCCGTATGTGAATCTATTGCTTATGCAGCACAAGAAGCATGGCTAATGAACGCAACTGTCAGAGAAAATATTATCTTTGGGTCCACCTACAATAAAATACTTTACAAGAAAGTGATTTATGCATGCGGACTTGAGCAAGATTTTAACATACTTCCTTCACGTGACTTGACTGAGGTTGGAGAAAGAGGGTTAAACCTCAGTGGTGGCCAAAAACAGCGGATAAGTCTTGCTCGAGCTTTGTACAGTGATAGAGATTTGTATCTTCTGGATGATCCATTAAGTGCTGTCGATGCTCATGTTGGAAAACATATTTTCTTTGAAGCAATCTTTACCTTTTTAAAATCTCGTGGTAAAACCATCCTTTTTGTCACACACCAAACCCAGTATTTACTGCATTGTGATAAAGTCTTTTTAATGAAAAATGGAACATTGATTCGAACTTTAGAACATGAGTTTGATGAAAATGAATTGACAAAATCAGAAGACAAAGCAGAAGTAGTGGGTGATACTACATCTGCCTCTATTCAGTCCCCGGGTTCACCAGGAAAATCTTTAAATGAAAATGATCTTGAAATCCAAGGCAAACTGATGTCAGATGAAGAAAGAGGAAGCGCAATTCCAATGAGTACATATTACAGCTATATTAAAGCTTCAGGTGGATTTATTCTTTGGATGTTGATGTCAATGTTCTTTTTTATAAATGTTGGTGCTCAGCAATTTGGAAACTTTTGGATATCGTTTTGGATTAACCAAGGTTCAGGAAGAGAAAACTTCAGTGCACCCGTAATGTTTGACCTGACAGTGTCTAACCTAACCTCCAATTCTATAAATTTTTCTTCCAAATTCTCCATGCCTATAAATAATGTAACAAGCAGCAACAGCCTCCTCGACAACCCTAACTTTGGTCTTTACCTCATCATTTATGGTGTTGTGGCTTTGGCGATGGCTGTCATTAGTGTATTACGTGGATTTTCTTATGTATCAATGACAATTCAGGGCTCTGGTGTATTGCACAGTCAATTGTTTAAAAAAACTCTGTACGCTACAATGACCTTTTACGATGTCACACCAAGTGGAAGAATTTTGAACAGGTTTCAAAAAGATATGGATGAACTTGATACTGTTTTGCCGTTTTTATGGGAAATGTTCATTTTGAATTTCACCACTCTGCTTATTGCTGCTGCGTTAATTGCTTATGTGTTCCCTCAATTTCTGATCATTATGGCTATAGTTCTTCCAATGATATTTTTTGTTTACATTTTTTTCAGGCCAGCTGCTCGTGAATTAAAACGACTTGATGTTTTAAGTCGATCTCCACTACTTTCCCACATAACAGCAACTGTGAATGGACTAGATTCCATCAAAGCATATTGCCAGCTTACTGAGTTTGCAGCTGAATTTCAGCGACTTTTGGATATCAATGGTGTTCCGTGCTACCTCTTTGCATGTGCAAATCGTTGGCTTGCACTTAGATTAGATATGCTCACTGTCATAACAGGTGTCGTGACCACTGTATTAGTTATTGTATATGGTGATGTTGTAAGTCCAGCCAGTGCCGGTCTTGCCTTAAGCTCCTCATTCCTCATGACTGGTCTTATACAGTTTACTATTCGACTTTTGACAGAAGCAGAGGCGCGCTTTGTCACTTTTGACCGAATTAAATACTATATCACAAACATCCCACAAGAAGAATCAAAAAGCACCATAACACCAGAGGAAAGCTGGCCTGCTAGGGGTGTTGTGGAATATTCCAATGTCAGCATGCGTTATAGACCAGGCCTTCAACTTGCACTGAAAAACATCTCGTTTAAAATTAATGAAAAGGAGAAAATAGGAATAGTTGGCCGAACCGGATCAGGCAAATCCTCTCTCGCTGTAACCCTGTTCAGACTTGTCGATAGCTCAAGTGGCTTAATCAGTATTGATGGCGTAGATATTAAATCTGTCGATCTACATGATTTGAGATCCAAACTATCCATTATACCACAAGACCCTGTATTATTTTCAGGTTCTGTAAGATACAACTTGGACCCATTTTCCAAACATTCTGATGATGCCTTGTGGATTGCTTTGGAGAAAACACATCTTAAACCTTTGATATCAAGTCAGGAAGGTCAGCTTGAGAGCACAGTGCTGGAAGGAGGGAGCAATTTCTCTGTCGGGGAACGTCAGTTGATTTGTCTTGCCCGTGCTCTTCTTAGAAACAGCAAAATTTTGGTACTCGATGAAGCTACAGCTGCAGTGGACTCTGATACGGAGAAACTTGTCCATGAAATGACAAAGGAAATGTTTGCTGACTGCACCATAATCACTATTGCTCACCGACTGACCTCTGTTACTTCATGTGATCGAGTAATAGTAATGAACGATGGAGAAATTGTAGAATTTGATGAACCAAATGTTTTGCTTAGTAATGAACATTCACAATTCTCACAAATGCTGGCTGCTTTTAAGTCTAATGCTTTGGTTTCATAAAATACAATGGTGGGCATATTAACATGATCGAACAACCCTATACAAGAACCTAATACCTATAATGATCAAGCTGCATCTGTTAAAATTAAAATATAACAAGGCTGAATTGTTTTCCAAAATCCTTCATTCCAAAAATGCATAAAAATTGTGTTTAAATTAAACTGTTTTTTTTTTCTAATGTTCTTTTTGTACATATGAATTAATTCAGTACCGCAACTTTAACACAACACTATGTATTAATGTATATATATATATTGTATATCGTTTATATTGTATATTTGATTTTTTGTAGAAAATTGTGTCGCTGAAACCTTTTTGATTTTTTTAATTTCGTTCCCTGAGATAAGATGATTTCGTTACTGTTTTGATTGCATTTATACACATATTTTTATAATTTGTTTCACAAATAATACACAAAAAATTGCGTTTGTACATATTATTTCACTAACTGTTATCTGTAGACATGTTATATTGCAGTTTAACTTATGTCTAACTCAATTTATTTACCCCACTGACATTACACATTTGTCGCAGACACGGACTGTTTAAATCAGATTTTCTCTTTGATGAGCAATGATTGGTGAAAATGAACGATCAACAGCATAATCTTAAAATATCACAAGCTACCGGAATAGTGCGTGATGAAAGAGGTAATATTTTTTATTATGTATTAGCTAAAATTTGACTTTATTATGTTCCCAGGGGTTGCTTTTATCCCTGCAACCCAAAGACCAGATGGCACATGGAGAAAAGCACAACGAGTGAAAGAAGGTTATGTACCAGAAGAAGATGTAAAAAGGTAAGAATTCTTTCGTTAGAGTGCATCGTTAAAATCTAAGGGTACAGACATGACCACATTGATGCAATTTAGCTCCTTTCTAAAATGTAGGGTGTTTCCTCCTTTTTACAATTCTTGTGTGTAGCTTTACACATAAACAGGCATAATGAGTTCTCAGATAATCCAAAGTAATTTTCTTTTGCATGATGTAACCAGATGTATCACACACTGGTATAAGTCCATAAAAGTTATTTTTCTGTGTACTTCCACAACCCTGACACATACATATAGCAACCCTAATAAATAATACCAGAAATAAAAGCCAAGACAGCTATTTAGTGCTTACTTACAGACTAATTTTGTAAAATATGCTGTGACCCTATTTAAACTACTTTTCAACCAAAAATGTTTTGCATGTAGGTATGAAACTTCTTCTGCCCGTAACCGCCGGTTAGCTCCAGCTTGCCCAGGACTTAGCCCCGACTTCCTTACTCAAAGTGCTCCAAAGAAGACTGTGCCTGGCTTAAGTTCCAACATATCTGGTCATGTTGATCTTCCCCTTAGCAAAGGGGCAAAGAAAAATCTTAAGCGAAAAGAACAAAGACAGAAAAAGAAAAATGAAGAAACAGAAGTCATGATCCAACAGCAGTACACTGATCTTGTGAAAGGAGAGAAAGATATTTCAGAGTTATCAGAAAAAATGGAATTTTGTAAGGTATCAAGTTCTACCCACACCCAATCGAATTTTAAAGTTGATGATGTGGCTAAAAAGATTAAAAATCTTAACAAGAAAATTCGCCAAATAGATGAATTACAAGCGAAAATTGATTCCGGTGTCATATCAAATCCAGACAAAACTCAACTGGAAAAAATTCGTAAACGACAAGAATTCGTAAATGAATTAAATCAACTAGAGTCTTGTTAAATTCAAGGTTAAAGCATAATGTTGCCGTCAATGTGGTACAAGGTGCACTTAAAAAACCTTTATGTAACATTCCAAATCTAAAATACATGTTGTTTGGTTTAAATCTTATTCATCCTAGACAATTACTGACTATGTAAATTGTGTATTATTTTATATAAATTGTTAACTGCTGCTACCCATTTCAGAATATACGTTGTTTACAAATGCATACTATGAACATGAAATTTGTATTTTAAATCAGTAATTCTGGACGCCAATGCAAGTACGCGCCTATTAGTGCTCTCATAATCCCTGGTTAATAGCACATGGTAATTTTTATCCTTGTGTGTACAACTAAGGCCGGTATAACTTATAATCGGGTTGCTAGAGAAATATGGTATATATTGAAAACTATTTTTTAGTATCTATGTTTACATATATTATTTCAATTACATGATAGGCGATAACAGAAATGGTAGTGGTTGATTTATTCGAAGGTAACTTGGTAAGTTATTTTCACGCCACCTCAAAAGAATGAGAATTCCAATCTCCGTCAAAACTTAGTATGAAAGGTTCATCAGTTACGCGAAAAGCGAATGAAGCACTTGAGTAAGCGCGGATTCAATGCACCCACTGCGTTGGAATTTGGTTGATTTAACTACTTCGTTATTGTGGATCTGGCACAGTTTACGAGAATAGTGTTTTTACAACCACACCACACAATGCAGGTTAATGTGTAACCTTTTACTTTATTGCAACATTTGTGCACTGTTTTGTGCTACATTTAAACATTAGTTGTTCACTTAGTGAACATGTACAACCTGTAATTATAATCGTGTAATTTAAAAAAAGAGGCTATAGATTTCAATTTGCTTGCTAAATAAATAAAGCGTCAAGTCAGCAGAAAAAAACACGTTGGAATTTATTTGCACGTAGGTTCAAATTAACGATGTTACACAAACTGCTTGTGGAGATATAAGGGAGTGCTGTTGTAGTGTAGATGTAAGCTGTTATCTAAAATGGCGTTTGAAGTGTTAAGTGTAAGTACCAGGAAGGCGAGTTCAAGCGACCTGGAATTCATCAATGTCGCGTATACGAAAGAACGTAAAGCGTCTGAAGTAGATGATATTATTGTACATGGAACAAAAAGGTGACCATGGTTTTCGACTAAAGACTATGTTTATATTTCAATCCATCGTTATCGGCTGTCATAATTGGTAATTTGATGCTAATACTTTATCGATAATATTTGTTTTGTGGAGTGTATTTTCGCTGAGTGTTTGCTTATTGGTTAGAAAACGGGGAAATCCTGTCAAACAAAGCATAATCTGAATGTTAGCTAAACGTCCTTTTTGCAGCACGACCGAAAGAACTCCGGAGCATTGTTCCCAAACTACATTCTATATAAACAACGAGAAGCATTGCATTGACATTTCTACCATTATACAGGTAACTAATTAAAATATGTAGTCATCTAGATATAGTCTAATAGTATATTCACTTTATTTACTTCTTTATTGAAACGGGAAAATTTCCAAGCCATTATGGGCTTATCACTAAAAACGTTTTTGTATAGAAAACGGTAAAAGAATCAATCACTTTAACCAAGTGACCACACACGCTTCTTATGTTACCGGTTTCTTTTGGCCCTCCAGTTGCGAAAATGTGATTTTGGTTTAGAAAATGTAAATGAAAACTGTTAAGAATAGACGCGACAGTTAGGAATACCGGTTCATATTAACCGGTCTTAATTAACAGTTCGATTGTAAAAAAACAAAAACAAATGTGGACCGGCCGGTAAGTCTAGCGGTTTAAGTGCGTCGCCTTTCAACCAAAAGATTGCAGGTGCGAAACTGGTCGCTAGCTAGTCGGCTGTGTCCTTAGCTAAGGCACTTTACGGACATTGCCTGGACCCAGCGGATTAATGGGTTCTACCAAATTGAAGGAACGTGTGCATACACAACACACTGCAATAGTTTCGGTAATCCGACTGTGGGCGCGAGGTGATCTGGCGATTGCCCGTGTGTTAACCCCCTTGGTTTTCCCATTCACGGGGATAAACATGAATATCCTATCCTATCCTATGTATATATATGTTATACCTCTTTTTAAATTCGGCATTAGCCAGAGTGGCGCAAGTAAGGATGGTTATGCAGTAAAACTCGTCTGTATAGGGCAACGCGCAGTTCAACTTTATTGTCTGGTGACTGTTAAAGCAGGCGGACGTTTTAGTGACAAGTTACCGCAAACTGAGGCTGCTAGAATACAATAGGTGTTAGAATGCGCATAGAATAATAATCAAACAACTAAAACCAACGCTTTCTAACTCTTTTGGACACAGTCTACGATTTGTATATCGTATAAAAAACGGTGACCAGTCAACTGAACCCCTTACAACTGAACCCCTTACAACTGAGCCCCTACAACTGAACCCCTTTACAACTAACCCCTTTTAACCGAACGCTTTTAACTGAAAAGAGTGTTCAGTTGTAAAGAGGTTCAATTGAAATGGGTTCAGTTGTAAAGGGGTTCAGTTTAAAGGGGTTTAGTTAAAAGGAGTTCAGTTGTAAGGGGCTTAATTGTAGGGGTTCAGTTGTAAAGGGTTTAGTTGTAAGGGTTCAGTTGTAAGGGGTTCAGTTGTAAGGGGTTCAGTTGTCATGGAACCTAAAAAACACCTATTAGACGACTTGGGGTGCCTTCCCTAAAACGACGTTTGAACAATAGAAATAAAAAACGAAATTATAAACATGCCAGTATGTTACGATATATGTGAAAGGAAATTAAAAAAATATGCAAAAATAACTTATAGTTTGATGGTATGAGCCCAAATAATTTCTGATATTATTTAAAACCTAGTTCAAAATAAGGCTTTTCTATATGGACTTTTGCACAAATAGACATTACCAAATAAAATTGGAATAAAAATAAACACATTTTAAATGGTCAATATTGGTCCGTTTTGACTTAAAACACATTTATAGGAATAAGTGGTGGTCCGTTTGGGCAAAAATTATATTTTACCCAATGCCTACTTTTAATAATTCAAGTCGGTATGTGCTTTTAACGCATTTTATAATATATCTTTATATATTATTTTTTCCTTAAAATATATAATAGTTTCTAGCGGCCCTAGCCTAATGGCTAATGGTTCATATAAGAAAATAATTGCCCGTGTCGTCCCACTTTCCCCTAAGGATATCACCATTTTAGTTTATTGTGTTCGCAATAGCAATGGTATTGAATTAGGATTATCTTATACCTTTACCGTCGAAGTTTAACATTAAATTATTAGATAATGTTTAAACTTACTTTTTAAAGATGCAACTTTATTTTAGAATTTTAACGAGGAAAAGCAGAACGGGAAATGCTCATATAATTCACCTGTTTCAAACGAGACGTTTGAAGAGACACAAGAAGAATTCTTTGGTAAAATGAGATAATTTTTATGTCGTTCTAGCAGTACTAAAATTTGTGACCATTTCACTTAACGGTGTAATTTTGTATTTTAGCCTTTGCTATCGAATATTTTAACCAGAAGAAATATGAGGAGTGCCAAAGAGTATTGGAAAAGTTGCTCCCTTATGCCACAGGCGTCTTGCTTCTGCGTGTTAAAATAAACATTATCAGATGCAGACTCAGACGGGAAGATATCACAGACGTGACTCAATTAATCGACCAATTGGTAAGCGGAACTTCGCTTTCTCACCGCATGCGTGTTATTGATGAGCTGAGGTTACTATCAAGAAATTTATCTCGATTCGATTTAAGTGGTTTGGGAGTGAAAATATTGAGATACTGTGTGGAAAGCACGGAGTGTATTGACGACCCCAATAATCGAATGTTTGAGTTGGTTGAAGTTGCGGGTGCGATGCAACATGTCAGTGACGGGACAGATCATTCGTATTCCCATCCCAAAGCTACAAACCAAATTTTTGAGCTCTTTGGTGACATCTATCGACGGGTAGAAAACATAACTGACGTTGATGACAAATTCAAGGCTCGACAGGTGGTTTGGTGCCTTAAATACTTCGGGTATTGTTGTAATCAGCTGGGAAGCTACACCAAATCAATTCAGATACACAAGCAAGCTATTGAGGCTATGCGAAAAGCGTTTGGCAATGATGCCCAATTGTACAATGTTCTTGGCATTTGCTATAACAACCTTGGCTCTGCCTACAGAAGGCTTATGGAATACAAACACGCTAAAACTTCGTTTGAAACAGCGCTAAAAGTCTACGAGTCTGCCCTTGATTGGGGAAACGAAGAGTCTAAAAAAGATTGCATTTCTAGTTGCAAGAAACGGTTACAATCACTTTCGTAGTGAATTACGTTGTTTT
>CH002827.1:988843-1034170 GCA_000149265.1 Ciona savignyi | reverse complement strand
TTCTTTTTATAGTACTTTTTTATTGCAAACATCTTCTACGTCTCTTATTTTTCGTATTCGTCGTTATCAATATACATATCAGGCATAATTAGGTTGCATTGAAAAACTAGATCAAAATGTGTTTCAAAATGTAAATAGTACGTTTGTATTGGCAAAAGATGCCAAAGCGAGATAATAAAAAGTACGGTCAAAAAAGTTAAACGGAAGCAGTTAAAAAGGAAATAGTCCGTAGTTTCCGGGCTCATCAATGAATATCTGTGGACAGAAGATGGTTTAGTACAAAGTTGGGACATCATTTCTTAAGAAACAAAAAGTAAGAAATAAAACCTTTTACACTAGCTAAAGGTTGTGATTGGTTTTAAAACAATCATTTATAAATGCATACATCGTATTGAATATAAGCCCAAAGAATAGATGAAAGCGAACGGTGGGTTAAAGTGCAAAATACTCGTTATAAAATTTGATATAAAACTATTTATTACTGTCCAATTCAAAAATACTAAAACATTTACGTTCTGAGTTAATATTGTTTTGTTGTTTTTTCTTACCAATATTTATTTCAAATCAAACTTACCTCGATTAAAAAAGCATATTACAAAGCGGAAGATGCGCTCTGTGCTGTCACCTTGCGAGAAGCTTGGACATTATCTTCGGTTTGCACTGAGCTCCTGAAGGTATGCAAGCACTGTAAAGGAAATAATTTTTTGTGTGAATAGGTTGTACTGTACCAGCAGTTTACCACAATGACGGTGACATAAAATACATTAACTAACGCGCTACCGGTTATATGGGTACATAAGTCCAGCGGTCTTTTAATTAGGAAATCTCGAAATTATTCGTGATATACTAACATGACATGGGTGATGCGGTTTTAATCGAAACACAAACAAACTTTCTTATTTCGGGGAACTTTACCAGCTGCTAACTTAAGTATCTTATCACGACAGTAAGCAAGTGCGGCAGGATGCATGACTGGGTGCGCCGTGTATGCCTACACCAGGCCTAAGACTGTCGATCTACAACAAGCAACAACATTGACGTGGCGACGATTGTTTGTTTATACTGAGATTATGGCACCATCGAAGACGATGGGTGGAACCGCAATCAACGAGCAAGTATGCGGACACGAAAAGCGCAGAGTAGCAGTGACTTACTAAACCGGATCAATCATTCGCCTACTGTGACGTCATAGTGTCATGATGGAATGCGGTTACGTCAGAATATGATAACTCGTTAATTAGCCCGGTGACCGGGCAAATGCATCGCTGCGTTGATTTTATCAGGACTTGAAAGCATCGAATTGCGTGTCGCCGTTTGCTTTTACGTTGAACATAATTTTGATATAAACATCAAACCTGTTTATGCTAAACATTTTTCCATTTAGATGAAAAGGATGATATAATAAGCAGACGCATTGTAAAATAACTGTGGTGCAACTGATTAACTGATGAGCCACGATTTTCGTTCATATCAAGATTAATCACACGATGCTAGTTTGGCGTTCGCACATCTTGAATTAAGCAACGCAATCAGAGGCGCTGATTGAACAAGTAGTCAAGAAATGATGTTTTTTTGTTCAGTCCCGTTACATGCATGGTCGAATGAGCCGAACCGAATAAGGTATTGGAATAAAGTTTACACGTACCCGATGGTGCTTTTGTTATCTTGTAGTGCTGTGGCGCTGTTTGAAGCATCTGAAACACGAACAATATTTTTGTAAATACTATGTTTTAATTTCAATTATAAACAAAATGGCATGTACCGTACCGGTGGAATATAAATTGTCTTGTTGGACGGGGAAGTCCATCGGCAAGTTGTATTTCGGGGAGCAAGTGTTGGTGAGATTCGAGCCAGCTTCGTGATCACCGCTCATGTGGTAATAATTGCCGTGAAAAGCGGTCGGGTCCGACGTCGAGACCACAATCCCACTACCGTCGTGATAGGAAGAAGGGATGTGTCGAGTCGCCACTGACGATTCACCCTGGCAGAGTTGCCGTGATGCGGGTGAACTTCCCGGGGCAGACGAGGGGGTTACTTGTAAAGATGTGGCATTATAAGAGAAGTCACTGTTAATATGAGCTGAACCATGCTGCAGGGGAACACGCTGCTGGTTTACATAGTGGTTAACAGAATTAATGCTTTGGTCGGGAACTGGATAGGTTGCTTGGTTATGTATTGGTCTATGGTAGTTTTGTATGTTGTTGGTAAAATTGTCTAAAGATTGATAACTGTTGTAAGGCTGCATTGGCTCATTCGTGTATTGTTTGCATTGAAACTGTTGGTGGTGGTAGCCGGGCAAAGGTGAAGAAACTCCGTGTAATCTTTCGTCAATCCTTCCATCCATTGAGTTTCTTCTTTCCACTGAAGTCGCATGGCATGCGGCCGAATCTGTTTCTGGGGTTGCCGGAATGGTGGTGTTGTAAACTCCATCCACCCAATTTTGCACGGACGGATATCTGCATTCAACGACTCTGCCTGGTAGTTCTGCGCAGCTCATCAAGGCCGGACTCACCACCGACGAAGTTTGCTGTTGACGACTAATCGAGGAAAAATTGTCGCTGTTGTACGATGCACGAAACGACGAAGGGAGATTGAGTTGGGAATCGGCAGGATTTTCCGCACATTTGTTTGAGTACGAAGAAGCATTTCCGTTTTCATTGATGGGCGACCAATTTGACTCACTTTTGATGGATTTGGAACAATAAAGTGATTGTGTATGTGTTGCAGTACCCGTTAAACTTTGATAAATTGAGGAGCTTTGACGTGGACTAGAAACAAGACTCGTTCCACTTGGCTGCGCAGACAAATTGTGCGGTTCAGTCGAAATACTCTTGGTGTTTGTCAAATCAGACAACTGGTTGGCCATTTTGTGAAAGTCGTTCGTGTCTGGGTTTATATCTGTGAATAAAATCACTTATTTAAAAATTATGTTTTCCATTAAAACTGCATAGCTAGTACAATTGTTTAATGATATTAAACAAACATTTACTTTGCAACAGTTGTGGCTGCAAATTCGTTGCCATCTTCGAAAAAAACTGTTATGTGCCCCGAGTAAAAAACAAAATGATTTTATTTTTAAATAAAATTTTAAATATATAATAAAGCGTAGCCTACCGAAGTCATCAGTGTCGCTTGCAGTTTCGTCATTGGTGTCAGTGGTGACTTTCTTGTCACTCGACGTGGTTTCGTTAGAGCGATTTTTCGGCACCCAGGTCATTTTGTTTTCTTTCTTGAGGCGGCGACGAGCATTGGCGAACCATGTAGAAACCTTTGACAATTGATTGTTTAAAGTTTGTTACACCATAATTAGGAATACTTTCTAAGATGATAGGTACCTGCGTCAGAGTCATCTTAGTAATGATGGCTAACATAATTTTCTCGCCCTTGGTCGGATAGGGATTCTTCTTGTGTTCCTGGAGCCATGCTTTTAGCGTGTTAGTCGATTCTCGAGTTGCACTTTTTCTGTTACCTGATGGATCGTTCATCTCTTGCGAGTATCTAAAATCGTAAAAAATTGTTGCCAATTTTCCTTAAAAATAAACATCACATTAAATGAATTGACATTAAGTAAATAATTCTTGTTACATTGCAGACAACTCACCCTAAAATAAATATAACTCAATACACATCCACGTATGCTATATGGCGTTGGAATTATATTGGTTGAGGCTAACAAGACATTAGTAACTGTGGTATAAGAGAAAATTGCGTGGTCGAATATTAAAGCGGTGGGCGTCCCGGAAATTGTTTCGGGTGGGTGTTGTAAGAAACTTTGTTATCGTAAAACAAGTGGAGGCTTAGTGGTGTCTTGTGTTAAACGTCACCAGAACGAAATTACTTCTATGGGATCGCAAATTGACTGCAGTGATGGTATCAAAAACGCGGTCGGTTGCTCATTAGATTCACCCTTATCTGTTATTGCGATGGCACCACATTTGAAAGAACCTGCCTTGATATGAGACAGACAACAAAACAAACAGTTGGGAGGCGATAACAGCGGGTTCGGCGACCGTAAGTATGACGCTTGTCCCTATCTTTTCTTAATGTTACTATAGCTTACAGTGTAAGCGTGCGGCCATTTAACCAAACGACGGTAAACATGTCAAACAGAAAGTTTTTTAACCGCATCTATATTGCTACTTACACTGTGTTATATCTTACGTCAAAATGAGATGGGAAAAGTAACACTACGTCCAACTTTTAATTTTTGAAAGGGTAAATCTTACAATGATCCACTTGTAAATTTCGCAAACGTTCATTTTTTATAACTCGATTAGGGTCGTGAATTATTAATGAAACGCAATTAAATTAAGCAACATGCTGCTTGCCATCGTTTGTGATAGGATCGTTAACCGCTGCACGAATTAAGTTGCGATGGGGGTCTAAAGTTAACTAAAAAATATTATTAGAATATTTACTTTAATACTTACCCGTCATAGGAGTAATGGGAGCCGTAGTTATATGGTGTGTAACGCTGGTGGTTGAAGTTTCTAGGTGGCCAAGTGTCTACTGTATCAATCGTCGATTCAAATGTGGCTGCCTGCAAACAAAGAATTATATTTAATTACCGCTAGTGGGCGATGTGGCGTTAAAAAAATTTGATCACGCTTGCGCTTTCAACGAACCGTATTTCAAGCAATTTTTAAAAGTTCTATTTTGTTAAAATTTTAAATTTACATTAACTTAAATGCTTATGAACATATTTATTACCATTTAATCATCTGTATAGGAATAAAGCGAAACCGAATACTTCTAAACTTGATAGTTTGATTGCAGCCGACAAAACAAAAAAGCGTCCAAGCTTGCGAGCTAATTCATTTTATTCTTACGTTTGATGAGTAATAGGGCGTATGGTTGACACCAGGAGATCCATATTCCGTCGGTGGCATACCGGGCCTTATACCTGAGGGACCTGAGCAGTAATTAGACACCGCGCCTCGAGACGGCGGTACAGTCTGGCTCGGAAACATTGTCACCCCCGAATAATCAGCTTGTGTTTGGCCGGGAACAAAGAATTCTTCTCCCGTCGAATAAGTGCTGATTCGTCGAGCGTGAGCTCCGGTCTTGTTCAAGCCCACATCAAGAGGTTGAGCAACAAGCATTTTTTTAACAAACTGTATTATTTAAAAAAACAGTAGTTTCTTTATCCTGCAATACACATGTTCAGCGTTTACTGTGACAAACTTTTATTAAACTCTTCCAGGCGATGGGCAATAACATACTTCTAAACCTGTAATGGTATAACCTTACTGGCACTTATGAAAGACTTACAAAGAGCACTGTTAAGGCTATCGTCGGAATGTCTACTTCGGCATTGATCTGATTTAATTACTCTCCGCGGTAACCAATAAGGAGTCGCAAAAAAAACGAAAGAAAAAGAGGGCTAAAAAAAGGCTAGACAAAAAGCGAGAAAGCGATGTCTTGGTGGGTAAAAATCTCGTCGACAAAAATCGTTCGATTTTTAAAATCATTTCCGACTTTCCTACCACCCGTGTTTTTTTTCTATGGTTATTATAAATATTTAAATATACGGCACATATTCGTGATAAAATGTATACAGATTGGTCTATGGCCAACCATTCAACGAGTAGAAGTGTTTTTTTACAATTTTCAACCATCCGTTAATATATTTAAAAGTCAATGATATTTGTATCTATCCAGGTGTTGGTGCAAAAAGAAAGCCAATATATCTGCGCTTAATACCGGAGTTACTTATTGACGAGCAGAGAGCCATTTCTCCATAACCTATTGCGCTTGCCTATCTTCAAGCTATGGCTACATTTAACAAGAAATCCGCTGTTCGTGTCTAAGACAATATCTGCTGTTTACCAAGATCAGGTGTCAGTTATCGGCAGAGTTTTAACACTTACGGAGTTTCGGTCCCATACTTACAAAGAACAAAAAAGAAATCTTTTGGAAAATTGTCTGTAAATACCTTTATGTTCAAATTTTCCACCGTTTTCCACTTTCATGTGGTAAGAAAACAAACAATTCAATGCTTGTTTATCCGTCGCCAATAACAAAGACACCGCTTGCGGGCATTTTGCAACAAAAACAACTGAAAAAATATGTCGAACCGTGTAGATTTACCGCACAACTCCCATTACAATGTATTTTATAGAAAAGAAACACGGCTATATGTCTATCTGTAAATCGCGTATAGGGTCGCATATTTAATGCGCACCTTAAGTTTCTATTTATGTATGGCGAAGCTAGTTTGATCCGCATTTAATCATTAGTTCTAGCATCTATTCCTGACCATGTGTCTGTAAACTGACAGTGGAATGCAATTTAATGCAATGGATTGCTCGTTATGATATAGATTTTTCCGGGAAGGAGGAGAAACAACCTCACTTACGAATCAACGTCACAAGGGATAGGGTGAGCGTAAAAATACCTAGCGGGAGATATTTCTCACATACCTGCACATAGCCGCGGAATCACACCGCTTACATTTTTAATAAAAAATTTGACAAAACAAAAACAAGGTCTCTCTCTAATATAATTTTGTATAAGCTTTTCGAAACGCAGATTAAATCAAACTCACGAAGTTAGCCTACCCGGCCAAAATGCGTTGCTATATGTTTTAACTCGATCTACGCCCTGGTGTTATTTTGGCCTGGAACCTTTAGATTCTTCATAAGTGTTTTTTGGTTTTAAATTAAAATGGCACTGTTTTCTATCTTTTTCTGTCACATCAGTTTTTATGATTTATATTATCTCCTGTTTTGGATTTGGCACTAAACGAATCCGGCCCCAATTTTAGAAACTTTAGTCTAAATTATCCGTAAGACGACACTTCTTGTTTTAAAATTAAATTAGTAAAAGAAAATGTATTAGGCATTAGTCAATTTTAAAAACTATAGCTACGACAAACTGGAATTAATCAAAACTAGTTTATAATACCAGTTAGATTGTTTTCTCGTGTGAACTTCTGACCCTATGTATATCGATTGTGGCTTGCAAAGCATATGCTCGGTTTGTTTTCGTATAGCCAACTGTGTTTCGATTTGGATTTCCCGGGAACAAGGGACACTCAGCTATAGGATATTATTATTTACTTAAACATGAAAGTTTTTCTTCTTCCATAATGTAGCGGTTTATATACATGGCACAATTTTGTAAATGCCTATACGCACTTGTACCACACTAAACAACAAACCTAGACAAATTCAAACAAATTTCTGACTAAACATAAACACCAGATTATACGTACAGGTAATACGAAGATATATTATCCGTATAGCCTACCTTTAAAATCTCCATTCTTACCTAAGTTTGTTTAAATTGCGCTACCAAGAAGTGCAAAAGATGTTAAACAAATCACACAATAATTAGTCGTCAACCTATATAGCAGTCCGCGTTTTTCCTTATATCTCGGGGATTTTTCATGAAATCTTGAACTTAAGTCGTCGACCAATATTGTTCATACTTATTCTATTTTAGTACCGACGTACAGTTTGACATTTCGTAAATTAGTCCATTTGCGCAAACTTGCGATCGGCACCAAAAAAACGTGATATACCTGTGCCCTGCCTGATCCATTCAAAGTATGCCACAAGACAAATGCAGGCCGAACTCCGTATATATGCGCAACATCGGTGACAGGTCTGACTGTTCGACTTTGTCGAAGCATCGAAGGAACTTTAAGCCGTTTTCATTATGACTAATGAGCAAGTCATATTGATGCAAAACTAACAATAATATATTAAGCAGTTGTGTAAACTTGAATACTTGCCGAGATCATGGGGCCCTTTGATACATTAATCCCCCAAAAAACTTTTTAGTTTGATTATAGCAATTTAATTTTACATATTGTCTTGATTTAACTCGGCCTTTAGGTGGGGTGACTTTAAATTTAGCTATTTAAAATTGTTTCTTCTCATTCAAGTTCTGAAACAAATAAAGGTAAAAGTAAATGGACATTGAGTCAACACACGATTGATCTAAATTGGTACTTAGCATTTTTTTTACTTTCCAGATATATATTTATCGGTCCTATGGGTTTCGAATGGGCGCATATGGATTTAGATTTGGTTTATTTTCTGCTTGTGGCATGTCTATATCCATTCCGTATGAAGGGAATTCTTTTAAGTTTAAACTTTAAGGAGTGCTAAATGGCAGTTCTTTTTTGCATCGATCCTAAAATTATAAAAAAAAAACTTACTCGACGAATTCCCGATAAAACACAAAAATATAAAAATTACGTCCGTTATTCGGCAATCGTCGATACCTCGGTATAAAGAAAATGATTTAAAATAGTATCCCAGTTTATCTAAAAAATATAACATTCGAACATAATTTCACCTCGTCATAAACAAGTGTATTAATTAGATGAAAACTTAAAACAATTATAATTAAAAATTTAAAGACAAAAAAGCTTCGCTTCAAGAATGCATGGCAGTCATGTTTCAATAAAAATCGACCCCCCCTGAACCATATAGTAAACGAATTTGTTTTTCTCTCATGCCCAAATTTGAGAGCAAAAAACACAAATACATCCAGTTACAAATTAAGCTGCTTATCTTGTTTTATTAATGATAACAAACAAGAATGGAATTTTATAGAAAATAATTTTTTGGATATGTAACTTGCAGAAGAACACGATTTACAACATGTAGCCTATATGATATATATACTAAGTGGGATGAGGAAAGAAGGGTTCCGAACGAAAGTTTTTCCGCTTGGTGAAAATTGCTTTTGCAAATGGCGGTGTCACGTGATTGACATCCTGTAGTTTTTTATGCATTTCACATTGTTGTAGTTATTGACTTTAACAAAGATAACCTATTGTTTATAAGTGATAAAAATTGTCTGCTTTCCTTATTTTCTAAACGGTTTTTCGGTTTATTAAATTAGTTTAAAAAAACTTACCTGGGTCCCCTTTTCCTATAAATTGTAGCCTATTGGGTTCAGGTGGCACGCTTGTAACCTTGGTATATTAACCTGCGGTTGAACTTGAACTGTTTATTGCTTCACTAATCCCTTCTTTGAAAAATAAATATCGCGACGTGGCAGGATTAACATCCTCCGACTATTCCAAACATATAATTTTTCTGATTTTATACCTTTTAATTCGTTTTATTTAAACCTGGTTGATATTGTCTAACGCTAAAATTTCCATTTAATCGTGTTCCTTGTTATTTTTATGTTTATATTGGACGAAAATTCGTCTATTATTCTGTTATTTGTTTTGTGTTGTAAAAAATAGATTGTTTATTGCCCTAAACCAGTGCTTCCCAAACTAGGGGTCGCGACCCCGACGGGGGTCGCAAGAAAAAAATTTGGGGTCGCAAAAGCTTCCTGTTTTTCATACAAATTGCTTATAATACCCTACTTTATGCTTCGTAGCCTATTTATTAAAAAACTTTCTCTGAATTGAAACGGCATTATTGGCGTTTTTGACTACAGTATAAAGATACATTACACTGTTAAATTCCGTCTGTAGTACTGTGACGAACTACCATTGTTACAGCATAATGTACATTATGTACACATTGAGCCACGGTTTGACTTACTGTGCAAAAACATGCAGAACCATGCAGCTCATTAAATAACAAACTCAGTTTTCGATCTTTGTAAATACTGTTGTTTGTCTGCTTTTTTACCGTACTCTTAAATTCGTACAACTTAAAATAAGTTAAAAAGACAAAAAGGGGTCGTAAATTTTTTTGATAATGAGAAAAGGGTCGCTCGTAAAAAAGTTTGGGAAGCCCTGCCCTAAACAACCCATTAGATATCATTGGGTTTGAGTGATCTCCATTGAGTCAGGACACACGGAGGATAGGAGTGATGCAATAACAATCTCTTTTCTGTAATGTTTCGGGAAACCCAAAAAATGTTTTGCCATAATTCACCAAAATTTATGAAATGCGGCGAATGAGCTGTATTAACTTGTTCAAAAACGCAAAACGTGCATGTATGGTAACGGTTGCCGAGAGATGACCCGAAAGTTCAAAATAAAGCTTGTAAGATTGATTAGATAAGACTGGCTGCATTGCGCAATAAAAACACATAGATACCTGGAAATTCGAGATAAGATGGCATTATTGCGTTATGTGGTTGGCTGTGCACGCGATGTTAATCCCAAATATTCGTGCTGTTTACTGCGGTTCGCTATGTTAATTCGTAGTTGAGGTTACATAATATAGTAACGTATTTTAACAAAATTATTAAATCTCAGCACTGCTGGGCTACAATTTCCGAGGAAGAACATTTGATCCTCCTTCACACCGTTGGATATATGGGTTTCTCCAACATTCTACATATAAATACAAATGCTAACATTAGGGTGACCCAATTAGTTTATATTATTTACATTTACTGGCGCTGAAAATTCTTAACATGTTAAACTAAAGCTGAAATGTAAGTTTGAATGGGCTTATTCCCGGTCTGGGTAAAATGCAGATTCCTGTCCACGGACGAAATAATCCGCGGATAATGTAAAAAGTGAATTTTTTATGACTGTCGAAAATTGTGAATATCCCTAAATTCTACTACCAAAGTATCTATTTTTATGCAAACATTTACTCAAATTTATACTTTCGCTCCGCAATACACACAAAAAGTGTTGAGTTTTAAACGAACTACCATGTAAAATCAGTATTTAAGCCCGTGGGTGTAGGGAAATCCACATTTATCAAGAGTCACCAATTCATCCAATTCTGTTATTTGCAAAATATTACTGACTTAACATCGTGTCTGTGATCATATACTATGACGTCTTTTCTCATATTGCCAAGTAGGCTGTTTTGTTATAATTCTAAAAATGTCTGAAAAGCAACTTTTACACCCCCCCCCCTTTGTTTACGTAAACATGCCAGGTTTCGTCGCTTATACCGTTTTCAGAATCATTTTTTTTATATAAATAAGGCGTTAATGCATAATTCTATGGTTTTAGCGATAGGATGTTTATTCCCGATCCTGGGGATTCGAAGAGCGGTGTAAAATAGAAGATGACTTAGTATCGCTTCGTTTTTCCGAAGTTTATAAGTGTGTTGTAGACGAAAGAGACTCTAACATTTTCACTACCGCACCGAATCTACTTCATCCAGAGATATCGTCTGTGCAGTTCCAAGACAGACAAACACAGCAGTTTTGTAGTAATAAAACGTGGGGACATAGTGGATTAGAGCCATAACGTTTCGTTCAGTTTTCGCCAAACCTTGGAAATAATATAACTGTTGTCGGTTAAAAATAATGTAAAATCGGGATTTTGCAAACTGTCTTACTGCATAATTGACTTAGGGTAATTGTAAGAATAGTATATGGTAAACCATTTAGTTATTATATAATTTGGAGGTAATATTTTATTTTGGTGGGCTATAATAATTATAAACAGAAAGTCAATTTTATTTTTACATAAGATATATTTTGCCATTGTTAACATTTCTCAGCATTTAATAAGATACTGTAAATGTCACCTTTAGCGAAATATTCATATTAAGAACAAAATTACCTTGCTGTTTAAATTTTTCGTCGTTTAAAGATACATAAAGGCTTCGTTTATCATCATTAGGTGTTGGATGATTTCGCAAAGAAGTCAATTAATGTGTGGGTAATTTTAGTAAGCTTACGATAAGACTATAAGTACATTTGACAGTACTTTAGTGACCCTAAGAAAATATTGAAATATATATAACAAAATAAAAATATATAATACATATTAAGTAGCTTAAAATTAAAATTGTGGTTATAAATTGTTTTGTTGAATTTGTATAGAGGTTTCCAAGAAACTGAAACAAAAACAAGCGTTCATCGGAAAAAAATATAAAAGGACTTTAAGCTTTATGTGGTTAAGATAGAGGTTACCCATTTGCCGGATTGTGAATTAGCAGTCAACCAATCTGTCACGACTTTCTTGTTTCCAACTAACTGCAACCGGCGCCACCAAATAAGACAATGCCCTGCCCTTGGTACACTGAGCAAAGAGTGGAATCGTGATTAGCGAGAATCCACCGAGAGCAGATAAAATAAAATTACTCTAAATTTCTGCTGATCTGTAAATAACCGGCAAGTGATGGGAGTCACGACGCAACCTGGCCACAGATTTCACAACAAACGACACATCTCTTCGAGCGAGTGCATGGAAGCCAAGGAAGAGCAAGCAAAGAGTATAAGTCCAAATGTCATCGAGCATTTTATTCCAATAATAAACACTGAACTTTGATACTCAACGATCGAAAGGATTGGTCAATCTGATAAAAGAGTCGATTGACAGGTCTTCACTGAAACGGTTGCCACACAACACGATGGCGGTACATAAAACGTCAGATTAATAAAGAAAAAACTGTACTGAAAGCTTTAGGCCTTATTTATCATATTTATCTCTCAAATATTTTTTTAAAATAAAATTTCCAACTATCAAATAAAGTAAATCTTGGTATTGACATAAGTAAAATGCGCGCATATGAAGCTTTTGTAGGATCGCTCGCAACGACAGGAGGAATTCATTGATAACTGACAAGAAACGTAGCATCATTTTGCAAAGTCATTATAAGAAATTCATTTTGGAAATTTTTAATTTTGTAAGCTAATTTTAAATATTTATTAGTTTATAGTATTTGGATATTGCTCAGTAGGATTAGCCTACTAATTATTTAAATAGTGAGCCCACATAAATATATTGGCATACCCGTTGTTTCATATTATTTCTATATATTACCTATAACCTTACTTTTCCTGCCAAATCTAATCAAAATGGCTGGTCCCATACTCCGCTATGATAGAGTAGTTGGGAACTTTTTACGAAGTGTGCTCTCCCAATTAATTAGAGGGCGACGCATGATTCCAATTACATGTTTAACCTTCTTACACAGAGAACGCTAAGCGACGCATTAGACGCCACAGTGCACTGCTTAGTGTCAGAAGGGCGACGCTCAAATATCGATCTCAATTTGACAGTTTGGCCTGTAAATCGTTGCGATATGCGCATTTTGTATGTTGCATTAACTGATTTGTGGCTGCAGCAGGCTTTCCTTACAAACGTGTGTACATATTAGTAATTCGTAATGATTTATTATATTAAGTGATGGTGAAGTAGATACTTACTTAGCTTAAGCTATTTTTGCTGCATAAGTTAGTGGAACATTGCTTTACATGTTACAATTTGCCTGGGTCAATATATAATGAGTCCATTTTTTATTGCAACGTGTGGGGCACAGAAATTGCAAGTCATTGCAGAATTATTTAACCTGTGGCCTAAATCGTGACTACCTGTTCACACCGTTAAAATGAAAACCGTGTCCCAGATAGGCGAAATCACAACTTATTCTGAGAAGCATAAAGGCGCGTTTTATATTACGACGCAATGTTGATATTATATTGGCTACCTTGACTATCTTGAGAACGAAAATGGAAACAAGCCATCACGCTATTTTGATTTTCCCTGAATCACAATCATACTCGAATCGTTTGTAGCTCGTGCAAGTGCAAGCGTCATAGTAAAAATTGTTACGTCATTAAATAAAAGATAACATTGTCATTGAGCTATTAGTATATATTCCATTAGATTAATAAATGCAAAACGATGTCATTTTGGTAAAAAGGGTGTCTGGTAAAGGGTTAGGCTGATGTCTACGTCGGCATCAGCGTTTACCTTCGGTATGAACATACATAAGCTTTCTAACTTAAAGGGAGGGTCGTCGTTGGCATATAACGACTGGGTTTTTGAGCGGGCCGGAGAACCTTACAGGTTGTTGATATAACGTCATGAAAGCAAATAAAACCGAATCTGGGTGTGCTCGCCGCACGTTTGCTTATATCATCTCGTCCAAATTGAGTCGTATCGCAGAGGATAAGGCGGAAGATATACTAATATATAAACAACTGACATGGAACTTTCTTCGTTTCTTTTTCAGCTGCTAATCATGGTATATGCCAATCACGATTTGCCGTTGTTTATAAATATCCATCATAAAAAGAATATTCAAATACATTTTACTTTGTATAAGTCGACCATAATTATGTTAACATCTGTATAACAACGTCAAGAATATTTTAGGAGTTAGGTGTGTATACAGTTTGCCGCTTGCTGATTGATCATCGCAATAAACATATTCGTCGCCAAGATTTCCACTCAATAAAATCCTCGCTACAAGATTTGCGTGTCCTTCCAAGATTTTTGTGGTTTTGCTTTGACCTAGTTTTTGTAAATTTCTTTATCGGCTATGTTAACACCCTGGGCCATTGTGCGTCAAAATATTGGTTCTTTCTAGGAATTAGACCTGCTTTCAATTCAAAAATAGCGCTTCATATGAGTGACCATACCTTTTGTATACGCTTAAACAGATTTTTAAACTATATAATACGTTATATATATATTGTACTGTGGCACGTAGCCAACATGCTGGCCATTTCTCTGCTGAATTTTTTGAACTATATTTCGTAGAACGTCAAGGCAATTTAATTTAAAGGAACAATAAAAACTTTTTAATCAAGGTATAACGAATTTCACACACGATAAATGTAGATGGCCGGTTAATAAGTTAAGACCTCGTCCAAACACGCGGCCGCGAGTCGGCGCAACATTGAATGATTTCCAAGCTCGCTCGCATACGTAAAGAGCAAATTGAACGGTCGTGTGGCCTAATGGTTAACGCGCCCGAATCCTAACCAATTCCATATATAAAAAACGGACTGAGTGACGAGCAAATCATGGAACTAAAACTGAGTCCGGTAAAAAATACGCAAAGAGCAAAGAAATATGCAGGTGTCCGCTGCTGACCGACGAGCTTGTGTTTGTGACCAGGACTAACAAGACTAAAATAATAATTCTAATTCTTCTTGTTTGCTGTTATATTTAACATGCAATCACAATATTTGATTTCTGCGATGTCTTAATTTATGCACATATGCCTAATTCTAATTAATCTTTATACTTATTTTTTGTGACAATTGAATAACTGAAAAAAACATTTTTTTATTTGATTGTGTTTACTAATAAAAAGGTTAGATTTTCCGTGTTTTGTGAAGTCAGTTGACGTTCGCGGTTGGTAAAATTAAGCCCCGAACAGATATTATCTTTGGCATTATGAGGTTGCATTCGCAAACATCATCGTGAAGTGCACTAAAATGTTTAATGTCACTGCATGCGTGGCAAATACGTACAAGAGTCGGCGGGCATTGCAGAGATAAAAATAGAGTGAAATGCTAAACCTATTACGCATGTTAGCTGATTTTCAAGTCAAGATATTTTTTCTTACAAGCGGAATTTTTTACTTTTAATTCGACCGCCGGTGGAAGATTATTGTGTGGGAAGGATACAGCCAGGCGCCAACGTCACCACACTATATATATAAGCCACATTTGCTCGGAGCGAATATATCGTAAAATATCCTTCCATTATTGTATTTTTAAATGTCAGGACTCATGTAGTTTAGGGGCACAATCAACGTGTATGTGAGTCATTTAAAACGTTTTTAAAATTGTTTAAAAACAATTAAATTGAGTTAATCACAAGGCACGCAAACATAACCTTTCTCTCAACACTTTGCGTAAAAAAGGTTCAGTCAGCCAACTTTGTAAGTTTGTATCAAAGCATACTAGTTGTTTTGGAATGACGAATTATCCTTCATTTTAAAATTGATATACCATCAAAACGTGCTGTTGGTTTATTTTTAACAATTACTGTTAAGACACAGTTTTATTCTAGTAAAAAGTTACACCACCTTTTTAATTGTTAAGTAGATAAAAGGAGAAGCGTGTCTCATAGATACAAAAATGAATACTGACTGACATGTTCAAAGTGTAATTATACAAGTCAAACAAATCTGCAACATGTGTTCAGTGAAATTTCAATGCAAAGTTACAGTTGTTATATCACCTTCTTACACACGACACAGCAATAGACTTAGCAGTGTTTTACATATGTGACTCAAAAGCACAGAAGCTTACACGGACGTGTTTTACAATTTCCTTACTTGTAAAATTACTTTGCGAGCGAAAAGTTGTAAAATTCAAACTGTTGTGTTCCCACGCGATCTTTCAAATTAGCAGCCGTTTGAGAACTATAGGATCCGATGAAAACAGGCAACGAAATGGCCGCCTTTTGACGAGATTCGGAGAGAATGTTGTTCTTGTACTGAATTTCATGTTCCCTGCTTTAAAGCGCGGCTCGTAGGGCTATTCATCTCGATTGGAAAACATGTTCGACTCGGAGCAAGAAAGCGAGCTCGGAAGGAAGACAAAAAGGGTTGTGATCGACTGAGAACTCTTATTGATCCTAATTAAACAACGTCCGGCAGGTCGTTGGCGCAGATGGCGACACATTGTTTTGTCATAATTCACACACGATAGAAGAAGTATTTAATCGTTCACTAATTCTTTTTGGTATACGACAAAATTTAAATGCAACATGACCATTCAAAATATTGTTTTTATCCACTTACATATCGTGTTAATTAAAATAGATAAAGTTAAGATTTTTGGTGTTTTAAAACGTATAGAAAACACATTGTGTGAAACATTTTACATTTAGTATAAAAATAAGCCAATAAAATAACAAATTATTACATTTAAGAAAGTTTTAAACTGCTTTATTGTTGCATTAAAAATAAACATTTATACATAATATGTTTATGCTGAACTACCGCCAAAACAGCCTTCCTTGAACATATAAATACTAAACAATTATTCATAACGCGATTAATATCAAATGATAATACAAACAACGACAAAGATCTATTATCCCGGTAAATTATAAGTAATTCGGGTTTCAAGAAAACATGTCTAATCATTTATAATATATTACTGTGGGCAGTTGCGGTCGGCCGTAATTTTATTTTTCACTAAATAGATCAGTTTTCCCGTAAATTTACACATTGTGTTTAGGCAACCAACAAACATATTCTGATGGGCAGGAAGTCGGCCACCTTTCGTTAACGCCCATAGATACAAAAAGGCCGGGAGAGAATGTGGCCATGGTATCGTTGGCGTCTCTAATGTTTTGTAAACACGACGGTGAGGTTTTGGATGATCGACGCAAAACGGCAAACTTTTGTCGTCGCAAAAAGGAAAAAAAAGCCGCAATCCACAGCGGGTTTTGATAGATCTACAGTAACCACTCTCGCCGCTTTCATAATGTTTCAAAGGCGCGTCTGCAGTTACCCCGTCTCTTTCGAAAACAATGGCAAAGGTTGGAGGACAATGGAACGTCGATGGGTGTCCATTTTACTAGCCGTCACCCTTATGGGCGTGAAACTCTTAATTGAAACTGGAGAGGTTTTGAAGGCGGCGACATCTGTGTTTTTATTGACACTCCGAAAAGTTAGACCTTAAATACAGTGATAGACGATAGCGTGTTACTTTGCGATTTTGGGATACATTCTTAATGTACATTGGATGTAAAATAATCCATATCTGCACCGGTTAAAAAATAACGTATAGCGGGTGCACTTTACTTTCCGATTTACTTATGTCGTTTGTTTAAACATCCCATCAATATCCACTCGCCTAGGAATTAATCACTGTCATATTTGTTTTGATCACATATTTGAATATGGGTCATTATACTTATCAAATATAGGGTGGGTTCTGTAAGATCTCAAGAGAACATCCGATATTGATTGTTATAAATGACTTATTTTCTCCATATCGTGTCCGGTATAATCGAAATATTGTTTAAATATAAATAACGCGCTAATTGAAATACAAACTATGACAACTTAAAGTCAACAAAGCTTAGCAAACGCGGGAGAAGGATTAAACCTTTTATTATTATATGCTCTATTAATACTGGTTTACATCAGTGGCGAAGCCATTTTAATCACTTGTCGCTACTGTGATATACAATCCAATAATTTTTTGATTGACTTATTTGATGTGCACATTTCACAAACTGTAAGAAGGTTAATTTTAACAGTTCTAGCAAGTTAAACAGCAAACTATATTTAAGGTGCAAAATATCCACAGAGACGCGGATTAAAGCTCAAAATTCGAAATATTTCCTCGTTGCGTGAACAAAAAAGGTAATGTATAGGATAAATATCATTTTGGGCAGCAGAAACAAGCAAAGGGGCTGAAGCGAGAAAGGCAATATCATAAGTTCAGTAGGTGCATGCGGCGGTCGGTCGCTGTCTATACGGCTGTAAACAAGCAGGGATACGCACGCGATAAAGTTGAGCGAAAGCAGGAGAAATGGACTGACCACGATAAACATTGGTACGAGTGGCGGCCAAATGAAGACCGGCGATCAAATGCCTTCACGCGATCTGCCACGAGGGTTTAAAATATTGCACGTTCTCGCTATGTTTCGTTAATGTTTAAGGCATGTCAGTAAATAATAAAGACTTGATTTAACCTTGTGGTACGTGATAATGCATTTTTGCTATTAACGCTTTAGAAATCAGAACAACAGTCTGCAATACTGAATACCGAAACGGCGCCCACTAACGGACGAATAAAACAAATGGGTTAAGCAGATTCGGAGCCATCGAACGCGGCGCCGCAAGCGATTTGTCAAAGCGACCGATTTCATTAACCGTTTGGAGTCATATTCGTAGCCTCCCGCTCGGATCGATCCTCTTGTCAGAGATTACTTCTTCGGAGGCGACACTAATTGCCGATTCGGTTTCGGATCGTTGGACTCGCGATAATTGACAGCAACGTCAAGTTTAGCTGGACTACTGCAAGTTTTTGCTCTCGTATAAATGTTGTTTCGCTGCCCTGTTTTAAAAGCCCGTTTCTTGTTTCTTTTAAGCCCTTAGCTAATAAAATTAAATTTCCTATAAAGCCAACAAGGACCTAGATATTCTTATGTTTCCAAACCAAATTAAAAACGCGGTTGAGTGTGACAAAACATTTCTCATACAACATACTTATGATTGATGTGAAGTGACACATTGGACAGCGGGTAACTTATGTGTGAATGAAATGTTATTTCGGTATGGTTGATGTTTAAAGCAATGGCAATTTCATGCAACTCGGATAAACTTTAAGCAATATCATATGGTTGGAAATTAAAAACCGTTGCGATGTGGTTTCCACTGAAAGAGTCGTCACCGATCTTTCCGATGACACTTAATATAGAAATCTGTGCGAACAGCCATTTCAACATTAGCTCAACGTCACGGGAGCGTACTGCGTCTCGTTCTCCCACATCGGAGGCCGAACGTCGAAGACTGGATCGTCGACACACTAATAAAAACCGTGAAATTTCATTTTATTATTGATTCGCTCCTTGTGTGTGCTTAAGCGTAAATGGCTGTTTTTAATTCCCTAATGTGTTAATATCAAATAAGTCGCTTTGAATGACGGTTAGAGTAACCGGATAAGTGGAACTCTCGCTAGCATTTCTCCGTCACTTTCGCGGGTATTATTGTTGAAATATCATTTTAATTCGTACGATCAACCGAACGTCAGTCATAAATTCAATTTGACCCAAAAGTAAAACGAAATCATTGGGCATTCCGTCTCAATGGGCTAGTAATGGCAGGTCACAAATAACCAACTACCTACCTGTTAGGTGATGAATACACAGGAAGTCATAAAGCAGTGTAGCATTATACGTCGCGGTAAGAATCTGATAGCGTTGACTGTGGATTGACTCTATAGTATTAAGGACACCGTGGTGGTAAAGTTGAAACAAAAATTAACACAAATATCCCTTAGAAGAGGCCAGGATTTTTAAAAATCCTGCAAAATTTTTTTTTTTTTATATAAAACGTCACCTAAAGTGGTGTGCAGTTTTACACACACTTTAAAAAAGTTTTAAGGCATATACGAGGAGAAAATGTTCATGACCTATGTGAACACAATGATTTTGACTCATGTTATATGAGTGTTCCGCTCAGATGCTGGTACGTACTCGTTACACATGCATACATAAGTTTTACAAGAACCCAACATTGCTTATCATAAAGAAGAATGTTAGTTTAACACAAGGAACCGGCTGTTAACGCTTTAGCAGTAGCTCTCAAATAGTCGAACAACGCGGGATACAAAGGGAAACGTTGTCTGAAGGATTCAGAGCAAAATGTTTACCTGGTTGATCCAGGGTTCTACATCTTTAAGGTCGTTCGCGCATTCCAGCGACTTACAATGCTTTTTAATACGGGGCACTATTGATAGGCGTCCTATCTTTTCTCAGGGAGTGAGCCATGTTCGTACGTTGTTCCAGTGCCTGATTTCATGTTCTCTGCTTTCCAATCGTCTCAGCTGGTCTATTCAGCTCACCGAAAAAGCATGTTCTTTGGGGCCAAGAATTCCCTTTCAGAAGAACCAGTTAACGGTCGACGCAGAATCTTTGTTGGCCATGAACAGATGACAGAATCGAAGCTCTTATTTTTAACCACAATAAGTATTTAGTTTTTATTTTTATTTAAAATCTTTTCCACAAAACAGATAAAAATAAATATGTCCAAAATATTTACTATCGACCTTTGTTATACCTACCCCAAAACAGTCAATATTTTTAAAAACAATAACCGTAACAGGTAACCGTAACTTAAAGCATCACAAAATAAATTGAAACATTAATGTCTTGACAAGAATGATAACAAAAATATAAGATCCAAAATATTTAACATATTTCGGTAACACCTATTCATGTTAAAGTAAAAGCGGCATGCAGTGTATATACGTATCAGGCACAAGCGACAAGACGTATCGGGTCATTTGTATGTAGGCAACAATTGAGTGTCAATTGGGCGGTCTTCTTTAAAACTTGTTTTAAGTGCCGAGCCCACTTTAGGTTAAATAAGCTTACAAAGGTGTATGGTGACAGCGTCAGACCATGAAAGCTATCGCCTATACAGGCGAACGGAATACAATCCGGCAGAAGTGAAATCATTATCTTCTTGTTTGCAATTTGTACGATACAATTTACATTCAAAATAAAATTTTCATAAGGCGACGAATTGACATTGAAAGGCGTGAAATCGAACGAAACCTACGTAAACAATTAGTGTATGTCTATAAATACCTATAACCAGTTGACGCGGTGAAATCCGTCAATTGAACAATGACGTAGGTACTTGCTTGTTAATGACCGATTATCAGCTTTGATTAATTGCTTAGTGCGTCCACGTTTAAGTTCGCTATTGACTATAACTTGCGAAAACGGAAAGGTTGGGCTTGTAATTTTGCTTCCTATCTTAAGTTTAATGATCAGCCGAAGGCTGTTTCTATTGTGCTAAAAGGGGCCTTGTTACGTCAAAACAGAAGCAGTGGTACTGGCAAAAAGCGTGTCAGGAAGATTTTGATCAAAGTCCACTCAGGCCCTTGTTTATATGACGTAGGCGTTTGGACAATGACACTGTTGTGACGTCATTCTGCCTGCAGTTGGAGCAAAATTGTCGATCGCTATTCCCAAGCATCTCTGATGATTTCCACGAGGGCTGTACAAAGGCTACGCCACAACAGGCCTACCCTAACACCCAGATTCAGGTTTCAGAGGAGTTCTCTCTTCTCGTTCCGACATCAATCATTTACACCCACGTCGGTCCTTTGATGCGTTCTTTACCCAATCGACACATGCAATTATTAGCGGGACATTGGCGCAATTATACCTATTCTCGCTATAGAGATACTTGACCGTGGCGCTAAGACCAGAGCAATTAATATGCGCGACAATATGTGATTAACCATCAAACGTTTCACATCCAACCAATTGTTATGTTATTAACGTGCCACGGCAACAGCTTTCTGGGAATTTCTCTGTTTTTGCTACTGTTGCCTCGATGATGGCGAGCTGGTGGCTGAAAAACGGGACCTGGTGTCTTTGCCTTATTTTTAAATAGCAGACTAAAATAAGTTAAAAAATCCCAACATTGTTGGGACTATCGGAAATTATCATATAAGTCGAGATGCAGGTGAAATAAAAATATTTCCGTTTACTAAAGCCATCCGAAAATTGTTGCGATATTATGGTAAATATTTAAATGTAAGCTGTGGCTATTTTTGTGCACACGACTAAATTAGGCAGTTAAAAATACGACGTTTTTCTAAATGTATCACCAAAATCACCAAATCATGCTGGTATTGCAAAAAAAGTATAAACACAAATGCGTTGGAGCCAATTTCCCCGCTGGTAATGTTCATCGTAGAAATATGTTAGCGTGGGAGTTAAAGAAATGATAAGTTCGCTTATGACTTATATCACACTTTCCGTATCTTAATTATTTACGAGTTTGCCAAACAAATCGTGCAGTCGATGGATACGTAAAACACGTTTTTCGGGGTATGGGTCAAGATCGTGCATTTGTCTTTGTGTTAAATCAACGCCCTGTTTATATTGCGAGAAATTTTACTGCGCTAAACATTTCAGGCAGATCGCTTTAATAGAGCATCAAGTGGCATCCAAATCAGACTTGTGTTTAGACTGTGAGAGGCTTTGCTCACGGCTTGGAATTTTTAGCATTTTTAAAAATAACTTGTGTAGTGTGCCCGAAGGTGGTTGGGTAAAATACAAATCATTGTTTTGCATATATTCCATGTAATTCGAATAAACTTTGGTTTAAGAATAGCGACGATGCAGGCAGGTACCTCACACGTTTCACCATTCAGTGTCACCTGAACTTGAAAATAACTATTGAGTCATACGCGCCTGACCACAGAAAGTTGCTCTTCAGAGCAGGTTTCTTTCTTTTGGCAAATCGTTGCTGTTAATTCCTAGCGAATCAAAGCGAAGGCAGGCGTAGAACACCAACCAGACAGTTACCGTCTGTGGACTACCGATGACAATACGAAACGTTTTTTCCTCATTGCGCTTTGGTGTCTCGAGTTGCTGATTGAAAACCACAGCTTTCTCGCATGGTCAGAATGGAGTCGTATAGACGAATATTCGTAAGTATAGGATGATGATTAAAATAAAGCCTTTTTTAGAATTACTTATTTTCTGAGTTGGTTAGTGTATATTGCCAGGCTTATAGTAGTATGAGACGCTAAATATACAGCATCTTATTAAAAGTGAGTCGGTCTTGGTAAGTAGTTACCTTGTGTTTATTACCCGGGTCCTGATAAGGTTAAAAATAGCGACGATTAAAAGAGAATTTTTGTATAACCCCTTTAAAGCGCACGTTTGACAGTAAGTATATTTACACAGTGTTATTGCGGCCGATAACATATAGGAGGCAATGCTTTAACGACTTAAAAATTACAGAGCCAATTATAGAAAATAAAAGTTGTGTATTAAAATAAACATAGAAATAAGTTGTGAGGTAAAGTTTAAAAAAGTCTAACTCTTAATATCAGACTTTCTGATTCGTATTATTTTTTAAATGGTGTTAATTTAAAGGAGTACATCAAAGGTTAGGAATACCTTACCAATTTTGGCGCGAGGCGCCTATAACATATGAACTACTGCGGGCCTTTTAATTATGTGCAAGTTTAACAAGATAGAGTAAACTTCGCATGAACTGAAGTCACAACGAAAATTGTGGTGTATATATTATACATGAAAATAAACACAATCATAGTCTGAAAATAACGCAACAACTGGTACCCCGGGTGTTGAGAAAGTTGTTAACCAGGTACGAAATAAATGACGTTTATATTGCACGTGATACATGTTGACATATACGATCCGACCTTAGCCAAAATGGAATGCAGGATTTTTCCAGCGATCAAAATGAAAACCAAGTGGCGGATATGATTGCAATAAAGCTGAGTATACGGGTGTACAATACTGTAAATAAAAACCTTGAAATGGTAATTCAGGTACCATAAAATTTGTTCATAAAATCAGGGTCATGTGTGTTGTGCCGGTTAATCGTTTCATCAAGTAAGGCTACTCTGCGATGTAGGTCAGGACAGGCGGACGCCACGAAGTAAATTGATTAAGATCAATAAGAAATGCGAGTAAAGTGACTGCCACCATCATCCGGTTAACGATGCTGGTAAACGGGTCCGACAGAGCGGACGGATTTAATATAGATGAATGACGGGAACGCGTTGGGAATAACAGACAACACGCACTCTAACGCTGTTAAGTACATGGTATATTGTATTTGATGGTAGTCTTATATTAAGACATTTAACTTAAACAGTTTGGATACCATAAAACCCTATCTTTAGCAGCATTTAACGCTAAACGGCCAAGCAACATTTTAACGCGATCTATTTAGGTTTTAAAGTAAAGTGTTTATAAATATTTTCACGATCATGATCAGATGGGTCCAGATAAATTGGCGATAATGTTCATTATAATATAAATTGTACTTTAAGCATTTTCTGTGTTTGTGTATAGGCACATTCTTGAAACACGATTATAACGCTTGATACAGGCGGGCTATTATGGGTTAAAATTTGTGTCTATTTCAAGTTATATTTTAAACAATAACCTGCTAAAAGCGACTTTGGTATATACCCAGAATTTTTCAACGCGTAAAAGAGGCCTTTTAAAGATAACGATTTGTTGTGTTGTAAAAATGTATAACTAAAAATGGGGTAATATACTAGTTTAATCTCTCTTTTGTACAAAAAAGTACTTATGTACCGGATTTTCGGACAAGCTTACAACAATTTAATGATATCCATATACAATATAAAGCTTTTTGCATTTTCGGTGATAATTTAATTTGTCCAACTGAAAACTCTACCTAGTATTACTTTACCTAGACTAGTTATAACGAAAGCATAGTATCCCATGTATATGCCTTTTCATGTAAACCTGTTATCCCGAATTAAGTAACTACTGGTTTTGAATAGAAAATTTTAACGTTAGCTGTTACGAAAGTGACCGATAGGCACTTCATGCAGGTTATGTAATGTTTACAGAAAAACAAAAACGCAGTCAACATTCTGAATCACGAATTTCCGGAGGTACAACAAAGTATGACAATTTTCTATATGGAAACGGGTTTGCTTTTCTATGCATTGCCCTTTAAAGCAACTATTGCATCACGTTGTTGTATTGAGTGCAATTTGGACCCAGTGATCTTGATAATTTATCTTTAAACGAAGACTTCAAAATACACCTGGTTAAAGGTTCATATAGGCACAGAAATGCAATTAAAAAATTAAATTGTTTATAAAAACTGACATTTAAAACTTGGATATAGTTTCAATTTGAAGAGATCAAACTGAAGTAGAGCTTTATTTGGGTAAGTAGTTTGGTTTCTATAAAAAATTGTAATGTTCTTTGAAATAAAAATGGTTTAGAATTTTGCGTTTATTTCACGGTGGATATATAGGCGTAGTGCGCGTGCGGGAAGCACAGGATCACACGAGTTCACGTGGAAGAAAACTGTATAGCAGGATTCCGTGACCCGCGCTGATTCGTTCTGGGACTGAATGCCGGTTCCGCCATTTTCCCATCAGCTATAGCTGATCAGTAAGACCCATGCTGGTTCAGTATCGCCGTCAAAACAGGAACTCTACCTGCTTATTAACGTTGTCTATTGCGAGTTACATACTTGTTTTACAGATATGAACCACAGTTAAAGTATTTAATAAAGCATAAATATGATTTGATGGAAAACGCTACGGGCACCATAAAAGCCGAAATAAAAGGCGCCGAAAATCGTTTTAAATGAGTTTTCCAAACCACTCATGCAATCAATTAACTCAATATCCCTTTCAAAGTCGGATCAAGTCGATCTTTGTGAAGCAAGCGACTCATGTTCACAAAAACAGGATTATGCTCAATATAAGCTCGTTATACTATCAGGGTCGGTTAGGAGTAGGGGCCACATTCGGATCCTTCTAATAACGATGGGATCCTTAGAGATAAACCTTTTTCCGAAGTCAGAATTGATTCACGACTACCATAGTAAAACTGGGCACGAAAGACATATCCTATTAAGCACCGGAATCTAATTGAATCAGGTTAGGTTATGCTCGTCTGATGTGTTTATAAAGTATACGGCTGACGTACTTGTGACGGTCATTCGGGCCCATTTCGATTGGATATTAAGCCAATATAGGTTTATCTTATGTACGCCATACATTAACCCATTAAGTGTCCTTTAAGAATAAATTTGTCATATTTTCGATTTAACTTGCCATAAACCAGATACGATTAGGTGAGCTAAGTGACAGTGACTCGTCATATTCTGCCAACTAACATACACCTTTTTAAGTTTATACGTCGTTTGTCTTACTTACGTTCGCTCAGGTGGTGTTCGTACAGGTAAGTTCAACCGTAATAATATCAGTGTCCTTCATTAAGCACCGAGTCGTTTATAATATTGTGGCATGTGTTTGGTATAATATTGTGGCAAATAATGCCCAATTTTAAATAATATGGGCATTATTTAAGATTTCCCATATTGACAATGTTGTAGTGTATGGAGCACCAATCCTCGCTGTATGAAAGCATTACCAGACAAGCGTCAGTTACGCACACAACGTAAATTCTAACGCAACCCATCAAAAATGCGGCCTAAGTTATATTGTAGATTGGGCTAAACCAGTTTTGCGACACTTTCAATTATCGGCGATTCAAACGCGAGTCCAACGATCCGAAACCGAATCGGCAATTAGTGTCGCCTCCGAAGAAGTAATCTCTGACAAGAGGATCGATCCGAGCGGGAGGCTACGAATATGACTCCAAACGGTTAATGAAATCGCTCGCTTTGACAAATCGCTTGCGGCGCCGCGATCGATGACTGCGCATCGACTGCTTATTAGCAGAGGGGAAGTGAATGTGCAATCTATTTTGTCGATTATCGAAGAACTACACTCTTGCCAACAGCCAATACTTAGTGTTAGAATAATCTTTCATCTGAAAATTTAAGTTTTATCACTTCATTTTATTATTATTATTTATTGCGGCTACTTTTGGTTTCGAATGGTTTCCAGTCGGCTTAGGCTATTTGTAGCTAAAGTGTGGATCATTCATGGCGTGATTAAACCAATCTTGTTTGTCAGAGGATTTGGTGCGATTCTCCCTCCACATCTGTGTGCATTGTTTGCGTCTTTATAAACCACCAGCCGCGCAGACTTGACTCTTGGTCACGTATAAACCACGGAAATGCGTATAAGAGTATGCCGGAGAATACCAAGAAACTGTGCTGCAGTTGTTTGCGCCGGCATGGGGCGCTCGCGGTCGCCTGACAGGCCATGAGAAATTTCCAACTACCGCAAACATAAATTACATGCACAAACGCAAATTCTTTAAATTTTTAGCAAAACATCTTTCATATGTGTTTTGAAACAAGAGAGTAAAAAAAAACAATAAATATTTAATGCATAAGATTGGTTTTAAATGCAGCTGTATAAAGTTGGTTTTAAATAATGTATCGTGGTGGTGGTGGTTAAAAAAAAGTTTCGATCATTCTTCACTGAAATAAGGAAATTTGTAAATCTTTATTAATTCAACTCACTTCGTCGAAAGATCGGGAACAGTTTACAGGCCAAACTGTCAAATTGAGATCGATATTTGAGCGTCGCCCTTCTGACACTAAGCAGTGCACTGTGGCGTCTAATGCGTCGCTTAGCGTTCTCTGTGTAAGAAGGTTAACAAGTAATTGGAATCGTGCGTCCAATTAAGAGACGATAGATCAGGGAAGAGAAAGTGGCGATGAAAGATCTTTCAGTACTGCCAGTATAAATCACTATGTATGCATTTTTTATTTATTCTGCAAAATTTCAAATCACGAACATATTCCGTCAAAAACCGCATCGACACAGTTACCGAGCAAAGTTATTTGTTTATCATAACTATATCTGATTCGTAATCTACAACGAATTAAAAGCAGGATACAGCATCGCAAGGTTGCGTCACGGCTTGTAGTTGACACCAAGAGACTTTTAATTTTCATCTGAGAAGGACTGTGATGTTATCAAAACATATGGCTACTGTAAACGAGATGATGCGACAAGGCGACAGGACATCTAACCATGACGAATAGCTTGTAAATACACTTAAATTAATAGAAGGGGATTTTGTATTTAGATTTTACACAAGTCTTCCTTGGACTATTTTTGTTAAAGGCTATATCACAATGATTACGTTCGTCCGTCATAATGCGCATCAGCAATGAACAAGTGTTGTTTACGTATATTTTAAAATTCCTTTGTTTGTTTCATTTTCCAAGATTTGAACTAAAAACTCGGGCAGACCAGATTTACTAACATTTTACCTTCAAACGCATAAAGGTATGTTACTTAAATAACATAGTATTCTTTTAAATTGATCCCCATGTGTTAGTAGTCAATGAGATTTAAAAAAAGACTTCTCAGGTTTATTTAAACTAAAAAAGACAACAAACCTAGGTTTTAATATTTTAACAGGCCCACAGTGAAAAAATGACATTTTTTATTATTGCGCTCATAAATCAAGACTATCGCGCAAAATAGAAAATCTCTTATCTTACCCATTTTATCTAGTAACATCAAGACCTCGATTGAAGCTAATGTCAAGGTCCTAATTACTGGCGTTATAGATCGTAGATGGGGAGTAAGATTGTACGACACTCTCTCGAATAAGTGTCCCATAAACGCTGTTGGTCGCGCGGGTAATTGTGATGGAAGTATTGCCCTAAAATCTTGACCTGTATATTCGGCAAGGCTGCTTTTAAGCGACTATAAGCAGGCTATTTTTGTATATGGTAGATTAACTTAATGTCTGACAGTAGCGTGTAAAACAACAGTAACGTGTAGGTGAAAACGATTGTTTTCGAAGTTTTTGGAAAAATTATGACCGCTCTGATGCGTGAACATATTATCATGTTGCCGTAATTCTACCGATCATGATTAAAGGTTTTACTTGTATTTCAAGTACGTTTTCCGCGATGATCACAAAGGTGGCAAAATATCAAAGTGAATTTAATCATAGTCTGGTGTGGCCGGCTATAGCTTAAAAAAATAGGTAAAACACGAACAGAAGGACATGGCAAAGATAGGTCGTCTTACCCACAAAGAACCCTTAAAAACTTACAATTCCGTTTACCCATCAATTAGGCGACTTATGGTTACACATGTCGGTGCTATCAGTGCGGTGTGGATATACATTCCAGAGATTTCGCTCGTCCGGTAGTCGGATAAAAGCATCATTCATAAGCCGAAGCGGATATTTGAGGGACAGCGTTGATTCTATTCATCCGTAACAATGTTTAAATAAAGCTTGGCGTGTTTACTTACTGACAGTTACTGGTAATTTCCAAGTAAACTAACAAGTGGCGATATTAGATGTGGGCTGATAGGCTCCAGTTGATACAAAGGAGATCAATATGCATTCATGTGATTCATCGAGTCCCCTACTGACTATTTAAAGTGTGTACGTGATGCGTACATAAAGGACTGTAGCAGTCCATCAGCTTTCTATACCGAAGCCAATCAACCATTTTATTTCATTGAGCGCATAGAAACAAAATGGAGTAATGTTCTTCGAGAAATCAGTACGAATATGATACGTGATTCAGCAGCATCTTGTTTACGTAACTCTGTCATTTGTTGATTACGCTGTATAATTTCATATTTAATAAATATATTGTCGATTCCTAAAAAGAATAGGCATACGCAAATTTCATTTCATCCAAAAAAGAAATATTGGAAACACACACCATTCTTACAGTAACACTAACGACAGACTTCGATAACGTGACTAATCTTTTATTTAGACTTTTCTAGCATTATCCGGTTCTTCAGAAACGAAGGCCAAAAAGCGAATCCGCAGGACCGCGGTCACGATTTCGCGAACCGAGCGGATGCTGATAGGCATAAAGTGCCGAGTCTCGCCTTATACGGACCTATTGTTTAAGAGAAACGTCGAACTGCAATCAAAGCTTTGCAAATCTGATCTTTTACTTAATGGCGGTACTGTTGTTGGAAGTGAATGAAATATGCATGAGACCGCTTATCACACACACTTCATGTCTTGAATGCCGCAAACAAATACCGCGCATACCCGAAATCGTAAAATCTTATTTTGACACGTTTTCGGACATACGAGTGATGGTCTATGACAGGATCTCGTACAACTTTTTGGGCTGTAGTTTTGCAGGGTATTTCAGAGATCGAAGTGATGCATTAAATGTGAGAGGGTGTCATTGATTGGAACTTTGGACGTTTTCCAATAAACCTGGCAAGCCATCACCTTGATTACAATCATTTTTGAGATCCGAAAGTAAACCAAGAGTCTGTCAAGTGACGTCCGGCTCGTGCCGATGCGTTTAATTATGCACCCCTTTCTCCGCGCGCGTCAGATTAAGACGTTCTGTTTACAAGCGGCGGAAAATCGCACAGGTAATCGCTGTTTTCTGATACGACCGTCTCGCTTGATCCAAAACAGTTCCGCTGTGCCAAGCATAAATTGGAGGTAGCACCCAGCCTAAACATTGGTTTCTGGTTGTGCATGATTTCAAATGAATGGCGGCGGTTGTGCTTTATCAGTTGAAGGGACCTGTGGCATGTTCATTTGGTTACCTTCTCCCAGTGCTATAGAGTGATTAGGGTGGAATTTCGAACTGCCTATAACAATTACCGAGTTGTCGTATTCGTGGATTGCTATCGATTCCGCTAGTGACATTGAACCCATTTGTTGGTTTAACTCACTCGAGCTATCCACTGGGGAAACAAGTGAAATGACGTGTGTCAAACTCGCTTAAATTCAATCTGCAATTTCACCGCACTGTTAAAAGAGGCTATATCACAACATCAGTACTAGAAAAACCATGCAATGTGCATTTTAGATATTTTAGCAAAATTTAAAATCACACGAACTAAATGCACAGGTGTTCACAACAACTTGAAAATAAACCGATAAATCGAAAACAAATCCCACACTTTCCTTAAAAACATTTTGTTCCTTTCTCCACCGTAGTTTGAAGAGCACACTTCTCGCTATCAAGTATAATTATGGCAGAGTCCATTTTAAATTTGTTGAACGACCGCAGAACAGATCGTGAAAATATTCCAGCAAATCAAGATAATCGATTATTTGTGGTGATAAGCGGCCGATATTTGTAGCTATATAATCTAGCAGTGGCAATTTATGTCGGCCCTTGACCGAGACCACGGGGCAGTGGGCAGAACTGGAATTTCCGCGCATTCTCAGCCAACTAAGATTATTGTTCTTCCTCTTATCAAGATGTAGTTAAATTGACATTTGCGCCACCAAGCAGAACTTTAGTATTGAAAACCACAAATCGCATTTTACTTCCAGCCACACCTTGCTTGTTACTTTTGTGGCAAAGGCAATCCGTCGATTTGTCCACCGTCCAGTAATTACGCACATCCAAATAACCAACATACTATTTGCTGCGCGTTTGTGGTCGCAAAATCTTAAAACGGAAACCAGTGCGCATATGCATATTGGTGGCTGCTGTTGTAATTCATATACCTTGCTGAATAACGACAGGCTTTACCGAGAAATGACAACGTGGGACTGCTCGAAGAATTAAACAAAAACAGGATATATAGGCCTTCAACCAATTATTTTGCATATCTCTCCAACGCAAACTGACCTCACAAAACGGGCTGTCACTCAAAATCCTGTCACAGAAAGTCTTAGATTCTTTCACTATTTAAAATTGAAGCTTAAATAATCATCAACCATGTACCCAATTTTTTACATACAAATTTTTAGCTGGTACCACTCCGTATATCGGGAGCTTTTTTCAGAAAAAATAGAAAATGCACAATTAACACCTTTATTTCACAAAACTGTGTTTATTTCATACATAGTTGTAAAGCGCTAACCGTAAACTTAAAGAAACCAACGGCAAGCCGTATTGTTACTTATGTGCTAAGGTCTATATATACTACATATATTTGGTTTTTCTTCAATATTGTTTTATCGACCTAAATTGTACGCAGGTGAAATTGGATTCAATTTGTCCATTTATTGTAATAGTATAGTTACATAATAACCCTTTGGAAGGATGGAGACCAGAACAGGCAGCCGTAAAGTCCAGCCCGCTGTTTCCCACGGCATTGCTCGGTTCAAGTGCGGTTGCGGATGGTCTCAACACGACTAGTCACTTACGCGAACGCGGGTCGTTCGTAGGCAGCGTCAGATTTCTGGCGAGGATCGCCGGTGCTTCGTTATGAATAATATATCTCGTCACATGCGATTAAAATACACGCATATCGCATTTCCCCGCCAGCGTCTCCATTCATTATGCATCGCATCCCTCACGATAATAAGTCACCAGCTTTTCCCGTCCCTCCAATTAAGCGGCTGCCCTCGAACTTCACCGTTAATTTTGCCCCCGAAGCCAAGTTGCGTTGTCGAAGTGATGGCCAACACGACATCGTGTTAGGAAAATCAACTCAGCATTATCTACCCCGTGTTGACTTTAATGTGAGATTCAATACCATTAAATTTATCCCACACAAATATATACAAATATATTTAAATTAATACTCCATATGTTTAACTTGAAATTAAGCATGTGGCATTGCATAGCTAAAAACAGCATTAAAAAATGGATAGCCGAAAAGCTGTGGGAATCGAACAATGTAGTTTGCATGGAGAGTTGAAGCGGATCTTGTTGGTGCAAGTTGCCGTACAAACAAGCCATGTGTTGCTAAGATTTGTCCTGTGGCGGAAAGAGCTCGATTACAAAGCTTCTGAGAACAATGGCTTGTTTAGGCGAAAGCGCGATCGGCCACACGTTCCCTGGTTTGATTGACTTTTAGGTCACGCAATTCGACGAAGAGATGAGTGTTACACACCTGGTCTGTCGCTTTACTTTATAAGCAAATAGCGGCTCAATGGCGATAAAAACTGAACTAAATAGTATTTTTATTCATTAATGGATCGGTGGCGAGCGAACTTTCATCAAAATCGTTCCCGCTATCCACTCTATAGATCGGTGTGGGATGGAATTAACCGAAATACGGTCAGTGCAAATTCTATTAGACGGAAATCCAGTCGCGACATAGGGTCATTCCTAATCAGATAGCTCATCGGTTCGATTATTAATTTCGGTTAGCGGCTTGCTTGTATTATAGTGGGTCAACGAACGCGCAAACGCGGTGATCCGACCAGGGTTGCGGCCTCATAAAAAGAACGAGAAGGAGAGAGCGGGGCTAATGGGTAGTCGGATGAATATTGACAAAAGTTTAAGTCATAATTCCTAAATAATTTAGATGAATGCGAGTAACATAGGACCGCCTTTTTCCGGCACGATTGTTTGTAAAAAAATTCTGGCAAGTTGTGTATTGTTTCGAGCGGACCTGGTTGTTTTGGAAAATTTCAACCATAGAAACCTCAGGCATCCCATCCATGGGGCCATTGACGCAAGCAAACATGTGAATGACGCGCCGGTAGGCTATTTCGCATATACCCTCAGTTGGCCGATGCTATCTGGATGTAATCAAGAAACTGAGGAGAAAATAGCAGGTTAACTGATACAAAATTGTATTATTTCTTCTCCAAGAAAAGTATACAGGCAAGAGTGTAAAACAGTAGGCCTCGTTACTACATCTCTTTCCCCGATTTCCATCCATGCTCGGTTTATTAATGCAAGTTCAAATTGCCATGAAGGAATCGTGCTATTTACCTTAAAAATACAAGGTTTGGGCCAATGAGCATATACGCATAGTGGATATAGAACATATAAATCTACGCTTATCAGCAAAATACATGGGTCTCAAAATAATTTCCTAATGAAGGTTGCTTGGTTTATTATAAGGTTAAATGATTTATGCTTTAAATACTAATCGCCGCCGTAGGTATTAAAATTCAGTGCACAATTTTAGGTGTTGAAATGTTGCATGCGTGGAAATACCGCCCAAGAAATAGGTGATGACGAATAGAACGAGCACCGTTGTCACGAATATAAAATTTACGTTCACTTCATCTGAAGATAAAATTTAACCTTTATGGCAAAAAAGCTCATGAACAAGTGTGAAATTAATACAGATTAGAAAATGCCTGCACTTCCAAAAATAGATGAAATATTCGAAAAAAAAGGTTAAATGCACCATTTAACCACATATTCTTGTTGGGATCCCATTTAAATGTCAAGTCATGACCAAGCGCACAGGGACTCACCTATATAGCAATCCCATCAAGATCCATGTAATCACGATACGATGCAAGTACACGCATGTATGGGATATACAATGATACTATTCATGCCCAAATGACCAGGGTCCGCCCCATACGTTTTTAATGCTTTATGCAAATTCGACATGGGTACGGGATGCTTGATAGGTGTGTTTCGAAGATTATTTAAATATGATTTATATATTACGTTTGCTGTGAATATAATTCGGACAAAATATGTTTATAAAAATACGACATGAGAAACTTAATATCAATGGCGTACGACTCTGATATTAAACATAAATTCTTACACTTATTAATAAGGTTATAAATATAAACTTTACTGTTAGTTTCGATTATCCATATGATTATAAGGAATTAAACCATTTTACTGACCAACTGTGTTAAAGACGCTGTATGGCTTTACGATAACAAATTAAATTATTCGTCCGATTGAAACGTGTTAAAGACAAATAAAACGCGAATGATAGTCACATAATATGTTTTTATTGCCGTTTAGCAAAACTAGTAAATAACTGTATCGTGCGTGTTTAAATGAGTGTTAAATAAAAATAGTGTATATGACATATCAAACAATATGAGCAATTTACTCACTTTTTTTACATAATATTATAATGCTCGGTGAGGGATCTATTGTTAAAGTAAAAATATTAAAAAAAAGTCGCGTTGAGAAACAGTCGACAATTAGAGGAATACTGTTGGTGCACTTCAGGTTAGAAAGCGTAAACACAAAAAAACAAGAGGGTGATCCTGGCTCGCCGCTAACGAGCGAAATCCGTCGCCTTTTTTAATTCTCTCGGATGGGGAGTGATCGTCCGTGCCTTTTTTATGTGCAACATCTAAAGAGACGGTTGAACACGGGGGGTTTAATCGCTCATGTACATCATCGCTGTTACAGCGCGGTGCGAGAATTTAATAATTTTATTAAGATTAGCAATTCAGTGTATTAGGCGTTTTTTTTACGACGTTACATTTAATGCTTTTTTTATTGACCCAACAGATTGATTTAGGAAGTTTGTGAATTATAGTTTTACCAGAGGTTGATAAAAATTAATTAAGCCCATATGATGCTCCTTCCGCAGCCCCTTGGTCTTGGACCAAACGAGAACAGCAAACCAGGCTATTTCGGTGATTCTACGGTGAGCCCCTCACCCCTTGTCGTATCGGTTTCAAGCACTACGCACCACGCCGGAGATCCAACATCTCAAATCTACTCTGCCGGAGAAGGTTGCTTTATTCCCGGCCGAATGCAATCGGAATTACCCGGCCTCAACATGTACGCTGCACCTACCGGCTCGTCAGCGTTAAGCTCCCCGGCGAACTATGGTGGAGTTCCCGCGGCTGTTGGTAGTGCACCCGGTCTCGTGCCGCCTCACTACGGGTCGAACGGGATGGACCACTCGCCGTATTACTCATCACTGGTAAGTGTTCAGTCTTTTAAAATGTCGTAAACTAAAGCCTAACTTGATCTTTTGTAAAATGGACGATACACTTATGGAAACATTATATTGCTCTCAAAAATTTTAAGTAGCAATTTCATCGGCCCGACAGGCTTTCATTAGATGGTTGTAATTGCCGTATTGGCCTCGCTTTAAAGCACTTGCTATAGGCTTGGTAATAACTGTTGATACGACACTGAAAAAAAGTGCATGAAACTATCTTTAATTCTCACGAAGTTGAACTCAGTAGTGATATCGGCCAACGCAACCGATTATGCTTGTACCATTTTCAAATGTCGTTGCAAGGTCACATGGCGAGTATTTGATGAGTTACATTATATACTATACGTTTTGTACTAAAAAAATTAGTGTTTTAGTACAAAAAAATGCCATAAACCACTACTTATATATACTTTTTTTTGCCGTTTTGGAATTAGTAACGTTGCGCTATAACTCGGATGTCAATTCTCGGTTCTTGCTGGAACACATCTCCACAGCAGCACCTCACAGTGGGATAATCCATTGCTCCGCAACCTTTTTACTAGAGGCACATTTAGAAACTTACTAAATTTTGACGGCACATTACATTCCATAATAATAGTCTTATAATGTTCAAATTTGAACAAACTAAAATCCATATTTTATAAAATTGTGTTTTAAAAGTATAGTTTAGCACGGCACAGCGCTCTACAGTAGGATAAGACCGATTAGGTCGAAGGAGTTATGCGTGTTTTGTGTAAGTTAATGTGATCGCGAGTAAATGAGATTTGGAACAAATCGATGATTTCGAATAGGAAATATAGCAGTGGACTGTCGCCATGAATAATCAGGAAATTGGTAATTTTGAGGCTGCCAGTTTGCACTGACTTTCTCATTTTTATACAACTTAAAATGTCATTATCCAAAGCTATCCAAACCGGCGACAGCTACCATTACCAACGTCACTTTTTTTAATTTGATAATAATTAAAACAACTTGATAGGTATTTTTTCGGTATGTATGAACCATTACTGTGAGTCGGTTAATTTTGCCGCTTGATTTGAACATACTTACAATTAGACAAATCACACGTTTGAGAATAAGGGAATTCAACACGAATATAATTGTCAGATTGCCAATTGAAACTGCTATAGCGACATCGAATTACAAATGCGTAATTCGGCAAGCTCGCAGTATTGTTAAAAGTAACAAGATGTGGTTTCCCGCTGGTTTTACTGAGAACTGAGCTGCGTCGAACAGTGGATAATCTTGACATACTTGGCATAACTTTTGCAATTCCACCCTTTCTCGGGTAACTGGCTCATTCGGTGTCGATTGAAGCGTCAAAGTGCAGGAAGTGAAACTGTTTTCAAACAAGAACAAATACTTTTAATTGTTTTGCAAAGAAATAATCGCCTTTTTTGCAGGCGCCAACATACGATATGAAGCCAGGCGGCGGGGATATGTGGGGTGGGAGCTACGGCCAGGCCCCTCCAGCCTATTATGCATATGAGTCAAACTTCGGTGGCCAGTACCCCTATGACAGGTAAGATCTCACATTTATATATACGCGGCTGTTGCATTTGTAAAAAATGATAGATTGGACCAGGCGTGCGGCACTTGTGTTTAGAAAACAGTTATTTATTAGACGCTTGGATTGTTCTGTCTAATATCATCGGATTTGCCCTTAAGAGACGGAAATTTGAATTTAAACGCGCCGAGACGAGATAGGTCACAGGCGAGACAAAATGGCGACAGAAAACAAGCGGAGTATCGACCAGATGTGGTAGCAGACATTAAGCACCTTTAAAGTGATGCTGTTTCTTTATTTTTTTGTGGTTTTATAGTAACGGGTTGGAACATTTCATTTTATTTTATCTCAGTTTCATTTAAAGCCTTTAAACCACTCTTGAACTCGCCGTCATTACTTTTAAATTTAGAAGAATTACGATTAAATTTTGCCACATGATAAATTAGATTACATATGTCGCGTGCTTTCTTTGCGTTTAAAATATCTTTGCCGCGGGATTTTTCGAGATGTTATGATTGGTGGACCACACGGAAAGTGAATTCCATTCGTAGGCGGACATACGATGCGCGCATTATATTCGTGTGAAACGTAATCAGTGGTCGGTCTAATCGAGAAGACGGTGAAAGACACACATATTCGCACCGCGAAGTATGCGTTCGTGAATCCCTTGGTTAAGTTTGCCTCCTTAGTACTAGGTCAAACGTCAAAACCTTGAAAAATCAATAAAAATATACAACAAACCTTAATTTTTAACGATTAATACGTTTTTGGTGTGTTTACTTAAGTGTTGGGTCCAGTGTTACACTACTTGCCCGATGGCAATATTGTTTAAGCAGCCATACGACAAGAGCGAACACTACAAATTTACTTTTTATACAAATCTAAAAAGGACTAAAGATCCGACTTTAAAAACTATTATGATATCTTGTGTGACTTTAAAAGATCTTATTTAAAAATTATATACCTACGCCACGGAAACTTTTCTTATAACATTATCGATGCATTTATTTCCCTTTATCGACTGCTTTCCCAAGTTTTAAGCCAAACTATTAAATATGGATGACCTTAACCATTCATCATTTTTTCGCGTCAGGAACCACAGCCATTTTAAATTAGAAACAAAAATAACAGCAGTGAGTAATGATGCACACATTACATGTACAAATAAACTAATTTATGTACAGATACTGCGGGGTAGACATGAACGACGGTGTAAGAAGGAAAAATGCCACCCGAGAATCGACTAACACGCTAAAGGCATGGCTCCAGGAACACAAGAAGAATCCATATCCGACCAAGGGCGAGAAAATAATGTTAGCCATCATTACTAAGATGACTCTGACGCAGGTACCTATCATCTTAGAAAGTATTCCTAATTATGGTGTAACAAACTTTAAATAATCAATTGTCCAAGGTGTCTACATGGTTCGCCAATGCTCGTCGCCGCCTCAAGAAAGAAAACAAAATGACCTGGGTGCCGAAAAATCGCTCTAACGAAAACTCGGGGTCGACAGGGGAGAAAAATATAGACGGGGACGAAGATGATGTTCTATCACAAAACCAAGATAGTGGTGGGTATTGTCTGTTGATACACATAATTTTAATAACCACATCTTGTGTGGTAAATATATATGGAAACGGCCTTTAATAGAAAGGAGCCAATTAATCCCTTGCCAGTAAATGCTGCACATTCTCAGAATTAGTTTTTCAAACATAACCGATGAAAACATAAATATATAGCACACGTTTTCCGGTTTTAAAATAGCGTTCCAATTCGAATTCACACTGGCTGATTGAACCAATGGGGAAAATTCCGAAAGCGAAATTGCAAGCGGTCGGTTGTGTGCATGTAATCGGGCGGATTACATGAGCAACACGTGTTATCTGCCGCCGCGTCGCATTCACGGCCCGTTAGCATCATCACTCGCTTGTTTGATAACAATAACTGTTTGTTTATAATGAAATCGTGGCCTTTTCTGCGGCAGAGAAGAGTCTTGAGACCATGTCGGCCATTGAAAATATTTTTGTAAGAGGAAAACAACGTGGCGCAGACCCTTGTGTAAACAAATGAAGTTTAGGGCATCATGCAAGTCTATCATACTTGGTCAAAAAAAAACTTTAATGTTAGTAAAAATCAATTCAAATTTCACAAAACAAATACCCAGTATTTTCCCCATATTATAACTTAAACTTTAAACATGATAAAAATGGTGTTTTTGAAATTCCTAATTGTCATATATGATCTTTAGATGGGAAAGTCGACGCCGACCACTCGCTCGACTCCGATGACTCTGCTGAACGGGAGGTCACAGGCACTACCGAACATGACATCACAAACACACCCTATTCACGTGACAGTGGCGTCTTCGGTGGAGAAAAGAGTGACGATTTGAATGTGTCCGATCAACCTGAAGATAATTTGGCTCAAAAAGACTTTACAAACTCGTATCAACCAGCAACCGATGCCAGCTTTGAACGACCATCTTTGGCAGCAGCAGAAACCGTACAAAACAGGTACGCTGCAAACGATGCAGCCAGAATTTGGTCGCCGATCAATGAAAACGGAAATGCTTCTTCGTACTCAAACAAATGTGCGGAAAATCCTGCCGATTCTCAACTCAATCTCCCTTCGTCGTTTCGTGCATCGTACAACAGCGACAATTTTTCCTCGATGAGTCGTCAACAGCAAACTTCGTCGGTGGTGAGTCCTGCCTTGATGAGCTGCGCAGAACTACCAGGCAGAGTCGTTGAATGCAGATATCCGTCCGTGCAAAATTGGGTGGATGGAGTTTACAACACCACCATTCCGGCAACCCCAGAAACAGATTCGGCCGCATGCCATGCAACTTCAGTGGAAAGAAGAAACTCAATGGATGGAAGGATTGACGAAAGATTACACGGAGTTTCTTCACCTTTGCCCGATTACCACCACCAACAGTTTCAATGCAAACAATTATCAACCCACAATTCGCATTTATCGACACACGACAACGACCAGTATAACTACCACACTCGAAGAGCTCCAATGGATAACGTGCGTAGCCCAGTGAACAATATCCCTGGACAGGTCGCACCACCTTCCTATCAAATGTTTGGTTTCAACAACCAAATCCAACCTTTTAACACTTCAGACTATTATCACGACGAACGTTTGTCGCAGTCGACAGGAGATGCCCGAATCGGTTATTACAACCCACAGCGAACGACAGAGCCACGTCAGAACATGACAGTGCAAGCGACCCGCCTACAATCTTCTAACATGTACCACCCTGGGGAGACGAAGGCCTCCATGCTATCTTCACCCTCGTCTGCCTCGGGAAGTTCACCCGCCTCACGGCAACTCTGCCAGGGTGAATCGTCGGTGGCGACTCGACACATTCCTTCTTCCTATCACGACGGTAGTGGGATGGTGGTCTCGGCGTCGAACCCGAGCGCTTTTCACGGCAATTATTACAACATGAGCGGTGACCAGTCGGACAGGGTTCACACGCACATCACAAATAACTCTTCAGCAAATAACTATATGTTGGGAACGTCCGCACTCGACCAACGAAACATGGAAGCGTCGCAGGGTTATCAAAATGTCCTGAACAATCAAGGCCCCTACAGCCGTAAGTTTTCTAAAAATGTAAATTGCAGTACAAATTACCGTTTGCCCTATTTTTTCATTGCTGTATATATTCTCATGTATCTTTGAAGGCACGAAGTTCAAAAATACATTAACTTTCAGTGAACTATTTTTCACACAGTATAACAGCAATAATCCCACGATATAAGCACCCTTGAGTCTAATAATCACACTAGCATCTTCCGCCCTTCCCATTTCCCAACCAATATAGTTTCACTATGAGAATTCGGATATTCGAATATTCAATCTTGCATTGTAATGACAACATCACGGTTAACTTTGACCTTTTTTCAGGGTCGCCGAGGCCACCCGCAAGTCCACACACTGAATTGATAATCTCTCCACGGTAAGCTATTTTATCTAATTCAATTGCAATTTCCCAAAATATGCATGGCCGAGTATACATAACACGCATGCTTTTAATATGATATTCCGTGCAGATTAGAGACTAAAAGTTTTACGAGATCGTTTGCACAAATCTGATCGCGATATAAGTCAATTAAGTTAAATATAGCCGTTTGGTGGCAAGCAGCGCCAGTAGTGCAGTTGCGATTAGGTGATTAATCCTGCTTGGGCCTGAACTATTGTCATATATTAACGAATAAATCTAAAAAAGTACAACTTTTGTTGTAGCCTTATTTTAAAATTGGTTAAACACACGCGCGATCTTGCGTCATTGCCAGAAACAATAAACGAAATAACGGCAAGTTTGGATATTTAGAACAAGGACAAATAATTGATCTTATTAGATTGCAAGTAAATCCTTAAAACGTGGTGATGCAATTAAGAAATGTCAAAAGATATGAGGAATAGTTGCACGATTAGCAGATAACCTCGCGCTCACCGTATTCATTTTTATTTATTATGTGGTGCGTCGACTGCCAAAGGCGGGTTTATTTATCTAATGAGGGTCGGCTCGCGATGAGAAGGCGACAGGAACATGGCGGAAATAAGCGCAGTGATTCCGCGGGGCATATATGGAGACGGCAAAAGACGATATACAAGATTTGTCCAGGCGCCGATTTACGGGTTTCTCAATGTTCGGCGACATAGCGAGAACGAGACGCGCTGACCCAAGTCATTCTTACAATGGGAGCCAAATATTAATTCCCTCGTCCACTTATGCAACCGGCGCCTCCAATTGCTCTGTATGATCGAAGATATGCAAGCAATTAGCAAACCGCCGATTTATCTCGATAGCAACGAAAATCGTGGTCCATTAGTTAATCGCGCTAGCAGTAGTCATCATTCGACGCCTGCGCGTGCAACTTAAAGCTGATGAACGGCGACGAATGTTGTTGAAGCGGTATCTTCATTTAATCATCACGGATCTAATACATTTTTAGCATCACCAATGAATCTGATATAGAAATATATCTAGGATCTCCGTTCGTAAACCGCATATGAAGCACTTTAAACCTTTAATTGAAGCCTTACAAGTATACCGCTATAACAAAATAAAAAAAATCATGGTCAAATTTGTGAATAAGTTCCCTTATACAGATCCATTTGGATTGTATAATTCATTTATTTTCAAGAATTTCGCTCTGAAACAATACTTAACCAATAAGCAAAACAGTTTACGTGGTAAATAGCATCGCGAGTATGTTTTATGAAATATATAACTTCATTTTATATATGCATTCATCATCACTTATTAGGTGAAAAATAAATGTTATTACTTTCATTTTTAAACCAGGTTATATAACTAAAACTCATTTCGTTCCACCACGAGCACTTATTTTTTGATTTGCTGGAAACAAAAAATAACCGAATCATTGCCTATCCCAATTGAATTCTGAAATAGACATACCTATAACCTAGTTATATAAAATACTGACCAATAAATATGTGCTATTTATAAAAAAAATGCACTAATGGCATTACGTAAGGGATACATATTAACTAATATTCAAAGTAAAGAGTCCTAGTAATAATACAGGGATGATAACAGTGTAAAATCAATAACTCTTATAAACAAAAATTTACATATTCCGCGTTTACAAAAACATAAACATCCGGTTAAGTCAAACAACTTGTCAACAAACATTCGCATTTTGGTTAAAGCTTGCCAATAAATGCACTTATTTGCATGGTACTCGGCGTAAGCCCCATTAACATGTTTCCTTAAATGGCTGCAAAGGGCGGGTATTGTGTTGTGTGACGATTACTTGAGGAATTGGTAAACGCAAAACATTACCAGCATTCTTGCTAATATGAACGGCTGTTTACGGTGGTGATTGTGAACTTTGTACGCCGGAGTTCAGAATTCTGCAATGTGTTGTGACAACTAAACGTGGGCGGCTTCTGGCTAAACACTGCAGTATAGCTGATGTATGTATATCATTGTGCTCGTTAGACGATAGTTGCTTACTACTGGTTTAAAAATTTAAAAAGAAAGTCAATGTCATGATTTGTTTAATATTTTACTGTCACACATTTGTTTTATGGCTTCATTGTAAATGTATTATTGGCTTTTTGGTATCTCTTTATTATAATTCCGATTTATATGGCTTTTTGCTACCTCTTTATTACTATCCCATTTTATAAACATTACTATGGGATAAACGGCTCTTTATACTATTGCGCAATCGCTTGATGGTATTTTACCATAAATGAACGTTTCAAACACAGAGGTCCATAGAGTCCCCTACATGGTAGAACAATTTATACAGTTGGTCAAGTTCAAAGTTATTTGGCCGCCCTCTCAGGCGACTTGGTGGCCATTATAATCTACCGGCTCACAATTACGCCGACTTATCCGATCAACGTGACGTACCACGAACGTGTCAACACACTGTCGTACGAGACCCGAATCAAATCGAAGTATATAGCCCATAACAATACGGCTGCAATGTGCACATAAAAAGTAAATAAAAATTAGGATTTCGAGTGTTTGGTAAAGCAAAGGGTCGTAATTCAATTTGAAAAAAATGGCCAGGTCAGTAATACTGAAACTACGCTGATAACCATTGCGTCAAACGTGTTTAATTCGCATCGACCAAATCTAACTTGAAATTTATAATCCACACAGCATGTTTGACCCATGTTGTACCCACAACCAACAAAAATCGGTTTAATAAATCCTTTCATTTACAGAGACGGTGAAGAGAGGAGAGAATTACAAGCAGCGGAGACCTTGACAAATCTTTCCACGAGATAATACTGAACGTGGGGAGTTGAATCGCTCTAGACCGAGTGACTTCGGGAGTTCGAGGGGGTTGGGCAACGTGGCTGAAACATGTCATCCACTCGATATTATCAACACAAAGCATTCTGTTGATGGGACACCAGACTTTGCTACCCAGGCAAAACGAAATCGTACAATATACATTAACAAAATAAACCCCGCATGTAAAACGTACTTTAATTTATAATTAAACCTCCGCAAGCCGTGTTCAATTATTTAAAGAGTGTTGTTGTTGTTTTTTTCTTTAAACTAAATTCAATTTGCTGTAATCATTGCGTAATTACAAATAAGTAAAACCGATTTCAAATGAGGATTTACTATGTGCGAAAGAAGTCAGTGAGTACAGGCGGTGTGGATTAAGTTTTGGCCGTTATTCTGGTCGTAAAGATTCGGGAATTAGTGTGTATTTGGTCGCCCTAATCACTTCGTTCACACGTCGAAAGGTTTACGCCGGCGCCATGACAGATTAGAGATAGGGATAGAGAAAGATCGCCGCGCAAATTGCATTCGGTTATTTATTTTGCATCGGCCAAACGACGGCTTGTCTGCCTTGAAGAGACGTATAATTGCTGAGCACTAAGCAGCGCGCCACCAACCGCCAGCAGACTACTGCACCTTCGCTGCAGATGACTTTCTATTTTTGTCCGATGAGCAATTAAACGTATAGATGACCAAAAGCGGGATTGCTCGTTCAGTTTCAGTATAATACCTTCGCGAGAGACAATATGACAGTGACTTAAATTGCAGCGCTACATTTAAAATACCATTTGATCTCAATTTTCGATGGATAAAAGAACGTGATGCGATAAGACTGCTAAATTACAGCCAAAACTTAATGGAGAAATCGTTCAGATATGTCACCCAGGCATATTTTAAATAGCAACTTCGCAACATCGCTTATTTACTAAACGAATGTACGACGATTGTTCAAACAAATGATGTAAACCACTTTCCCGAGGCGGATAGGCAGCAAAGTGACATGGCCAAGAACAAATACATATAAGACGTGTTCCACTGTCGCAAATCCGTTATTTATCAATGGCAAACGAAGCCAATGACACCACATACGTGTATGATGTCACTGGGCTGAGCCTATTATCACTAAACCACATAACGTCGCTTTGTTGTAATGTAATTTCGTCCCACCGTACACATCCTGATTAATAAGGTGTGGAACCACTGTGATCAAATATGGATCTTGGTTGCAGTGTTGGCCGTTGACTGAGTTTATAGGCAGAATCCAAACTGACTTGGAAATTACGACTTTTTGAGCGTGTATCACTGGGGTTCATTTAAGAAGCCAGTCTCTGCAGCGGAAGCGACGATCCAGCTATTAATGATCGATATTAGTCTAATTTCGTGATTCGCTGGTAAGACTTGTTTATTTACTTATGCCGGTCGCGAAGTTTAGTAAGCTCCGATTGTCCTTTGCAATAACATTGAGGTTGGATGATCCATCCGGTAAACCACAGTTTACCTTATATTAACTACCGTTTTACCGTACCCAAATCTATAGTCAGTCAAGTTCACATGCGTGCATATCGAATATTGCAATAACGTTTTAAGTAAAATATAGAAACATTACAGTGATGCTATAATGAAACGGATGAAGACAAATTTGTTAAATCTAGATACTATTTTATCTGTTTATTTTTTTAACGA